>JARHVA010010212.1:0-87500 GCA_037957365.1 Torreya grandis
CACCTTGGTGTCTAGTACTATAGTCCTTTCTAGGTTTTATTCGCTTGGTCAATATTAGCATGTGTACCAAATTTTAGGGGTTGGAAGTCATCAAAGCTCATTTTAGGTCTATTTAAATATTAAATACCTATATTCATCTACACATATACAAAAAAACAAATACATCACAATTAAAAGAGGAAAAACTAGGTTAGGGGAAGAATGATCACACAATCAAGAACCCTTATTATTCTGATTACTTCCTACATTAACCCTTAATCTAGGGTTTTGGATCCAATGTAGTTATCCCTTAGGGAACATGCATAATCAACAAAAATGATAAATGCAAGAATGAATTTTATCTAGGACCTTCCTTGATCAATCATGTAAGTCTATGTGTGATGCAGAAAAGCGGAGCTATACTATTGACTAATTTTTATTATGTATAATGTGCCAAAGTAGTAAGTGTTATATATAAAAATGCCTTGTGTAGTTCTTTATATAGGAGAATCATTATTTAAAATTTAGGAGCTTTATTTAAATTTTTTTGACATTGGAAAACTTATGACTGAAGAAAATAAAATGGGTAAGACTTATCTTATGTGAGAAACTGATCATTGGAATCAAATTTACACTTGGATATCAATGCCAAAAAACTAGACACCTTGGGATTTAGCATCATAGTCCTATTTGGGCACTATTGTCTAGAGGATCTAGGACTTGGGGGGATATAATTATCCTAAAAAGAGTGACCCAAGATAGTAAGGGTTAAGTTTATGAATGATTAGGAATGGTTAAATAGGTATTTAAGATGTGAAATAAGACCAAGGTAAATCAGATCAAAAAGACATGGCTAAAATGCAAAATAAGACTCATATTCTTCAGTCAGAGTCTCTTATGAAAGGACTATGAAAATACATGATATGTGTGGTTGCTTGACCAATTTATGGTGTATAAAAATATCATTATGTTTTGGTATAATAATTATTTGAATTGTTATTGTAGTCAAAATATTGTTATTAACTTACACTAGTCGTTTATTATTTGAAGTCATGTTGATGTTGATTCTTGATAATTTGATGTAAATTGTACCTAATATATCCTATCACCTAACCTTAACTATTAGGTAAAATACATTGGTATAGTATATAAGCTATGATTTATTTAGTTTTTTATACTTATGATTAATCAACATCATTATCAATAATTATGTATGTGGACTTTATAACATTGATACATAGGCATGTAAATCGAAAAGACTGTGAAAAAAATGAAGGATTAAAATAATAATTTAAGAGTTTTGGGTAACATTCAAGAGAATTAGGTCTTTTTTGTTTACTTAAAATTGGATTTAACCTAGATTACTAACAATTTTTTTAGATAATAGGGATTATTCATGATGGAATAATAACATAACTGTGAGTTTAATACAATAGTTACATGCATTGAATGAATGAGGAAGGTTTATGGATAAATTATAATAATATGGAATAGAGAGAGAAGGAAGGAAATTACATAAAGAGGAGAATAAAATGAGGATCAGAGAGAAGGAATGAAGAATTATTCTAGTTTAAGCAATTTCAACCTGGAAGCTATTGAAAGGTTAGTGTAGTAATTTTATTATTGTTTAACACCATAAAATTTTGTGTATAATTTTATATTATTAGGGTTTTGGAAAATGTATTGCATTATATTAAAGATATGGGATAAGACTTGTGGATCGATCAGCCATCAATAGAACTAAATTTATATCCCCTGAATCCTTATGAAATGCACACTAGGACTTATGTATAGATTGTTATGGTTGAATGGATTTTAGTTTATTGTGATGGTTATATTATCAAACTAAGAAATAGTATGACGTTTTAATATGGGTTTTAATAAATAGGTTGACTAATTTTTGTTTTGAAAATGCTTATTATATACATACTTAGTTAGTTTTATGTAGAAATTCTAAGTATATTTATAAAACACTAGAATATGTGTATGTTTTGACTTACTGGGGCTAAAAATTCTAAGTCTGAGTTAGTTTTTGGAATGAATGGAATGATATTGATATTCTTTGTGTAACTCATTATGAATATCATAATGGGTTTTAATTTTATAGGAATGAACTATTTTATTTTATTTTTCAAAATTATAAACATATATAGAGTGTTTGTGAACATATCCTTATAAGTATTATGAGGGTAATATGTGTCTATGTAAACTAGTTATTTTGGGTTGGTGGTCAAGTAGAACTATCCTAGAGTGGGTATAGTGAATGCTTAAATCTTATATCAACTATGAGTTTCATATTTTAGAGAAGTTTATTGAGGTGACTATTATAACTATTTTGATATATAATAGCATATACAAGTAGTGAATATTAGTTTTGAACTGGATATTAGTACTAATAGAATCACACACACACACACACACACACACATGTATCATATGAATTTTATATTGTCTATGTCGATTGTTTATTTGGTCTGCACCCTATAAATAAAATTATAACATGTCTTTAAGCATATGAGTTTCTAATATAGATAAAATTTGAGTAAGTCAAACATTTAATGAGGCATAAGATGTTGTTTAGAGAAATATGCATAGACTATAGTAAGGTTAAAATACTTATATGGATTATGCAATGGTTTGGTTATTAAATGGTTCACAATGATTTTGAATTAGATTTCAACTTGATTTTAATTGATAATTTTAAAACTGGATAAAAATATAATCCTATAGTAAGTCAAAAGGGCATAATATATATCTAAGTATTTGTTGGATTATAGTATATATTTATTAAATAAACTCAAGATGTATATAATCCTAATAACCCAAATTAGTGGAAAACAAGGTAACAAACTTTGAATAGTTTTCCATTATAAATGGATTATGACTTTTAAATTAAAAAATAAGAGAAATAAGATAAGGGGTTGGAGGATGTTTAAATCATATGTTTGATCTTGAATTATATTCTTTTAATAGGTAAATTGTTATTGTTTTGTTTGAATCATATGTAGTTGATAATGGAAAATGAGAATTATTGTTAGTTAGAATATAACAATATGTTTTTATATGTAAACATATACATTTAGGCAGCACATATTATGTATGTATATGATAAAGTTACATATATATGAAATATGTTTGTATGGGGAAATTAGGTACCCGTACACATATATAGTGTATGCTTCTAAATAGGAAATGTGTGCTTATATTTATGGTATTTGTTGTCCATTAAATTTCTTCATAAAAACCTAAGAGGTAGAATACCATGATTATATGCATACAAATCCTTAAAATTAAAAAAATTAATATATATATATATATATATATATATATAAATGATTTATGTTTAGTATGAATTAAGACATTAATTATGAGGTATTTTATCTTTAAAATTATTATGACTAGCTTGTTGTTAATTGAGAAATGTGAACATGGAAAGTAAACTCTGATGAATTATTTGTCATAGAATGTACTACATTTGAGATACTTATGAAAATTAGAAACATGTAGTAAAAAGTATAAAATCTAATTGAATGGTATAGATTGTGCTTGTTTATATTTATTATTTATGTAATAAATAATATGTTTGAGATTCATTACATACATTTGATAGACTAAATGTATGTACATTTTTTCCATACTTGGCATGTTTTATGTCTATTGATAGGAAGTAATCCAAATGAATCTATTGGTTATATTTTATATTAAAAAAATCTAACATTTTTGATACTAAACAAGTGATTAGATAGACTTCATTAGCTTACTTAGAATCACCAATTATAGATGTGGGTAATCTATTAAAGTGGTGTGTATGAATTTGTCTAATCCTAGGTATCATTAACTATTTGAAAACATTGGACAAATTAATATTTAGTTAAACATTGTCATATCATATATATTATTTACATGCATGTATTATATCATGTTAGAATGTATTTTATCTATGGTACACATCATATATTAGATATCTCATAGCACATGGGTACTAGCTTGTCTCTTTGGATTCCTTCACCATCACTATCTACCCATCTATGAAAGGAGGGGCATTCCATGGTTAGGGGATTGTGTGGGAAATTGATGGTCTTTGGTGGGTGTGTAAAAGCACTTGGATGATGCTATCCCTTTCCATAGTAGTAATTCATTGGAGACTAAACATGAGATTTCCATTGATACTAGAGTTCATGAAACTCATGCTCTATGGTCCCTTATATCTAGTATTCTTTTAATTATTGAAATATTATTCCTCATGAAAATGTAATTAGTTATTCATATATATAATTGAAAATAATGATTTTAATATTATATCAACCATTATTTGAATTATGTAATTAATTTTTAGAATATATGAAATTATGTTTTACTTATTTGTTTCATAGTGATTAGTAATTGAATGTATTATTACATGCCTATTTTATGGTTAACATATTAAATATGTTTTCATTAGGATCACTAATAATATTGTAATGGTGAATTATAATTTTGAATATGTGGAACTTATTTTAATAAAAAAAATTGCATTATTCTTGTAAATCATAGTGGGGATCCTACATCATGAACAAGAATTTTAAGGTCCTTCTCAATTATGGCGCTAGATCAAAACAAGTTTAGAGTGTTAATGTAGCCTTAATCAACCTTTATGAGAAGTAATATGTGGATACCTATAGGATAAAATTCCATTGCATGAATAATTGAGTTGAGTATGAATATTTAATCATTGATCTAAAGTTATCACTAAAGCATAATGTCAAGCAGTTATAGATATTTGGTGATTTAGAACTAGTTGTTAACTAGATCAAAAATAAATATCAATGAAAAATCACATGTTTGAGGAAGTAAAAGAACCAAACATGGGACTTTATTGATTTTTTTTAAGAATTAAATATCATATCCATCACAAAGGAGCAAAACCAAATTATAGAGTCAATAATAAATTCAACTACTAATCTAGCACCACTCCAAGAATCTGAGATGTATAAATTATCTATGGAGTTGGTTCATTACCCCTCTATCCTATACATTATTAAAATATTATAGGTATTTGAAGATGAAAAACACATCATATAATTCATGAGTAGTTATATAACCTTTAAATCTCAGATAATAGATTAAAAGTATGTTGATCTAATGTAGATAGAATACCTAGGAGAAGATAATATCATATAGTTAAACTAGAACCACATCCCTCTATGGAAGATCTCACTAGAGTGATGTTTTGTTGTGGATCCACAAGATCAAAATAAAAAAGGCATAAAATAAATGAGTATGATTTTATCAAGGAGAATATAGGCACAAAACACCATCCAAAATATGTGAACATTGGTCTAAGCTACATTTAAAGTGACAAAAAAAAGTTGAAGAGTCTGATGATAGAATTAAAATATGTCATCACCTAGACATAATAATATTTGAAATTATCTGACCATATGGTCATCACAAATACAATCCAATTTGAGCTAGAGTATAAACATTTAAATTAAAGCCATAGGCAATTAAATCCAATTCTAGAACATCTCATCCATAAATAAGTATAAAAGATAATGAATGTTAAGATTATCTTTCTAATCAGACCTTCTACCTAGGTATACAACCTAATAGTAGTCAAAAATAAGAATGGATAAATTAGGCATTGTGTTGAATTCAATAATCTAAACCAAACATTAGAAAATGATAACTATCATTTTCCCTCTTTGGATGACGTAATTTAAATGGTTAGTGGATCTAATATGATGTCCTTCTTAGATATATTCTTAGGCTATATTAAAGTGATGTTATAAGCACAAGACATGATGAAGACTACCTTCACCACCAAGTGGGTAAATTTCGCATGTAAAAGGATGCCTTTTATCCTAATCAATTTATGATCAACCTTTTGGTGAGCTATTTACTATTCCTTTTAGGGACTCATTCATAAATGCATCATCATTTATATAGATGAATTAAAATTATATTAAAAAGATATATTTGATCATGTTGATCATTTATAAAGAGTAATTGATAGATGTAAAAGATATGGAGTGTCACTCAATCCAAATAAGAGCATATTTGGAGTCACTGAAAGGAAAATGTTATGTCATGTCATCAGTAAGGATGGAATCTTCATTGATCCAAAATGAATTTATGCCATCTCTAAGATAACATCTACTAAAAATAAGAAATATTTTAATTCTTTCTTTGTTAAAATAATTTTTTTTAAGGAAATTTCTAGATTTCTAGAGATTGTCAAGCCATTGAATGCTATGTTTAAGTAAGAGATTAAAATATAATGGAAAATAAAGGCCAAGGAATATTTTTTGGACATTAAAATTTCCATAGCTCAAGATTTAATTTTGTTCATTCTAGACTTCAATAAGTATTTCTATCTTTATTCATTTTCCTTAGAGCACACTATATAAATTGTATTCATATAAATGGTAGTTGATAATAAGCATCTTGTTGTATTCATGAGTACCACTATGAAGAATTTATAATTGAACTATTAAATGATAGATAAATAGATACATGCACCAGTCAAAGATATCACTTTTTTTGTATTATATTATAAGAAACAAGACATACACCATAGTTCCACACCTAGCTACCAAGCTCACACTCAACCATAATGAACTAGTTGAAATAAGAGGTAAGTGGATGGAAAATTTATAGGAGTTTGATCATGAAATTAAAAAAACCAAGATGGTGAGAATATAGGGAATTATCAATCTCATGACTAATATTGATCCACACCTTTTTTTTGATCAAATCAATGACACTCAAGTAGCTAGTGGTGAAAGGTGTGATCAAATCATCCAATACTTTCTCACATGTACATACCCCATGAGTTAAATAGAGATCATAGATGAATAATTATGTTCAAATCATCCCATTATATGATAAATAAAGGATTATTAAACCAAAATAACTATGAGGGTATCTACTTAAGGTGTGTTTCAAAAAAATAATCTACAAACATCATAGACAATTTATAGAAAATGATAAGTAGTGGACACCCATTAGGCAACGTAATAGCCCATAAAATATTGAGAATGGGATACTACTAGCCTAAAATTTTTAAAGATAACCACAGCCATGTCAACACTTACCATAAATGTTATGTGTTTGGAAAAAGAGAAGTGAATAATACCATTCCACTATAAATAGTCATTAAAGTATGCCCTTATGCTCAATAGGGTATTGACTTCATTCGGTAATAAACCCAAACTCCTCAACAGGGCACAAATTCATCCTGATAGCTACTGACTATTGTACTAGATTGACAAAAATTATGTCCATAAATATTTATAGATCATTATACATCATCAAATTTATATATAATAATATATTGACTAAGTTTGACACTTCAGCTTATTTAGTTTGTGATAACAATACATATTTCTGATATACTAAACTTATAGAATGGGCTTATAACAACCAAATCACCATTAAGTTCTCCTCAATATACTACCCACAAGGGAATAGAATGGATGAATACATAAATAAGAGCATGATGGAAGACACCAAGAAGTCAACACAAGATAAACCAAGAAAATGGCATCTACTAATGAATTATGCAGTATGGGTAGACAAAATAAGACACAAGCAATACCTCAAGACTTCACCTTTTCTAATAGTCTATAGACATCAAATACCCTTCCGCATTACTCTTAAATTCCAAATGTACTAGTTCATGTAAAATTACATTGTATAATAAGAAATAATCTAGTCTAGACTTCTTGACATAATCCAGATGGAAGATGTAATAACTAAAGAATTGTATAGCTTCAACAAATGCCAAGACATATTCAAGAGATGATTTGAAAAGAGATCCAAAATTAAAACCATCATGATTTTAGACATAGTAATATTATTGGATAAGTCACATGAGAATAAAATTATATCATGATAATTTAATTACTTTATGAATTGGACCATATAAAATATATGAGATTCTAGGTGACAATGCTTTCTATTTGAAGGACCTCCAAGTTTATGAACTCAATTTTCAAGTCAATGGATGATTTATAAAACATTATTTCATGGTTGATCCAATTAGATATGATTTTAACTATAAGTGGATTATTAGAGTAGTTTTCCTACCTTATATAATATATTTACTACTTTATAAATTATAGTTCTTATCTTTTAGGTTAATTTTTCATGTTACCTTAGATTAGTATTTCATACTTTCTATATTTGATTTAGGTAGATTAGTTGTTATTATTTCTAGATTAATTTTCACAAAATTATAAAATCTATCAATTTATTTCATATGTTGGAATTAAAAATTACTTTCCAAAAACAAAATGGGATAATACAAAAGTAATCATAGTTGGTGGTCACAAGGATTTATTCTTATAATGCTCAAGCTCTCAGGATGGAGGTATGTGTTATAGCTAAAATATGTTATGCCATAAATTTTAAAAATACTTTCCATTTCCAAAGATCATTACATACTAAAACTTGGATGAGAGATAATAAACATATAAATAGATACATATTTGTAGGGACATATTTATTAAAATAAGTCCTCTTATATATACACCCAGCCAATGGTGGTTCCCAACCCTTCTTCTATTTGTGTTTCAAACAAATATATATCATGAAAACCTATATAATATGGGTGATTCAAGTAATATATACTAAGGGTATATACTTTTTGATGGAAGTATAACAAGGCTTAGAGTGAAAAAAAAGGTATCTCTATTATAACTATAAATGCTTGGTTAGTAGCATAGCAATGCCCAAGTGTCCTTTACTATTTGATTACAAAATATGAAGTCAAAATGAAACCTATACTATTTATACAAGACTTCATAAAACTCTCATAACAAAAGAAAATTAATTTTAATAAATCACACGTATATCTAAGGAATGTAAAGGGTTAGTATGTTGCATGGGGAAGTAGGAGTCTTTTTGAGGGATTGGTTCACTTAGTATCTTCTTGTTAGAGCTGAAGTTATATTATGATGCAATACTATGATTCTAGGTTCTTAAATATTTATGAGTATTTCCCCATTGAGTCACCTTTTTTTGTGTCCTAATACATAAACCCCATTTTATAAAATCAAATAGGGACCCACTATAGTTTGAATATATTTATTCAAGGTCTTATAAGCATTAGAAATTCAAGTCACTGGATTTAATATAAAAAATTCTACGGTCATCCATCATGTATAAATTTATAGAATTTTAAATTATGAAAATTAGAGATTCAACATCAATCTTGATTTATTTTAAACCTTGGGTTTTTATAATTCTTCTCAAAAATTGAATTTATGATTTTTATGGACTAAGAAAACTAATGTGTCTAGACCTAGTGTTTTTATGCTTTTCACATGTTCATAAGACTATTGATGAGAAATTATAAAGTATTTATGTCTGATCATACTTTTATTAATCAATTATGGGGATAGTGGTAGTTTCACATTACCTAGAGTCATTTTGACCATTACAAAATCCTAAGTGTTCTAAATTTCCTAAGCTTTGATACCTTGATAGTTGGCATCACTTCATTACTCAAAACATATCATAGCTCATTAAATGTTATGTAATTTTATCAATATCCACATCATCATAGGACATACATGTGATAGAACCATGTTTATCCTAGATAAAGTTCAATTCAAATTAAATTATAAGTCTTCAAAGTTTTTGAGTCATGATAACATGTCATGTAGTGTAATTTCATTACCTAAAACCATAGAAGTTTAAAGCAAATTTAATAATCTAATGGTCCAAAGGTTATATAGTTTTGAGAGCTTAAAAAGTGGCCTAATTACCCATGAGGCTTAATAAAATTATAATGGCCCTAAAGCCCTGTAGTCTAATTGTATTGAGGTTTTGATCATTAAAGGTTTGATAGTTATCAAAAATTCATTAACTTGGAACCATGGAAGTTCAATACCAAGTTAATATCTCAATGGTTCCTTGTATTTAAGTCTCTAATATTTTTCAGTACTAAGATCACACCACATGTTAAGATGTTATCAATCCAGATCCTTCCTAAGAATGTGCACATTTCAAAGGATAAAACAACTAAGTCCCTAAGACACCAATTTCACATAGGCTTAATATTTTTATACATGGCTCAATCAAATTAACATGAAATATTGAATCATATAAATGAGGATCATAAATTTAGAGGCTTGACTAAATTAGATATAGACAAGTTTCATGATTAAGAAGAGGTGTGGTAAAATAATTATTAAATTATTTTGATGTCAAAGTAATAAATTGGTGAGTGAGAAATTGACATATGTCTTGAAGAAGTGTCTGGACATACAAAATTAACAAAAAAATTCCATATACAAAAAACAAACCCACCAAATTTGAATGGAGCATTTAAATTTAAATTGAGAACAAATTCACAATTATTATTTGAATTTACATCACATGAATTATGAATTTAAGGCATAGAATTTGGGAAATATATGAAAAATATAAGGAAATGAATGTCACTTTGTCATTAATCTATGAGTGAACATTGTAGTTTGGATCTCTCCAGCAACCAAAATTCCCATTTTTATCAATGAATTTGTGAAGAGAGTTCATATAGTTATACAAAGTAATTACATAGTTTATATCATTGAAATGGCTTCTCCAAAATCACCATGTGTCTAGGCTCCTTATATATACTCCATCGCTAGACATACTGAGTATACTAACATAGTATCTACATGAGTGCCTCCATACTATTCAACCCTCTAGAATGAAGTGGAGTCTATAACATCATATTCTTCACAAGATCAGATATCCCATGAGGATAATTAATATGTTAACATTATAATTATAATAAAACCATGATACTTCATCAAATGGTAATAAATCTAGAGGTAATACCTTGTTCTATTTATTTCAATATTTATTTTTCAATGGAACTTGTTATAGGAACTATTTACACCTTAAGAAAGGGAAGAATACAATTGAATATAGTTATGGAAGGGCATTTTAGAGGTATCTTAGGATCCTAGTACCTAAGCTTGATTATAACCAAGTCTCATCTATTATGTGGCTCAAACATAACATTATAGAAGGCAAATTGAAGTAATGGCTAGTGAAATTCCAAATACCAAACCTAAAGGGAGCATTTATTCCAATAATATCATTACATTTAGGATTAGTATCATAATAACCATGGCCCTTTTGAATAGATTATATGGTTTTAATAGCATTACCTATGTACATGTAGAATGGGCCCCATTACTAGACATTCTTCTAAATTTTGATAAAATTGTGGCCTTAGGAGAGATAATTGGTGTTAAACTAAAGGCCCAAATATATAAACATGAACAAAGGCTAACTTATGATATATTTTATATGATGTCATATCTGTATACACATAATTTTTTTAACTTTTATCAAATACTGATGTTTTACATCTTGCAAGAACTTGTCATGACTCAATCTCTTTGAGTGCATGCCTTAAGGGATGCACCAAGAAAGGGGTGGGTAGAATTTTGGTGATTTACAAGATTATTTTCCCTTATTTCCACATTATTCTCAATCCATTTAACTCCTAAGACCTTTCCCTAAGCTATTTATCTTGCCTTGGACATTCATCTAGTATTTTTCTCTTTTTATCCTTATTTTCCTTGCTTTACACCCTTTCTACCTATTCAAAACACTAGGTCAACATGGTTTACCTCATGTATTCTGGGGTCACTTTAGCTATTTTGACTTGTTTGTCTTTTGGCTGACCTATCATAGACTTTAGGCATTATCTTGAGAATGTACTAGGTCGACCTGGTCAACCTAGCATAATCAACATGTTTAAATGATTTATGAGTGAGATAATACTATATATGCAAGGTAATTTTGGTCATTATTAAAAATATGCAATAAAGAGTTATTATTCACTCGTGCTTCTTCAAAATATACTCTTACACCATTCTACTTGAGGAGTTTTAGCTTAGGTTTCTTATTTTGGAAAATATAGTCTTGTGGATAGGTTTTGGATGGTTTGGCCTATCAAAGTGATCCTTAAAAACCAAAACAACCTCTTTTGAAGCCCCATTATCCAAGGGAGAGATTGAATCATGATGGGTTCACATTTAGGTAAGTATTTTCTAACTTTTTTCTCCTCTCTTTTAGTAGATAGAAGTAACATTAGTGTTGGATTGAATAATATTACTCTTCATATTCTATGTATTAGAGTGTTACTCATACTTACTTTATTTGAAGTTCCCTATACCTATTTTAATTTTAATCTAACCCCTCACATTTTTCCATAATATTTTATGTGCACTAGATTAGTTTACTTTTTATTGTTATTATAATAGTTTACTTTCTTGTTCATTACATAAGTTAGCATCAAATCATAAGACTCTTTTAGGATTTTTGTATGATTGTGTTAGAATTTAGGATTTGGGACCCTTCCTATCATGTTGTGTTATGAAAATTGATACTATTGATCCCATAATTAGGTTTAATGGATCTCCATATTAGTCATTCTCCTACTTAACAAGTGTATACCCAATCAGAAGTGTAGGTGTGCTCTATCTTATTCAATCTAGGACTAATTAATTGTGCATCATGCAACTTTGATTGCATACATTCTAGTGAACCTAATGTGAATCAAATATTTATTATATTATTCAATTTTATTTCATTTATTTCATTATTTTGTCATCATTTATATCATATATTTTGACATACTAGTTTGATTTTATTGACCTAATTTTCTTTTTCTTTGTGAATAGGAACAAGCAACAATAGCAACCAACTCAACTCAGTATAAGTTTTCAATACTTTTCAGAATACCAATTCAGCCTACGAGGTTGACCCAATTGACTTAGTGTATTTTCACTCACTTTAAAATAGTTTTTGTATATCCTAATCGATCAACTCAACCCAGTACAAATTCTAATTTATAGACTTTTAAATCATCGTACTAGGTCAATTAGCTTGACTTAGTCCATTTCCAAACTTCCAGTCCAACCAACTAAGTCAACTAGGTCAACCTAGTGCATTATCAACACTTTTTTAGTAATTTTTTGTATTTTTTGGTCGATTAGCTTGACCAAATTTGTAAGTTTTAATAAATAATTTCTATCTCTAAACCATCAATATGAGTTTATATTCTTCTATATATCTTTAAATATATAGTTTCCTTTTAATTTTGAAACCTTCAAAACTACCTCTACGCATCCAAATAGATCAACTTGGCCAACCTAGTTCTATGTCCTATTTTTTGTCTAAAACAACTAGGTCAACTCGATCGACCTAGTAAGTTTTTTATGCCCTATTTTCAATAGTGCTAGCTTGACACTCTTGACCTAGTTTTATTTGTTGTACATATAGTTTTTTCACTATATCCTATTTAAAGGTTATAATTGAACTTATATACTAGTCACATATTTAATTTTAGTTATTCTCATGCTTAGAATAGTTCACATAGTCTAATTAGGAGGTTTTATTAATTACACACATGGCCAAACCACTTAACATCAAAAATCACTTTGACATTTGATTACTCATGCCAACCTACTTGGATTTCATCGCCAAGATAGAAGCTAACTTGATACTCTAGTCAATTATAAATCATGATTAATGGTATATTTTGGCTAAGCACCCAAAACTCATATTATTATGGTGTGTGAAGTGAGGGCGTAGGCCCCAATACCAAGCTTATATAATTTCCACTACAATCCTTATCATCTTAAACTCACCTAAAACCATCCATAAATTACTATTTATTACCTTATTTATAGCCAAATTTCTATCATTTAAAATCATTTCTTAAATAATCTAACATTCTAGGTTGACCAATTAGCTAGCTTTACTTTCCAAGTTGTTTGCTTTCGCATTTTTTAATTGTGTGTACAAGAACTTGCATTAACCAATATTGGTGCAAGATTTTTGATTTGTGTGCTTCGATTAGATTGACTAACATCAATCTAATTTATTTTTTGTTTATTTTTAACAATCAATTTCTTGGATTAACTAAAAATTATCTTGTTTTATCCCTTATCTTAATATCAATCTTTTATTTTTTCCTATCTATTGTATTAGGTCAATCTGGTCAGCCTAGTTCTATCTCAAACCCTATTTTCTACCCTTGTTCACTGCACTAGGTCGACCTAGTTGACCTAGTTATGTTTCCTACTATCCCTATTTATAAACTTAATTCTCTATATCTTTCACTTTTCATTTTGTTCATTTCCCTTTAATCAAAATGAGTTCTCCTATCAAAATATTTTCTAGCAATCTTAATACATTTACATCCTATATGGGATGTTCATTTCCACCTATATTTTCTTCCCAAGATAACCATCACTCTTTGGGCACCTCTTCTCCTCATTCATATTCAAATTTTTGCATGTCTCAAATAACACCTCAAGATGAAGTTGATGGATCCAATCCTTTTTACACCTATCAAGAAACTTCTCAAAATATTCAAACCAATCTAGGAGTGATTGACACAAGTTTACTTAATAATCATGCTAACAAAAATCCTCCCCCAACACCAATTTGGGGAGTGCTCCTTATAACACCAACCTACCACCTAATACAACCCAACTATTATCCCAAGTGATTCAACAAATGAACATTATGAAAAACTCTAATACCAATCAAATGATGCAACTTCAACAACACTTAATCAATGTGACTAATCAACCTCCAATCATGCATCCTCAATCTAATCCTAACTACATTCCTTCATATCTTAGAGATGACTTAAGTAATGTTATTCCTCAACCAATAATGAATAACAAGATACTTCAAACCATTCAAAATTAGCCTTCAGTTCCCTTCATTGTAGATATTGACATTGGTAACATATCACCAAATATCAAGTATGATGGGAATAAATACCCCACCTCATTTCTTAAAGACTTTGTTAATATCTACAAAGAATGGATCCAAACTAATACATTTTCCACTAATAAACTCGTAGTTAAAACTTTTACTGGTGACGTATTATAATGGTATAGTCAATTACCTCAACATTATATTTGTCAACTTGAAGATTTGGTCAATGCTTTAGTTAAATAATTTCAAAACAATGATCTTCCTAAAAATTATCTTTGCCATTTCATAAATGCTAAGCAAACTCCTAACAAATCAGCTCATGACTTTATTAAAACATGGAAATCCCTATCTCATAAAGATGATCATAATATGTCTTATGATAACTTGTTCAAATTCTTTACCACTGATTTAACTCCCACTCTTGAATATAAGGTTCTAACCTTTACTCCTCAAACTCTTTATAAATCTATTGAACAAGATAAAGGACAATACTTTATTATGAATCACTTTGAACCTAATTCTAAGATTATTAAAGGATCTTTCCAAACATACAATGTTATCACTAGCAACACTTGTCAAGCCAAATCAAGATTTCCCAAAAAATGATATTCCTTTACCATCTCACATACCTCTTTTGGTACATCAAATGAGAAAATTTTTACCACCCTCTAAACCTTTCATATATCCTAATGCTCCTCCTAAGTGGTATGATCCCAAAATCTTTTATTGGTTTCATGCTAACATTGGGTACTCTCATGAATCTTTTAGAGGGATTTATAGATGTTTTATTTCTTACATGCTTTGTGATTCATTCAACCATGAAACCATGATCAAACATCATCATCAAGAATACACTAATACTTCTCAAAAATGAAAATACTATAGAGCTTTTACATCTAATAACTAGATATCTTCTTCCCATAATCAATCAACTTCCAAGGATGTTTGTGTAATTGACACTAATTATGATCAATACTTTAACAAATCTTAATATGTCAATAGGGCTAAAGTTAACTATCATCAAAAACCTACCCATAAAGATCCTGTTACCAAGCCTAAAAAAACTTCTTTAGATGAACAAATGCTGAAATATAACACCACCATCAATATCGAATCAGAAGTACCTGAGTAACAACTTCCTCTTTTTTATCCTCCAACCACATCTATTCCTCAAAATTCTAATGTGTCTTCCAAACCTTGTTGCTCTTCTTCTAAATCTCATTATAATTTTCTTGAAGAACTTAACTCTATGTCATGCAAGATTCCTCTGATGGGGTTGGTTCACACTTTACCTTATCACCAAAATTTACTTATGCAACAACTCCAATATATTGAAGATCCATATTCCTTATAGGAAGAAACACCTTCTATTGATTCTTAACAAATTAACATTAATACCATCAAATCTATGTGTCCTTCTTCAAAACCTTCCATTGAATTCCTTAAAGAAGACATGATTGACGATGAAATCCTCTTTTATGTTGATGATCTACCTCTCTTCATAAAAATAGCCATTAATACCACCCTCATTTAAAAGTTTCTAGTTGATGAAGGTTTTAGTATTAATGTAACCTCTTTATGGCTTCTACAACTTGGTTATAATAAATATCATCTTAAATAAACCCATCTTACTTGTCATGCTTTTGACAAGACTAATCAATAGCCACTTGGTTATATACGGATTCCCTGAACCATTGGTCCTAAGACTATTTTAACCAAAATCATGGATCTTTACCCTCCTTTATATTATAACATACTCCTTGGTCATCTATGGACTCATCAAATGAGAGCCATTGCTTCTTCTAGAAGTCAATGCATTAAATTTCTCCATAACAAAAAATGTTATAAGTATGAATTTGATCTCAACCCATGGAGTATTCAATTACCTAATCCTAAGTCATAATATCATATTACTATGATCCCTAAAATTAATAATGATCTTTTACACAAGTTCATTAATAAGAATCTTGATTTACAAGTTACTCTTGTAGATTATAATGATGATGAGCATAATGAATTAAAATATGTTTGTAATGCCACTAGATTACATCCATATATTTTAGAATGGCTTCCTCCTTCTCTTTTACCTAGGGATTATACCATTCCTCTCATGGATGAGATTACCAATTTTCCCCCTCCATGTAATGCTCAAGAGCCATTTTTACCTGAAGATGTTTTTACTTATAGTGATTTTAGAGCAGCTAAAATGTTTCAAGATCCTCTCACCATATCTCCTAAAACATTTAGTAATCTTGGGATTTCACCTTTGAAATATCCTCTTGAATCCCAAATAGGTACAATTTATCCTACATATGATAAGTATATCATGGACCAAGCTCAATCAAGAGACTTGGATGTCCTACATTATCAAAAGACCTTATCCCAAATTCATGATTTCAATCGAGATGTACATAATATTTTTGTAGCTAAACACTTAGAACTTGAGGGTTATGTACCTCCTATTAATCATCCTCTTATAAATTCCCCTTGGGTGGTAGAACAACTTATACCTTATGAACCTATAGAATCACATTAACCTTCTCTACCTCCTTCGGATCCTCCTAATGAATGTACTCCATCTACTTCTTCTACTCCTAAAATCACTCTTGATGCCAAGGTAACCAATGTTCATCAAATACATTTTGAATATGATCATCATGGTAACCAAATTATATATCTAGAAGTAAATATTGAGTATTTTGGTCCTCTTCCTACTTTTCATAGTGATGAAGCTATTCTTGAATTACTTTATGCTTATGAACCTCAACTCCCCTAAAAACATCATAAACATGGACATTTTAAGACTATAACTCCTCACTTTAACAACTTTATCGCTATAATTGATCCTAAAATTAATTTAATTTCATCCTTACCTAATTCACCATACCATTTTCAAGATGGTAATGCCATAATTATTAAATAAATAACTCATATTGAATATGTCACTCCCTTGTGCCCTTAACTAATCACAGTTTCAAAATAACTTTCACCTTTTGAACTTGATAATTTCAATCTATTTTTAGATAAGTATCAATAGGAATTCACATGGTCTTACCAATAAATTCCTGACATTAACCCTAGCATAGTGGTACATAACATCATTACCTATCCTCATACCAAACCTATGCATTAGAAGCAATGCAAATTTCCTCTTGAAGTTAGAAACTTATGTCATAAGGAAATCATCAAACTACTCGATGCTAGATTTATTAAACTTATAGATTATTTTGAATGGATTTCCAATATTGTTCTTATTTAGAAAAAGGTCCTATGATCATTCATATTTCCACTAATTTTCATAATCTTAATCCTGCTTGTCCTAAAGACAACTTTATTTTTCCTTTAATAGATGTTATTGTCAATTCCACAATTGGATATGAAATTTTATCTCTTATGGATGGTTTTTTGAGATACAATTACATTCATATAGCTCCTGAGGACCAACATAAGACTAATTTCACCAAATAATGGGGTACCTATTAATATGTGAAAATGCCCTTTGGTCTCAAAAATTCCAAGGCCACTTATCAAAGTGCAATGACTCATATTTTTCATGACCTCATCCACAAAATTCTCAAAACATATGTGGATGATCTTATCACCAAATCCAAGCATCATAAGAACGATATTTCTAATCTTGCCATCATCTTTGACCATATCTTTAAATATAAATTCTAAGTTACACCTTTCAAATGTGTTTTCAGAGTTACATCTGGAAATTTTTTAGGATTCTTAGTCTCTCTCCATCAAATTGACATTGATCTAGCCAAAATTAATGTTATTATTAACATGCCCATTCCCCACTTTATTCTTGATATTCATACCTACTTAGGTAAACATGGGTCAATTAGATGATTCATTCTCAAAATGGATTATCAAATTCACTTCATTAATTCCCTCATTAAGAATGGTACAACTTTGGGATGGACAAATCCATGCCAAAAATCATTTGAAAATATGAAAGAGTCATTACTTCATCCACCTACACTTCATCTTCCTAATGATAAATATTTAATTATTTATACTTTTTCCACACCTATTTTAGTAGGGGTGATGCTTACCTAATAGGGTGATATGGACAAGGAGTATGCCATCTACTATATTATCCAAGGCCTCATCAATTATGAAACACATTGTACTAAAATTAAGTGTGATTGCCTCACTATCTATGTTACCACTGAAAAGCTTCATCACTACATGCTTTACCAAACTACCTATCTCATCGTTCATTCTGACCCCTTTCATCATTTAATCTCTAAATCATTTCTTCTAAGAGATAGAATTGTAAAGTGGATTGTTTTACTAATGGAATTTGATCTTTGTATTATCATGTAAAATGTTATCAAAGGGCAAGTCATATCTGACCAACTTGTCATATCTCCTATTCTAGCCACTTCTTCCCTTCAATATAACCTTCCAAATTATAATATCATTTATATTTAAGGTCTTAATCAAGCAATTTATCTTAAAGATTATTTTCACAGCTTTAATGCCAATCTTGGAGCTAATCAACTTGATGAATCTTACCCTCCCTCTACTACTTCTAAAGCAATGGTAGTTATCAAGGATGTTCTTAAAATTGACATTGACTTGCATGAGGATACTTGGTCCCTCCACTTTGATGGTGATAAATTCCTTCAAAGAGCTGGGACAAGTTGCATTCTCACTAGTCCTCTCAATAAGATCATTCCATTATCTTTCTCTTTTACATTTGATGTCACTAAAAACATGGCTATGTACAAAACTCTTATCTTAGGTATGAGAGATGCTCTTGAATTATACATACAATACCTTCATTCTTTAGGTTATTCTCAACTCATTTTTTGTTAGGTTAGTGGTGCCTATCAATGTAAAAGTGAGAACCCTATCACCTATCATCAAATTTCAATCAATATTACAAAGGATTTTATCTCCTTTATAATTGATCCTATTCTTAGAGAT
Source organism: Torreya grandis (assembly GCA_037957365.1). Classification (NCBI taxonomy): domain Eukaryota; kingdom Viridiplantae; phylum Streptophyta; class Pinopsida; order Cupressales; family Taxaceae; genus Torreya; species Torreya grandis. The sequence continues at coordinate 19,645 of JARHVA010010212.1, forward strand.
CAAAATTCCATTGTTAATTCTCTTGCCTCTTCAGTATCTCTTTTTCATCCACATAAAGTTATTTTTAGTGCTTCTTATATCACATAAATAATCAAATCCCTATCATCTACTCACTCTCTTAATTTGCTTATTTTACACATCAAATCTATCACCATCTAATAATGCCCATGGTATCAATATCTCATCCAATTCTTAGAACATCAAACTTATCCTCTAGACTTTGATTCTTGTGAAAAGACACATCTCCATAAATAAGATTTCAAGTACATATTTAGACATAACATCCTTTATTATCATAATATTGAAGGTACATTGCTCTATTGTGTCGTGCAAGATGAGGTCCATCCTTTACTTCAATAAGCACATTAGGGAATTTATGGTAGTCATTATAGTAGACATGCTACAACTCATAAATTCCTATATATGGGTTACTATTGGCCTACTCAAGAAAAAGATGCTATTGAATGTGTTACAAAGTTTAATCCTTATCAGCTTCATAATGATCTCATTTATTTAACACTAGATAAACTTCAAACCATTGAATATCCTTAGCCATTTTCCATATGGGGATTCTATCTCATTGGTAAACTTCCTTGTTCCCAAGATAGACACATCTTTATTATCACTGCTATTGAATACTTTACCAAGTGGGTAAAAACCATGCCCCTTGTCAATGTTATCAATATTAACATATATAAATTCATTCTAAACCAAATAATTTTTCATTTTGGCATTCCTCATACCATAATTTTTGATAATGGTGGTAATTTTAAAAATAAACATTTTATACAATTTTATACCAAATTTAAGATTAATCACAAATTTTCCACTCTTTATCATCCGCAGTGCAATGGTCAAGCTGAGGCCACTAAAAATATTATCAATAATATCCTTCAAAATATAATTCATGAAACCCACATAGATTGGAATATTCATATTTATCCTACACTTTGGGCCTATCAGACTAACATTTGTACTACCACTAGGCCAACTCCATTTTTCTCTAGTCTGTGGTTTTTAGTCAATTCTTCCTCTTGAATTTGAGCTTCCTTCTCCTCACATATATCTTCATGGAATCATTCTTGATGAGTAATTACATGAGTATCACCTTAATTCTCTTGATATACTTGATTAACATCACCTCTCTACCTTACAACATAATCACCAATATAAGGCTCACATTGCCCAACAACATAACAAACATGTCAAAATGTACACATTTAATGTTGGTGATCTTGTCCTTAAATTAGGATAAACTCAAGACAAAGAAGGAAAGTATTCCCAAAAAATCATAGGTCCCATAATTAGTTAAAGATACTCTTGATCCATGTACTTATCATCATCAAACTAATGAAGGCCATGTTTTTAAAGAACCCAACAATGATCAATTCCTAAAAAAATGATCATACTTTATATATATATATATATATATATATATAATACTTTTTTTAGGTTACTTAAGCATAGATCTCTCCTTCTATAATAGTTCCCTCTTGTTCACAAACCTTTAGTCCTCCCTTTTGGTCTTTTGGTTTCTTTATGTACCATAGTCTTCATTATCTTATTTTTCATTTTATTTCTATTTGATAGTTTTGATTTAGATCCCATTGGGTTTTTATTTTATTATTTTCTTTCTAAGATGAAAAAAGGACCTGACATCCCTAAAAAAACCACCATATTTCATCTTATTTCCTTTCCCCTTTTTGCTACTTGCCAATGTTATTTTGGCATCCTTTGGGATTTTCTTTATGAGATGCTTTATACAAAGGATCCCTCACTTTTAATTTTCTCTTCTTATTACCCTCATGGGTCTCACTTTATGATTTACATTGTAATACCATGGATATCACTTCCTCATAAAATTACCATTCATTAATTTTTCTTGATCTTTATTCTTAAACTTTATCTTTTTCTTATTTGGCTAGATGGAATCTACATAGCAATTTATGTTAGCATGTTTTCCTCCATTTCCCTCTTTCTTATGATAATGAATCACAACTTTTATGTTAGTGTATCCCTCTTTTTTCTCTTTGTCACTTTTTTTGCAATTTGAAGTAATTTAAATTATTCCATGTGTCATTCCTTTTGATTTCCCCTTTCTCTCATCTCCACATTGGACAAAACAAGGTCGAAGTCAAGCTAGAACTTTTATTTCACCTATATTTATGAGACTCTTATACCCCATGTTATTTGAGGTTTCTCTCTCTTAGCCACCTTATCCCAAGTTTTCAAATGAAAGTCATATTTATCACCCATGTTTGGTTTTCTAAATCTGTATGGAGGAAGAATCTAGAAAAATACATCAAGAAAGTTAAAATCCAAATAATTTGAAAATAAAAGGCAATGATATATAAAAGGCAACATAAAAAACTCAAAATTAAAAATCACACCAAAATACATGATTACAAGGACATCTCTTATCTCCAATCCAAGCTCAAAACTCCATAGTTAGCTTCACATAGAGCTGAAGTCCTTTAGTGTATGGTAGACTAGTAGAGTGGAATAGGGGAATTCAAAAAAATATTTGATACTACCTAATTTCTCATGCAATTACCCAATATTCATAGTAGACTAATGACTATATAAGGGGTAGTAAATAATAGGGAACACATCATGGGGAGGTAGTTCCACTTTACTTTTCATGCATATAGCCTTAATGGGATGATCTTTATATTCCATTTGTTGATCCAATATTTATGTGGCTTAGAGAAGTTCTTCAAATTCCCTAAGGTTGATAGTCCTCTTATTTTTACAAACCTAATTTGAGTGTCTTAACTTCAATAAAGAGTTTCTCTACCTTGGTTTTTCCTTCATTCCTCCATCCACCCATTTCATTCTCCTCTATTTACTACCAAATTGTGATTCCAAATCTATTTTCCCTATTCTTTAAATTCCTTCTTCATTTCTTAAAAACATTCTAGCACTACCTTATTTTATTTTGATCTAACTTTAGTTACAAAACAACATGTTTGAGCAATTTTGGATTATATTCTTCACTTCACTTTACATCTACCAGACTTACTTTACCTTTCTTTTACCACTTATCAAGATTTTTCTATTCTATAGATACATACATCTAAGTTCGTACCCCTTTTTCTATTATTGAGTGAGATATGGTTTGTTACTTCTCACTCATCAATGCTATTTTCCCTTTTATGCACCTCTTTACATTGATGATTGAGATGTGGATTGTTACTACATAATCATCAATGTTATTTTACCATTTTGTTTTTCCTTTTACCATTGATTTGTCTTTCTGATCATTCCTTTTTCAACATGTATCCTTGCTTTGAATTGGTGAGTTTTCCTTCTCTTTCTTGAGGTTTACTTATTTGAGTTTTTTAGTCTTTAGTAGCCTTAGATTTTTTGTTACCCAGTTTATTCTTATTTGACATGGTCTTTTGGTATAACATAGCACTTGTCACCTATCCTATCCACAGAGAACTATTTATCTTGGCTTTTCTTTCATTTATTTGTTTTTGATCCTTAGTGTTGTATTTTTAGGTTTATAAAAATTAGTCTCTATACCCTACACAATCAAAACTAAAAACATAGCTGATAATCATCTTATGATAAAATGTAAGTCAAGGTACACATCATTTAATTTTTGGTTATTTACTTTTTATATTACTTCCCTTTCATTTATTTACTTTCATTTATTTTATGATTTTTAAAATACTATAATTTTTTTTATCATCAGTGTTATGTGTGTCCTTATATTATTTCTTGAAGCACCATCCCATGTTACACCTTAGTGACACGTGATGAGCTTCAAGTGCGGCATGTGTATACACATAAATTTTTAAATTTTATTAAATATTGGTGCTTTACATATTGTATGAACCTATCATGACTCAATCTCTCTGAGTGCATACCTTAAGGGTTGCATTGAGAAATGGGTGGGTATACCTTTGTGCTTCAAAGGATTGTTGTCTATTATTTCCACATTATTCCCAATCCATTCGACTCCTCAAACCATTCCCTAAGTTATTTCTCCTCCCTTGCATATTCTTCTAGTCCTTTTCTCTTTTTATCTTTATTCTCCTTGCTTTACACCCTTTTTAACTATTCAATACACTAGGTCAACCTAGTTGACTTAGTGCATTATGGGGTCACATTAGCTCTTTTGAATTTTTTGTCTTTTAGCTAACCTATCATAGACTTTAGGCATTAGCTTGATAATATACTAGGTCAACCTGATTGACATAACACAATGAACATGTATAAATTATATATATATATATATATATATATATATATATATATATATACACGGTAATTTTTGTCATTATTAAGAATATGTAATAAAGATTTATCATTCACTCATGCTTCTTCACAATCTATTCTTCTACCATTCTACTTGAGGAGTCTTAGCTTAGGTTTCTTATTTTATAAAATCTAGTCTTATGGATAAGTTTTGCATGCTTTAGCATAACAAAGTGATTCTTACAAACCACAAAAACCTCTTGAAAATCCCTATTGGCCAAGGTAAATATTGAATCATGACGGGTTCACATTCAAGTAAGTATATTCTAACTTTGTTCTCCTCTCTTTCAGTAGATAGAAGTAGTATAAGTGTTGGATCAAATAATATTACTCTTCATATTATATGTATTAGTTTGTTACTCATATTTACTTTATTTGAAGTTATTTATACATATTTTTCTTTGCATCTAACCCCTCACATTATGCCACAAGCTTTAGTGCACACTAGATTAGCTTATTTTTCTTGTTATTAGAATAGTTTACTTTATTGTTTATTACATAATTTAACATCAAATCATAGGACTCTTTTAGGGTTGTTATGTGATTGTGTTATATTTTAGGCTTTGGAACCCTTCCTATCATGATGTGTTGTGATAAGTGATATTAGTGATTGCCTAATTTGGTCTAGAAAATCCCCATATTGGTCATGCTCTCACTTAAAAAGTGTATACCCAATCAAAAGTGTATGTTTACTCTATCTTATCTAATCTAGGATTAATTCATTATGCATAATTCAATTTCAATTTCATACAACATCTATTAGGTTCATTCCTTGGGATAATCCATAGAGCACATGGAGAATTATGGAAACCATCAACAAAATATGTTGATAGTAGAATTTGTGAGGATTATTATTTTATGATTGTATGAAGATAAAATAATGAAATAAAAAGTATATATGAATAAATATATCCTCAATTTTATCAATTCAACCATGGTACTCAGATGCCTAGAATATTTTAAAACTTTAGAAGAATTATAAGCAAAATGGGGGATTACTAATAATATCTATATATTACATATTGACACTTAGATTTTCATCCATGAGGAGATTTATATCTCTCCTCATCCAATTATCACAATGGAAACATCCCTCTTGCTATGGGTGACAATGTTAATAGATGAATATCTAGAAGGGCTAGTTCTCTTGATGCACTATTTGAATCACTTCCTTACCGATCAACTTATGAATGAAAAAGAATAAAGAACAAATAATAAAACTAAAAAAATTTATGCACAAATTTTTAATCTGCTCCTATTTGACTTAATATTTACTACTTAAAGACAAACAAAGTCTCTCTCACACAATACTCACAACTCAAAATGCATTGTCACATCAATGTTTCATATGTTAGATTTCCATAATAAAATTCTAAAACACCTATACACTTATAAAATAATACTTATAAATACCTATAATAACACCCTTTCTGCACACTTAGTAGACAATCAAGGATAACATGCTAGAAAAGAAGATCTTCTACTAGACAAGACCAATAAGATTGCACTAAAATTAAATTGCACAAAATTTAAGTAAGAAAAACACTTTTATATTTATTTAAGATTAATTAAAGTATATAATTGGCTAGGGTTTCACCATCAACCAATGGAGGATACTCAAAAGAGCCAAAAGAATACATATTTATGGCTTTTGAGAGAGAGGCAAAGAAATGGAAGTCCAAAGGTCAATTTTACATGTTTAAAATTGATAAATGAAGTTAAAAATGAATTTAAAATATATATTAAATGACCCATACAATTCCAACATCTCTAATTGTCCATAAAATCCATGAAAATTGTGAAAAATGGCATAGAACTCTCCATCATGGCATAAAAAACTACCTTCATAATTTGCATTTGTTTGAACATCCCACAACTAACTATGGATGGGTCTAATTATTGGGATGAGAGGGAAGGAATTTATTAATGAAATTCCATGCACTTTTTCTTATCCTACTCATTTAGAAACTCTTGAAAAGAATCAATCATTGCATGTAGTCTTAAAAACTCCTTTTTCTACTACCCTTCACATTTGTCTTAAAAAATGCCTTTAGTTTCCATGAAAATAAATTAGAGGGATTTAAAGACACATATAATTATTATCCATTTCCTTATACCCATAAATTTCACCTTAAAAGGACATCTAATTGAGGTTTTCACACTTTTCACCCTTGTGTTCATCATGCTAGTTTTGACTAGCTAAAATTAGAGCTATATTTAGGAAAATTATAGGTATTTTAATATAATAAAATTACTATAGTGAGTTATAATAGGTCATTGTTTTTCCTCCAAACTTTATTTCATCTATTCAAAATTAATAGAACTTACAAAACATAAAAATTGGTGAGAAAAACACTATTGTACATGTTTTCTATATAGTTTCATACATCTCCTTTGCATGTGTGAGATAATAAGTGATTCATATCCATTATCCAATAGGTTTCCTTGACAAACTATTCCATTAAGGTGGTTATCCAAGCTCATACAAGGGTTCTAATAGGGTTTTAGGTAGTTCTAGGTTTTAAGCTTTGTTCATAAAACTTGAATGTTGAACCTACCTTAAAATTACACAAAATTTATTCCAATGGACCCTAATAACATCCCTCAATCCCTATAGTACCCATTTATAGCCTTATAAATGATATGACTACATGGAAACACCCATCAAGCTTGTTTTCCTCTCATTTTACATGCTTGGACTATGTCAATGCTATAAATTTCTCTCTTGTAGGTATATTTTCACTCCAAAATCTAAAAATGTATATTTACACCTTATAATCATGTTTAAATCAACCAGATATATTTTTAAGAGTGAGACATGGAGGTAGACCTCAAAATGGTTCTAGGTGTCTTGAAGGCTTAGTGGGCTTAGCATACCCTCTATAAGTGTGGATCATTTGGGATGATATAAAATGATTATTATGGATTATTACACATTTTAAAACTTAATTAATAATTAAAAATCCATAACATAACTTCTCCAAGACTCCTTTCATCACTTTTCCTCTCTTTTGCCAACTTGGCCTACTAGAAACCTGCCAAATTGGACTTTATGCATACATAATTAGGTCACTCTGAGGCTTTAGAGCCTATTTGAGTGTTCCTAATAATCCTTAAAAGTTACATACACATCATACAATTTTTAATTAATATTAAAATTCCTCATTTTTTCTCATTCACTCATTTTTCCATCTTTTGCTTGGTAAACCAAAGTTCTAATTTTCATGAGTAACTGATCTCTGAGACAAAATAGAGAGAGATATCCCTTATGCCCATGGAAAAATGAGAGTTTTGGTAGTTATATAAGTTCCTATTGAGGATATTTACCAAATTTAAATGTCATAATTCCTCATTTAGGTATTTAATCAACTCAAGTTATCCAAAAAGGGGCTAAACACCATGTTTTCTTGCATTTTTATCCAAATACCCTTGTAAGTAACCTTTACAAACCAATTTACTGTTTATAATATTCCTATAGATGTTAAAAACCTTTAATTTTTTCTCATTTATCTTTTTAAACCATCCAAAACCTTTTTACTTAGTGTATTCTTTATGCTTAACCTTTGAACCAAGGGTTTCCTAGTTTGCTTGTACGAATTGTAGTCAATTTTCCAAATGAGAAATATGTTTGGGAATATTTGGAGGGTATTAGTAATTATATTAAATTAATTGGGTCGTGATTAATCTTATTTAAGTCACTCATACATTTCTTTCACTCCTAGAGGGTTCATACTTCATTGTAGCCTTAGCTTGTCTAGACCTTACTGTAGGTAAAAATAGGTGTCTAAGACCCTATGTAGGCTTATCTAATTTATTTTGAGGGTATGATGAGATATATCACATTATAATTTATTTAATGGTTCATTTTACTTAACATTTTTAATCTTTCATTCACTATATCAATGCACTCCATAACCAAACTAGGCTCCTATCTGTACCTTAACTAAGATCCCTTGCCTATAGGTTATTTTAGATTTATCCATGGTGTAAAAAGGTATTATTGTAATGATAAAATATCCCATGTTAGGTATTTGAATTAATTTTATTTCTTTTATTATATTATGCAATTATTTAAGTAATCAAAAACCCTAAATGGTTACTCTTAAGCATGACTAAGACACATTTGTTGATTGTGCCTGTAGATTACTTTTAGTGGTTGAGCTTAGTTTTGACATTAGAGGGTCATCCTATACTTTTCATAATATAAAAAAATGTTTCTTGAACTTATAATCACATTAATTCCATAGTTAAAATTTCTAAAACATGAAATAGATCATTGTCTACTTTGTCTCAATTGACTAAGACACTTGACCCTTTTGATCCTACATGTCTATTAACGAAGCTCATTTAGATCATGTATTAGATGTAGGAAATATTAAAATTAGGTTTTGAGGGTCAAATGGTACTTTTAGTAAACTTTAATAGTAAAAAAATCCACTTAGACACCTCTTTTTCAACCTTGTCCTCATGCTTAGTTAGAGATGTTGATTTTGCCCTATTACCAAACCTGTACGTCAATGACTCTAGTCATGATGTTTTTATTTTCCCTTGAAATCATTTAAGGTTAAAATACACTATTTTTTATCCTATATTCCTCCATTAAGGATCATAAATCATCAAATAGGAATTAAATTTGAAGTGTCTAACCTAATCCTATTGTAGGTATGCATCTTCCGTACATGGTACATTTCAATGAATTTATGGGACTACAAGGGAGCCTTCATATCCTTTCTTGTGATTTCAAAAATTTTACCTCATCTCACTTATTGAAAAAATCCTATCTATATCAATTTCCAAATTTTTTACTTGCAAGTAACAAAAGGTCATTTTCTCTTTAGGCCTATAAACTTCAATAAAGTATTTTAGTGATTTCTTAGGCATATTGGAGGCCTTCAAAAACTTATCTCATTTTAATTTTTTACTTCCATATTTGGAATAGGTGTATTAATATGATAGGGATACAATTTTTATCAACTTATTTCTCCAAAATTCACCTTAACCACATTATATACCATCTTGAAAAATCTCATGGGCCTCTATTTGGTCAAAATAGGGACTGATTTCGAGAAAATTCAATCATCACCTTAGGAAACCTTCTCATGACTTGTTTTTCATTATATCACCTCAAAAAAAATGTACATGGTCTATTAAATATTCAAGGGCTCTATATAGGGTCTCATTACATGCTTTGGGACTCTTTTAAACCTCTTATCCCCCTATTTGATCTCTCCTATAGGTGAGCATATGACTGAGCAGGTAGTTTGCTTCAGAATATGTGAAATAGAGAAAAAGAATAGATTCAAAATACTTATTAGAATCTTAAAATAATATTTTCATCATTCATCCCTCAAATTTTTTACCTTAGTTCCATGTCATTCACCTTAGGATTATGTCATCAAGGAGCCTACAAGTGCATGTTTAGTTAGAATATGTGGGCAGAGCATGGAATTATGGTAAACATGATGGTGGACAAGCTCAAAACCACCCAAATTCCACAATAAATATTCAAACATTTTTTTTCCATCCTTTGGAACCTTGAACCATCTTTAAAATACCTTTTACAACATGGAAACACTTGTACATATGTGAGAAAGAGTAGACAAATGCACCAAGTAGCTGTTTGGCATGGTATATGAGCATGTAGTCAAATTTTTCACTCTTAAAAACATGAAAAAAGACATAATTAAACTCTTTAACCCTTGTAAAAAACAAAACACCTCCATTACCACTTACATACATAGAATGAATAAGTTTATGCATGGAATTCAATCAAACTAAGCATGAACTTGGTAGATAAAGATAAAATAAGATTGCAAGCTACTCATAAAATGCCATGGTGAGATAAAAACATGAGATAAGGTAGTGATATGAGTAAGGGAATTATGATACATTCTTTTCCAGTTGTATGAAACCTCTACAAGGAAAAAACATAGCAAGCAAGAAACATCTCAGCTAGAACTACAACTAGTGGTATCTCTTTACAAAATACACTAAAACACATGTATAAACACTATTAAACTTGAAAAATAGAGTGGATACCATATTTAAATAGATATAACATCCTCTATATCCAACATCACCAATTGGTTCATATAGATTTGGTAGGAATGGAGCAAAACCCATAAAGTTCACTAAATAGCTATCAAATTTGCATAGTCAACTTGTTAGTGAATGTTCATACAAAATAGTTAACCAATAATCAAAATACATATATTAAAATTAAGGTATTTGAGTTTAAAACAAACTCCAAAAATAATTTTTTTTGGAACTACTTATGCTTCTCATACTGAGTACAAACCTAAGGATCACTCCAGTTTGCCAAGAAGAGTGAGAAATGTGCAGAATGGTTTTGGAATCCTAAAAAATTTTCAAATCAAACCAAGCATGTAGGTGATTTTAATAAAGGTGAGGAGACCCACCATGATCATCCCCACATGGAACACTTCCTAAAAATATGTACAAGTGTCATTTTTCCTCTTATTTATCTAATTTCTATAATTTAAGTTGAACAACCTAAAAAATTCAGAGGTAACTTACATTATTAACACCTAAACTAAATTATTGGACATTTTTCATGATTTTGGGAAACCTAGGCACCTTAGGAACCATGCAAAATGCATTAATGACCCCCAAAAGCTCATAAAATGACTCCAAATGGACAAAATGACTAATGTAACTAAGAATAAATATAGTGTGACCTTAAATGACATCATGTAACAAGTATACTTCATATGAAAACATTTTTGGACCACTTAAATTTTTTTAAATCAGAAAAATTTGCCTAGTGGTACCCAAATTTGACCAAAAGTCAAATTTGGTCAATAGTACCATAATATGAATTGTAATAATAAGGGCATCCCATTTATTTTTACCATGTTGTGTTATAAAAAAGGTTTTATAGAAAGAGGCAATCCACCAACTATAAAAAATCATACATGAGTAATTTGGCCTCAAACATCATGCCTATTAATATAACACCCCTTTAAGAATCAGGTAACTTTAATTTATGGTAAGGTAACAGTTTAATCAAGTATGAAAAATTAGATTCCATTATAATTTAAATGTGGCCTAATTCATGTAATGGGAACCTAAATAAAAATTCATGAACTATATTCAATACTTTAAGGATAATAAGGTGGTGACCAATACTTATGGTCATCAATAATATGATCATAATGATATCTTAATGAATGCATCAGATGACTCATAATTGTGGACATATATGAAGAATAATCAAATTTTCATGATAGTTTCCTAGGCCATTTAGTAATAATTACACATTACCAAATATTAGGAAAATGAGATGATAGAGAATAAAGAAAGAACTTGGAGCCATCAGTAGCCTCCAACATAGCCTTAGGACTTAGTAGGATAATACTAGCCTCCCTCTTGTTGAGGTCAACATACCTCTTTTTTTGAAAATTGGGACCCTTGAGATGTTTTGAATCTTAACCCTACATACATGGCCTATTTTGGATATTATTTGGAATTTGAAGATCATCCACTATGTCAAACTTGGGCATTGATTTATGGTTTGTTTTAAGCTTGCTTAACCTTGTTAATAATTGGTTTTCATGTATTTGAGTTATATTTTTAATGGAGCCCTCACTGATGGTTCATGTTTGAAAACCATGACACAAACCCTCATTTCAAATTTAATTTTTTTGGGAATTAATCGGTGGGAGAATTTTAAATTTATTTTTGACTTAAGCACAAGTTTCATGTTTAAATCTTAGTCATGTTTTTTAACACAAATAAAACTTTAGCCTAAAATATGTTTGGTCCATTTTATTATCCTCCCCATTAGTTCCTTATTACTTCTAACCAAGTCTAATATTTGGTTATATAGGGTCCCTTTTATTTTATAACAAGGTCCCTTTATTAGCCTTTTAGCCTAAAGCTTTAATCCTAAGGCCCTGACATATTTATTAATATGAACAAGACCTTAGCCTTAAAATTTTATCCTATGTCTTTACTTTACCATGAGTTATAACTTAATTTCCTTTCTTCTTTATAGATCCAATGGACCACACGTCACCATGAGGATTGATGCAATAAAGCGAGGAAGGCCTAGGTCTTAACACTTAAAAACATGTAACTCAGAAGATCTAATTATCCATGCTACCTCATGGCCTTTCAATCAAATGAAATGAATAAATCCCAACAAAATTAAGCATTTAGTTCTTTGACCAATCAGGTTTGATCTCTTGGATCATGGTCCATGGTTCTCACTTCATTGCAGATCAACGATTGGATAGATTGAAGACATCATTGAAAAGTCAAAAGCTCTAAGGGATCCACAAAGTTACCATGTGGCACTTCTAAATTCAAATATTAAAATCAAATGGGCCCATATTTAAAAAATAAAAAATCATGAGTAATATCTTAGATCATGATCAGAAGGCTTTTACTTCATCATGGATCTTGATCCAATGGAGAGAATTGAGTCTGAGATCTTGGGAGACCCCACGGAAGTGCCAAGTAGCACTATTATATTGAAATGTAGGAAGTTTCAAAAGCTTAAAATTGATGTTTGTTAAATCATCATTTTAAATCTACAAGGACCTATTTGACATCTACATGACCATCAACATTAAGCCCACCAAACTAAAAGCTTCACTATCTTAAACTTGATATTCTAGAGACCATCATTCAACATCCACATGGATGTATTTGATTTTTGTGAGACCATCAAATTCAATCTAATGAATTATTTTGTTCAAGACTAACATAGAATCTAAAATGTTACTAAAAATATCATAAGTTTCCTTGTAGACTAATGGGAACCCTTGGAGGATGCTCAAATTCTAGAAATATTTGAACTACAAATATTGAAATGGTCTTATGGTATAATTATCTGAAAAATTAACTTATTTTAAGTCTATACTTTAAAGTACCCATTTCATTATATTTAAATACCATGAACCTTAGGCTATATACTTATAATAAGTCTTATTTTAAAGAGTCTTCATGATGTAAAACTTAGACCAAAATTTTTCAACTGAAGCTTTTAGTGTGTTTATTAATACAATAAAACTCTATTTAGCACTAGATCTTTATATCTTTTTGACCCATTTAAGCATGCTCTATGAACTTAACATGAATATTATACCCCAAAGTATTTATTGTTTTTATTAAACACAATGTAAACTTTGTGCTAAAATATTTATCCATAGTCCCCTTTTTATAAATATAGGAGACTTAGGTATAAACATTTTATCCTAAAGTTCATTTCATGCTTAACAAATATAGAATGAACCTTAGCCTAAGGTATTTAATCCTAAGTCCTTACCTAATCCCTTTGGTTAAAAACATAGTATAAAGTGCTTTAACCTAAGCCTATTTGTGTTTATTCACATGAAATAGACTTAGGTAAAAGCATTTTAGCATAACTAAATTTATTACTGTGTTAACTTAAATCTCATGCATCTTTACATATCAACAGCTCCTACTTCACCATATAAGGATGATCCAATGGTGCATATATACTAAAGACTTTTCAATGGAGCTTCAAGATCCCACAATCTCGATGTGTGGTAAAATCATGATGAAATATGAATGACAAAATATCTAATAGTTTGTGTTTCATTTCTCTCCTTGATCTAACAATGCAAAAGCACCAATGAATTTTTAAAAGAGCTCAGAAGGCCCATGGGTGTGCCAAGTGCCACAACCATAGGGAACTGATACCAAAGAGCTAATAATGAATGAGAGATTAGATCATAATTAATGGTTCATAGTGACTCACAAAATCTTGATCTAATTGTGTGAAGAAAAAGGTCATTTTTAAATGCCAACAACTAGTGCTCAAAAGTTTATATGAAAAATGTCATGAAAGGTTCTAGATTAATGGCACATAAGCACCAAAAAAGAATAATATGATAAAATAAGAGATATTATGTGCCTCATAATGCAAAAGTATAAAAGTAAAGGTCAAAATCAAATCCAAATCATGTACGACCTAAACTCTAAATGAGTTACCACCATTAAAGCTTCAAATCTCTATACTTGCATAAAAAGACCCTAAGTAAACTTGGATTGATTACCATTGCATTTAAAAAAAAATTACATGTGTTTTTTAAGTGAGAAAGAGATAAACAAATAAAATTTACAATCTAATTGTAAATAATTTGAAATCATAAAATCCATGGCAACTCTCAGATAACAATTAAGAGATGAGATAGAGCTATACTTATTTATGGATAATGAAGGAAAGGTTTTCAAGGATATTGAGTTAGATGTCACCTGCCTAAATAATGGAAATAAGAATTAGTATAAAATCTTCTTCACCATAGAGGATTTGAAACCCATCACCAAGGAGGAGTAGAGGACTATTGTGATAAGCAAAAAATACTATAATCTGGTTGTGGTTTAAATGGTTGGCCTCTACCATGTAGCTACCAAACCAGAGGTACTTCACTGCATTGACATCCTTGATCCAATTTTATTTGATTGTAAAATTTATGGTGATTGTATTATCCATTAGGGAAGCACTATGATAGTATCTACATTACCCCACTAGCCTTTTAAAAATACTACAAGCTCCCAAAACCACATGTGGACCTACCCACAATCAAAGGATGGACCACTAAGCATGACCTACACACCATCCTTAGACCATGATTATTCTAAGAGAACCATCTATTTTAGGACTTCAAGGTAAATATCACAATTATGTATTTTAGGGAAGGGATCAGGGTTATCATGACCCTATTAAATAAAGTATCTATAGCCCTTATCACCACTTATGACAACAAGACTTGGGTATCCTATGTTTACTTTATAGTGGAAAAAGAGCTTGTCCCTCTAATTGGAAATATTATTAGTGTCTTCCTAGGAAAATAATTCATTGTAATCAAAAGGAAGACAAGTAATAAATTTTAAATGAATTCTTATTTACTATATGTTATATTGGCTTTTACTAAAATCCCTAACATTAAGAACTGGTCAAGGCAAAACCACCATCTCCCACCACTACTCAAAATTGCACATATTCAAGTATAAGTACCACATGAAATTCATATGTGATTATGTCTATCCTATATTAGTGGATACCATAATAGGGATTCCCATATGTAAGATTCCCCCTTTGATCAATAAGTATGTGGATATAATGGGTGATATCTAGTTTTATCCAAATTTCATAGTTATTAGAATTGAGGGAATTCTAACCTGACCCTATAAATTGCTTATCGACATTCCTCTAAAGTTGGTAGAATAGGAAATTGCATCTCAACTCCTTCATAGTGTTGATATATTATGCAAGGAGAAAAGTAAATATCTTTGCCATCCCTTTCCTTTGTCCATAGGAATAATAATTTTACAAGATTGGAATTAGGTAGACACCATGTCTAGGGATAAGCACTCTTTTAAATTTAAATTCGATGATCTCAGATAATGGGATCCTAAGAATTTAGTGGGCCCACATTTGAAGAACAAGAAACTACCCAAACCAATCTATGAGCATGAACTAGGCCCTCATGACACCTTGTACATAAAGTCTAACACCTTTGAGGAAGTACTGGCTAGGTTTAAGGGAACCAACCTCAAGTTTGTACATAGATTGACTAGTGATAATAAATTAGCAGGGGACATATGGTAGATGAATCTCATTTAGTACCATCTATTGCCTAGCCCTTCTAGGCCACCTCAGGAACAAAATCAAATAGAGCTATCATAACCCTAAGCACAAATTATATAGGGAAATGGTAGGGAAAATTTAGAGGAAATACCTAGTGAGGGGCCTTCATCCTTAGCTCCCCCTCAGAGACCACCATCCCTAGTTCAACACTTAATGCTAATTACCCTTGAGCTTGATGAAATAGTAAAAGTTTCCCTCAAATACCTAGCTAAGGCATATAGCTTAGAAGAAGAAGAAACATAGGATGAAGAAGCTCAAGTTTAATTAGAGAAAGCTAAGGAAGATAAAGGGAAGGAAGTATCCCTTGACATAGTCCCAATGGCACAATATTAGAAGAAGAAGGTAGAGTTGGTATTGGTCCCTATGGGATCAAGGAAGAGGCCAAAGTTAACTCTCACTCATCCCACAAGTGAGATTAACTTGTTCAGTGAAGAGTTACCCATTCATGGATTGATCATCCTTGATTGGTTTGTTTATGGAAAGTTTCATAAGATCCCTTCCCACTCCCACTCTTGGGACTTGACCCAATCTATCAATGTGGATGTACATGTAGAAATCAAGCCATTGATAAGGGCTATAATGAAAGAATAAGAATAAATAAGAATTATGGCCACTATAGGGATAGAAATCAAGAAATTAGATACTCTAGAAGCATCCAATAGAACTAGATTTGAGTTATTAGAGCCTTAAAAATACACAAAGCTCACTATTATAGTGAAATTCAATCCAAAAATAGTTGTATTGAAAAGGGTCACAATAATGAAATCCATGGTAGGAACTAAGGAGTTCACTTTCCATAAGGTTGAGCCCTTTAAAGATTAAACCTAGTTAGAGGGTAACAACTTGGTGAGGTTCCTATCCATGAGGAAGATATTGAAATCCTATTAGATGTTCACAATGCCCAAGTCAGAGTTTGCATTAGCAACATGAAACAAAAAATTCAAAATTTAGAAAAGGAAAACATGGAGACAAAGTCTATTTTATCAGTGATTAATGCCAAAATAAATATGTTTGAAGCATCATTATTTGATATGTTTTATTATTTGAAATCAATAAAGCTAAGGTAGGATGCCTTAGGCCAACAAGGTGAGGTGACCAAGGGATTAATAACAAAATGCCAAGAAGTAGAGACCAAGATAAGGGATCTCATTAGAATTTTGATTAGGAATAGAATTCCTAAATTCAAATCCATCATCTTTTCCCACCTAAATTCCATATTGGGAATAGTAGTAGACAAGATCTAGATTTTAAGTGCATGGACAAAGAATTTTGATAGACTCTTGGATGATGATAAGGAATTGATCACTAAGATTGAGCAGCTCCTAGGCACTATGCTGGCTAATCCTAATAAGACTCTAGCCCTAGGGATTATTGATGATGTAGAGTACAAAAATATTATCAACTTTAATGATGAACGAATTAAAAGGCAAGAGCTAGGGCAAGTTAGGTAGTGATAATGACAGGATTTTAAGCATGATCTTAATGATAGGGGAAAAGATTATAGAATCTAGGAGTATAAAAGAAGTTATGGCCTGAGATGATAGGGACATTGATAACCTAGATGATTAAAGAAAATTTCTACCTCTTGAAGCTAGTTATGGATCTAGAGCTTATCAAAGAATAACATTAGAGGGCCATATAACTTATAAAAGAGTAATAGGGGAGTCCCTTGGTAATGGACCCACCAAGCTGATTAATATTCCTTCTTTGAAAAAATATTGTTATATTTGAAATAGGGAATATTTATTTGTAATAAATATGCTAGTTTGTTATCATATTGCCTCTAGGTCATTCCAATTTTGAGAAACAAGTGTATTCTAGAGATTTCTAAATAAGGACAATTGTCCTTATCTTGTGTATAGTTGTGTCTTATTACTGACCAATGTACTACCTTATCTTTATATAAAAAACATGTATTACCATATTGTAAAGAAAGAGAAATTTGAGTAAATTTGTATACTTTTATGAAATTAATAATATCAAATAATTTTTCAAATATTGTCCAAATTTGATGTGTCAATTGTTAATATAGCTTTTCTCTCAATTATTGATTCTAAGTCTTAAATTTAAATTATTTCTTTGAATTTTGGGTTGTATCTTCAGTCATAGGGTTTCTAATTTGTTCATATGGTAGATTAGTTGAAGGATATTGGATTTGCTTCACTTCATTTTGTTATATATTCATATGTACAAATGCTATTTGATTATAGCATTGAATCTTTAAAGTAAACATGGTTATTAATTGTGATTCTTTACATCATCCTTCAAAGTTTTCCTAGTGTATAGTGAAATCTAAGCTTAGGTTATTTTGCACTATTTATTGAATTAAATATATACTTAGTTGAAATTGATGCTTTGTCATAATGTTTGAGGATAAGATAGGCAATAACTTGTTTTCTTTCTACCTTACTCTTTTCATTTTCTCTTTTTTAACCAGATCACTATAGCTTAGATTTCATTTAAATATCTATCTAGATTAGTCTGTAGATTAATTTTTTATCATAATTCATTAATTATTAGAATAGATAATATAAGTTCATAGAGAATTATGCCATGATGGATCCCAACCATCAATTAATATAAAATTTTGGGGATAGTTAAACATTAATTTTTCATTATTCCACCATAGGTAACATCAAGTTACCATAACCTACTACTCATGCTCTAAATTATTTTAATTATAAAACTAGAAGTGTTCTTGAACACTAAGGACATCTATGGTACACTCAGAGGCATCAACAAGTCGTGTTGATGCTAGAAGGAGGGCCATCTTTGTGGATTCCTTGAATCTTTGTTAATCTTAGCATGTTTTGATCTAAGATTAGTGTTATCTTTATGATTTTAGTGTAATACTTTGATTAGGAGTGTAAATAACATTGATATTTTTAGTTTTTGGCATATATGTGTGCTTCCTTTAGAAAAAGATCAAATTTATTTGAGATATGATGCTTGGTTTTGGTAAATTTCTATTAAGCTTTAAAAATCCATAGTATTTGAGGTTAGGACAGCTTGTTTTGATCAAATATTGGCATAATTTTCATATATTTATGCTTATTTTGAGCTTAAACTTATAAAGATAGATCATATTTGTATAATTGGACATATCTTTGAGCTATCTTAGGCAAAGATCAACATCCTTTATTGTTCTTTATGTAATATTTACAAAATGAGCTCATTATAGAGGTTTAATCCTTGTTCATTATAAAAATTAGCTTGATACATCATATTTCAAACAAGATCTTCAATCTTCAAGCTAAAATTGACAAGGATTCAAGCAAGATCACACTTAGAGACAAGGGAACCTTTGCTTGTGTTTCATTGAATTTCTTGCTTATTATGAGAAAGAGGAAACTGAATATGGGTATGGATGAAAAACTTGATTGATAGTGCATGCATTAAAATCAAAATATTATGAAGAGCTCATTTTGGCTTGAGAGGATGACCTACAGATAAGAAAGCACTAAATTAAACTTAATTTCTAGATAAAAAGTCAGGTAGATTGCCTAACGATAGATAGATCCTAGAAGCAATAGCTTCCTTAGGGGTTTTCAATCCACATGTTTTAAACAATTACACTTATAAAAAGAAAGGAAGGTAATTGCATCAATAAATCAAAGGGTACTAAAATTGAATACAAAAATCTTGCTAAGAAATATGCTAAAATGATTAAATTAGTGATAAAATAATTAATACTCATGTTAGGTATTGGGGTATGCTTCAAAAACTTAGAAAGGGGTCTGTGAATAAGACAAAACATAGAAATTTAGGTTTGATTAGGTGTAGGTATGTGAAATTAGCTTATTATTTTTTGGTACCATAGTGACCATCATTAGTTGAGAGGACCAATAGTGGTTAACGTGACTATTAGTGGTTGAGATGACCATTGGTGGTTGAGTAGAGCATTAGTAGTTGAGATAAGAATCAAAGGTTATTATATCTAGATCTTGGTTGATAAATTTCTGATTGATGAGATCTAAATGATGGATTCTAAGAGGTGGGTAAGGCTTGGGTTGATTATGAAATGTAAATAAAGTAAATTAATACTAAGAATCAAGTACTTGTCTTACTAGAAGTTGATTTGGTGGATGATTGAGGTAGTTGATTTGTTGATGAAATCTCGTTTGATTTTGATAGAGTAATAGTGCCTGAAGGCTTAGTGGAGAGGTGGTGGTAAGTTGACTCTCATATATGATTACTAGATTGATGATGGTGATTGACCTACAATAAAGAAACTCTTGGATACAAAAATCTCTTGATAATAATTGAAAATTTATAGATTTTTGTAGATGGATTTTCACCTCTTTTATCCTCTCTCTTATAGGAAAGGTGAAAGAGTTGTAATAGCACATGAACTGGGATTTATAAAATTATCTCATCTATGCAATGGCTCATAATAAGATTTAGACAAGTTATAATTAGAAAATAAATGTGGGTAATTTGCATGATTTTGGTTGAGGAGGTGCACCCTAACTATCAATAGTTAGGGTGACCATCGATGGTTAACATGATCATCAATGGTTAAGTGTTGAGGGATAAAAAGGGATAAAATACTAGGTTGAGGCAATTAAGTTAAACTCACTAGGGGTTAGTTCCATAAAGGGTCAAAAGGCTAAATGGTCCCTATGGGGTCCAAAGGTGGTCTAGGGGGTATTTTAAAATTTGGAATTGTAATGTGTAGATTTTTGGTGTCTACATTTTACCCTTTTTTGTGCAACTTGAAATAAGCAAGCTATAAAACAAAAACTGATGTTGGTCAAATGTTGTTTCTTACCCTAGGTATGGGAGGAGGATTTCCCCCTCAAATCTGGAATCGATGAGGTAAAACTAAAATTGAGTAAAGGTTTGATAAATGGTACATGGTAAGGCACTAAGTGGTGACAAAAGGTGGTTGGTCATTCAAGACTCAAATGAGTGGACAAAATGTGACTAAGTGTGATAGCTAAGATCACACATAGACTAAGGTTTCCAATGTTGATAAAAATAAGGTTAGTGCTAAGGGACAAGTGACTAATGTATTATGTGAGGATATTTAGACATGGTGGTTGGGTATACCTCTTAGTATCTTAGATAGGTTAGTGTTTTCATGGTATGGTTATACACTAGGTGATGCAATTTCAAATGGCTAACATGGAAAAAATGGTCGGTGTGGTAAAAAACCAAGTAGGGTCATCATAAAAAACAAGTGATAGTTTAGGTTAAAAACAACTGACGTTGAGGTGGATGAGGTGGTTGAGGTAGTTGGGGAAGGTTATTTCTAAAAGTTCAAGTGTCTAATTTTGGGGATATTAGGGGATATCCAAAAATTGGGCATTGGGGTATAGGTGCCTAGATAAATTTTTTAAAGTGATACCCTAACCATTGATGGTCAAGGTCTCCAAGGTTGATCATCGATGGTAACCCTAACCATTAAAGGTCAGGTATAAAACCTAAAACCATCAAATACAAAAAGTGAAAATGAAATTTCATTTTCACTATTTACTTATTAGCTTTCATGCTTCTATGTTATCTGGTGCTCTATCATTTTGTGTAGTTGAGAGAGTGTTTGATTGAGTGTCTTGGCTAAGGTGGATTTTTTTTATTTTTGAAATGTACATGTTGAGGTGATTAGTAAGGACCATAATGTAGGGTGGATGAGGTCATGGTTAAGCATTAGGACATGGACTCTGACCTTGATAATGATCAAGGAATGAGATAGGTGGTGTATTACATTTATAAATTAGGTGATTTTGGTCTATTATTTAAGTGAATTTGGTGACTTTGTGGTTGATTTGACATGGTTTTAGGGGTTTTCCATAGGTGGTTATTTAGGTAAATTAAGAAAATTTAACCTATGAAATTTGAATTGGAAGAAGGGTTTAGGTTGGGGATATGTAATTGAGTATTTTTAGGTGGTTATTTTGTTGAGTTTTGGTGTTTTGTTTTGAATTTAGGTAGGATAGGTCTAAAATTTTACTATCAATGATCACACACAGTAATCATCAATGGTTAAACTTGATCATTAATAGTCAAGTGTGACCATCAATAGTTGACCACCGAAGGAGGATGCTCACATGACCATGGATAGTTCTAAAGACCATCAATGGTTGAGCACTTAGAGAAGGTAAGGTTTTAATGTTTTTTAAAATTTGAAATTTTATGAATGTTTGGAAAAAAGGGTTAAAAGTAGTTGAGGATACCTAGGTGTAGGTTCAAATGCTGATATGTTAACTTGCTTAATGTGTTGGAAAGGCTTGATGTTGGTTTTTGATGACTCTAAGAAGGTTGTAGTATATTTGGTGCATGTTTAGAGTTAGGTATTTCTAGGTAGAAACATCATAAATTTGATATGTTTGGATAGGTCTAAGGATAAATGGTTATTGGTGATTGTAGGTGGATAAAAATGTTGATTATTTATGTGGGTCTACGTGGAATGATTGAAAATGAAATGTATGAGCTAACATGATTATTTTTTAGGGATAGGACCAGATCTAGATGAGGGATTAGGTTCCTAAGAACTTCATATAGGTTCATGATGGGATGATTTTAAATGAGTGGAGGCATATGGAGGAGGTTAGCCTTGGGGACATGGTTCAATATCATCACCTACTATTATATGTGGCTATGATTGTGGCTTTTATCAAGAGATGGGACCCAACCATGAACATATTTTTATTATCGGTAATGGAAATCACCATATTACTAGAGGATGTTATTAGGATTACACAACTAACCATTCAAGGGGAGCCAATTTACCATATTGAGAGTGAGGAGAGGGATGATCTCATGAAACTAATATATGGTGAGGATTGGGTTCATACCAAGTGGAATTCTAGTGATTTTAACTATAAACTTTATACCAAAGGGATCCAAAGGACCGATGTCTTATGACCATGATGATGATGATGATAGTTTCCTATTTTACATTACCAAATTCTAGTAGTGGTCAATTTCCATATTTGATAATTAGATTTTTAGTTAAAATGTTATTGGGTAGGACCATGTTTAGATGGGCACCTTTTTTATTGGTTTAGATCTATAGGGAGATCTAGGCATTCATAGCTTATAGATGATATGGTATCAGTGTTGGGTTTGTGATCCATTGCTAGACATATGAGAATATTTAGGTTTTAAGGTTATTAGGGTTACAATGGGATGGATACACCTAGGTACATGTCATAATGAGCTTTGTATGATGGAGGGATGACTATGCATATATAGGTGATAGAGGTGATGCTAGAGACATTGAATAGTTTAGAGATACCTTAGATGGTCTGGTTGTTGGTGATGTGGTCTAGAGACCATATATGGGCTAGCCTAGGTGAGCCTAGTATAGTTATCACACCCTATCACTATAGAACTAGTGATGGATATATGGGAAGAGGGAGGGGAGATAGAGTAGATCCCCTTTTGATTGTGTTTGTTGATATTTTGGTCTTGTGCAAGGTATTTTAATCCTTTTTAGAGATATAAGAGAGAGAATGTATATTTTTTACTTCCAAAGCCATAGCCACAAGATGTAGTGCTAGACTATTAGGAGTTATTGGCTAGAGCAGTGATAGATGATTCTAGATTTGTGGATGGATATGTGGCTTGGTATCAAGATCTTTATGTAGAAAATTATTTTGGGTGGTGTGGTGGTGGTTAGTATCCAATAGATGTGGATCTAGTAGGGGCACCCATATAGGTTGGTGGCTAGGATGTGTAGGCATAGGTAGCACATTTAGCAACATAGGCCTAGATTATAGGTTTACAAGGATAGGTGGCCACTTTATAAGGCTAGATTAGTATTTTATAATTTTAGGTTACCACCCTGATATGAGAGTGGGATTAGGCAATGATCTCTCTTGGGTTAGTGATTCAAGAGTGAGATACCTTGAGATAGAGGGTAGGAGCAATGACAACACTGGTAGGGGGACTAACAAGAAGACTTGATATGATTCCTATGACATGGTACCTAGGCACTATTGAGGAGTTGAGGTACTATGAGGTGCTAGTGCTATTATGGTGTCCATAGGAGCTAAGATATGGAGAGTACATGGCCAAAATAGTGGGTGGTCTAGTTATAGCTACTCTAAGATAGTGTGCATCTACAGTGTGTCAAGTAGGTATCCTATGAGGGTCAAAACTAGATGGTAGTGTAGGTTTAGGAGGGGCCAGTAGTGGTGGTGTGATAAGGGCTTGATTTATATTATGTATATGTTATCTATGTTTTGATTTTTGATACCGGTCTACATGTTGATGATGTGAGATATATATGAGAGATAGATATGATAAACATTAATTACATATATCATTTAGGTAGACACATGATGATGTTTATTATACTCATGAGCTATACATATATATGATCTTATGTCTTTCTCATGCACATGGCTATTATGATTTGATGTTTATGCTTATTTTTCATGGTGTGATGACTAGAATTTTGTGTTTATGGCTTATGATGTGATGTTTATATTTCTTATGATTTATGTTTATGTTATGGTTGTGTAGACATTGATATATGCTTAGTTAGGAATGATATGGTTTGTGTTTATTATTATTTATTTAACATGCTAAATCTTAAAGGCTATACACAACATTAATAAAATTTAAACATACAATAGGAAATGGTGGATATTTTTAGATGCTTATGGATGTTATTGCTTTATGATGTTGGTCATGTTTATGGTTGTTGTGGTTAATCTTATGACATGTTAATTATTTTTGGATATCACTATGTTTAGACATTTTAATGTTTAATTATTGATTATGAATGTGATTATCATGTATGGTACGGTAATGTGGATGGTCATGATTATACTTTTAATTATGAAGTTTTTATATCCATGGTTATACATGTTGTTAATGGTTATGCTAAAACACATAGGGTAGGTTAATTAACAACCCTAGATGGGGGAATGAATAATATAATCAAGAGACAAAATGACATAATGAAAATATCAACTAGTCATGATAGGGTATATAGAGAACATGGTGGTTTATTTGTTGACAAGGGCTAAAAATAAACCTAAAGTTGGACTGAGTTGATGAACATAATCCCATAGAATGCTTCATATGGGTTCTTTTTAGTTGGTTAAAAAGGTGTTTTAGACACATAATGTTAAGTGTGTTCAAAAATCCCTTATATATAGTGGAGAAGGGGAGATGGGTGAATATATAACCCTATTGTGGGACTACCATGCCTCCACTATAGGTATTTAAAAGACTAAGGAAAATAATCCTATGCCAAATTATGTAGACTAATTAATGTAAGAAGTCTACTTACAAAATCTGATTATAGATTCTACCTTATCTTACCTTTTGAGAGTCAATTGTGCATTTTAAGATTATTTTGCTTTCATTTTGATTGTGATAATGGTTATTTTGCTAAGTTTTATATGTGGGAAGATGATCAATACAAGAATCTTCAAAGAAATTGCTATGATTTTGACAAATGATTACTCAACCATCTTTCAAGAGAGTGGTCTAAGTTTATGTGCTTTTATTAATGTTGTTTGATAACAATCATTTGAGGGAATATTCCACCTTATGTTTTGGAAATTTCCAATAAATTTCCAATAACTATCCTTCAAAAGAATATTTTAAACATACTAGGAATGACCCATGATTGCTATCGATAGGAATTTTTTTATTTGGATTTTATTTTTATTGACATATACTTGATTATGTTGGCTTAATTTTTCACCTTCATGATGGTAAGACTAAGAACATATGAAGATCGGTTAAATGTAAAGAGGTTTAGGTGAAAATGATCATGGGGACCTATCCTAAAAATGGGTGGAAAGTACCATGAGAACAATGCCATGTGTAGAGCCATGATACCTATTATTCAAGATTAGGCTATGATTGTGATGGATAATCACATGATTCATGTCGAATCGATTGTCCCTAAAGTAGGGGGATCAATATGGGTGGATAACAAAGGATGAGCTTAAGTTAAAAAAAGGTGGACTCCATCCTTTTTTTAAAAAGAATGGATACAGAGGTGAAGTATTAATGGGTTTAGGTTCTGGGTGGCCTTAGAAAGAAGACAATTGGTAAGCTCTTGATCCATAATTATGGGTTATGATATAAGGTCCAAGATAGTTAAAAGTAAACTTTCCCCAGTTATTTTTTTTGTATTGGTCACATGTTGATTTTCCTTTAGGATGAGATCTCCAATGTTGAATTTTTTCACTTTAAGGTGCTTGTTATAGAAATGCTTGATATGCTCTTGGTAGACATGAAATGGATAAGGGATGATAGGTGACACTAATCAATTAGCTCAAGTTGGGATAGATTGTGTTGATAGTAATCATTTTTAGAAACAAGTTACTGTAAAGATATGCAAAGAGATGGGATTTTTACTTCAAGAGGAAATACAACCTCTACTCTAAATACAAGAGAAAATAGGGTAGCTCCCATAGGGGTTATAATACTAGTATGATATTCCCATGAGGCGAAGGGGATGTACAAATTCCAATGATGACTAGGTGCGCTGACCATACTAGTTAGCATGTTATTAAGAGTTTTGTTAGAGGCTTCCACTTATCCATTAGATTAAGGGAGATAGGGTGAGAAGAAACTTAAATTAATTATGAATGTGTCATAAAGACCCTAAAATTACTTGTTTTTAAAATACTTGAAATGATAGGTGATATGATGGTTGATAAAGTTGATAATCTTTTCTACCTTGGTTGAGACTAGAGGAATAGCCTATACCCATTTGGTAAAATACTAGATCATAGTAATGATTGAATGGTGCCACTACAAGGAATGGGGATTAATTTCCCCAATGAGGTCTAGACCCCATTATGAAAAAGGCCAAATTTATTTGGAAACTTGAAGGCTATGTAAGGGTACATGATTCAAATTGGCATGTTGTTCACACTTAACACACTTTTTCACATAATCATAGTAATCTAGGTTAAGGGTAGGCCAATAATAGCCAAGATAAAGGATGTACTTAGCTATAATGATGCCACTAAAATAACCCCCATAGATACCGTCATGCATTTATTTAATAGCATGGGAGGCATCATGACTACACAAGTAATGGAAGAGGAGCCCATCAAATCCATGTTTATAAATAATTCTTCCCTTAATGGTATAATAAGAGGTAATATGAATAAATGTTCTTCAATAATTCCTAGAGAGTCTAAAGGGAATTATGCCACGGTTAAGGTAGTCAAAGGTGTGCTAGTACTAAAGGTTAGGTTGGGTTTCTTTAATATTAAAAATGGTAGGAGAATTTGATTTGACATAGGATGGTTGGGTAAGCCTATAGATAATGATAGACAACTTAGGGTCTAAGGGTGTAGATAATATTTATGAAGCAAGGGAGGCCATTGTGTCTACAAACTTATTAGTAGATCATAGGGTTGATTAGATGTAGTAGTGTTCAAATGATGCCAAGAGTTCATCAACTAGTTACTTGTAATATTACAGGACATCATTCTTACACTAGTAAGAGCCATTGATTTGATTAACCACATGTTGGGAGTCATCAAAGATATTGATTATTTTGAATCTTAGGGATAAGTTAGTTTAAAGACCTATCACTAGGGCTTCTTACTAAACCATGTTGTTGGTACATTCAAAATCAAGATTGAAGGAAAAAGGGAGATGTTTACCATCAAATGGGATTGGGATGATACCTATTCCCCCACCATGTTGACTTTTTAATCCATTGAAGAAAATGGTGACTTGATAGGTGAAATCAGCCTGAGATAGGGTCATGATAGACTCATAAGGGAACTCAAGAGGAGGAGGTTGAATGTTTTCTAATGGTTCTTTGGATAGTTGGTTAACAATGACTTGCCCCTTTATTAACTTTCACTAGAAGAACTCAAGGTCATACTCTACTAGAAGCATGAGTCACTTGGACATACATTATTTTTGATATATAATAGAGTGCATGTGATTAAGTGGGTTAGTGTTGGTTATAACATAGGTTTTATGGTTAAAAAGGTAGTGGAAAATATTGGTGGCCACAAATATTAAATATAAGCATAATTTATCAATATGAGTGTATCGAGTCTCTTACTCTACCAGTATGTGACTAATATAGTCCATGCCTTCCTATCTATGTTATTCATCTCAGTGAGCTAGCATTGTCCTTAGGGAATGGTCCGTAATAGAGATATATAGGTATAAAGGTTGGTCATATTTGGGATGGGTAAGGATAGGTGCAAACAAAAGGTACTCTTTGAGCAAATCAAAGGCCTCTTGATAATGATTATTCCACTTAAAAGATACATCCTTATTCATAAGGTGGTGAAAAGGTTGACACTAGTCTAAAAGATAAGAAATTAAATGACGAATGGATTGAATATTCCCTTATAATATTTAGAGTTGCTTAAGGTTGGTAGGAGGAATAATTTCTAGGATTACTTTGATTTTGGTAGGGTCAACTTTGATTTTTTGAAGGGAGATAATGAAACCAAGAAGTTTTATTGACAACACCCTAAAAATGCACTTCTTGGGATTAAGGTAGACATGGTAATGGATAAGTCACTTAAAGATGATCTTAAGAACAACTAAGTGATCCTTTCAAAGTTTGTATTTGTTGAGTATGCCATCCACATAGTCCTCTATAATCTTATAGATAAGGTCATGGAATATGTAGGTCATGGCATGTTGGTAGGTTGCACCAATGTTATTTAAATTGAAAGGCATGACTCTATAGTAGATGGTCCCCCATGGGGTGGTAAAGGTAGTTTTATGTTGATCTTTGGGGGTGATTAAGATCTAATTATGACATGAGAATCTATTCATGAGAGATAACATCTCATGTTTGCCTGTAAGATCAATAACCTGGTCAATGTTGTGTATTGGGAAGTTATCTTTGGGGTAGGAAAGGTTGAGGTCATGAAAGTATACATAAATTCATAGTCCCCTTATGGATTTATTGATAGGTATGACATTTAAAACCCATTAGGGTTATTTAATAGGTTGAATGAATTTGATAGATAGGAGATGTTGAATCTCTTATTTGATTAAAAAGGCTATATGAGGATGCATGTGTTGCATCTTTTAACTGATAGGTTTGGTGTCATGATGAGTGACTATGTTATGGGTAGTAATGGTAGGGTCAATTATAAGCACATAACTATAAGACCAAGTAAAGGTTATTCTATAGTCTTGGAGGAAAGAGGAGAAGTCCTGAAATTCCTTGGTATTCAATGATTGGCCAAGTTTGATGATACAAGGGTTATTCAGAGTACCCAAGTTAATATATATGTTAAATTCATTCAACATGGTCAATGTATTAAGAGGAAGGGATTTATGGATTGAATAATATATGGCACTAAGGTAGGTGATAATGGAATCATCATCCTGATAATACATAGTGTTAATAGTAGGAGAGTCTTCTCCTATCATCTTAGGATGGGTCAAATGGATGGTTAAAATTTCCTCCTCGTTATGATAAGTGAAGGGTATTAGGTTGATCATGTTGATGAAAAATAATTTTAGTGGGATGATTTCATCATCTTCACACATGGGTAGGGAAGAGGTTGGTGAGGGAGGTGAATCTTCCTCAATAATGGTGGTGGTAGGTGCTTTTGGTTGATTTTTATTGGGTAGGATGAAACCAAGGCCATGCTTCTCATGAGGTTTTCTTATCTCAATGGAGACTAACTCATGTGTTCGATTCTCATATCACCCAATACCAAAGCCTTTTTAGGTACACCGATGGAGGTATGTCTTAGTGAATTTTGATTTATCAAGGTAAGAAAAACTAGTGGTGAATAGTCGAGGTGGAAGAGAGGTGGTAAGAGAACTGAAGGATTTGTTAATCCTTCCATAAACAAAATGGGTATAATTGTGGATATTTCCAAAGGGAATGATAGCTCTCACATTAGGGTCATATCCTAGCTGGTTGGTAAGTTACCAATACTGATTAGGAGTAGGGAAAGCATTAAGGGAGAAAAGGTGATATTCCCCCAGTGAAAGGAAATGGAATGTTGATTCCAAATGGTCTATGGTAGGAATTTTGTGTGAATTTATAGAGGAGATAGTTTATCCCTCATTGGTATAAGGGGATATGATATCTGCTATGGTGGTTAAAGGTTGGGTTTTATCGATTGAGGGTGTATTAAATGGATGTTGAGGACATATTTGGGGTTGTATGTCATGTTTGACATTAAAAAAGGACCTGAGTCCTATTGGATGGTGATGACCTAGCCTTCATACTCAAACTTAATGAAATTATAGAGGGTAGACGGAACATAACCCATAAACCTAATCCAATATCATCCTAACAAGAAGTTGTATTACAATTCACCTTCTATAGCATAGAATAGTTTAGGGAGTGTGTGGGGTCCCACACAAATATGATATTTCCCAAAGTAGTGGGCATGATATCATTAAAGGAACAAAGGATGGATGAAGAATTGAGCATAACATTATCTATCAATTTAAGTTGATTATATGAATGAGAAGAGATAATGTGAATGATATCTCCCCCATCAATCATGACCTATTTGATTTGGGTTTGGTTCATGTAGTTGGTGATAAAGAGAACAACATCTAGATCCTTGGGATGGATGGAGGTATTTCTAAATCCTTGAATGTAGCAAGGTTAGAAGTATAAAGGGCACTAAGAAAAGTAGCTATAGGTTGTAGGTCCTTGGGTTAGAACTCAACCAATTGTAAAACTTCTATCAGTGATGGGAAGTGGTGGGGAGAGGTAGAGATTAAATCATACACACTCATCTTCATCGATGTTTGATGAATTTGTTTGAGGATAAATATCCTAATAGATTCTGAGGGGTTAGATTGGGAGGCATTGAGATAGACACCTTAGGTTTTATCAAAGGTGGAGAAGGTTGGGTGTAGTTTGGTTGGGAGTTTGAGGAAGGATATGTCTAAGGAATAGACACCTTAGCCTTCCCCTTATTCTTCTATTTTGATTTGATGACCTTGTTGATAGTATAGATAGAAGGAGAAGTTGAGGTAGTAGACTAGTTAGACTCATCTTCACTCTAAGGTGAGAGTGGAGGAGTGGGTGAGTGTTGAGTAGCTATGGTGGGTGGTTGGGTTGGTATGGGGATTATAGGAGGTTCATATATTAATAGATCATCCTCATCATAAAGCTGATGGTTTGGATAGCTTTTTAATTATTTGTGTCATGGTCGATTATCCTATAATAAACACAAATTTGGTGATCATTGTACTAGGTGGGTTTTTAAAATAGAGGGTGAAAGGGTTTGATGAGAGGTAGGGCCAAACAAGAGGTTTGTAATATATGGAGAATGGTTGAATAGGATTTGACTAAATGTGGTAAAGGTGTAGTGGTCTTGGATTTGGTCGTCAAGGTGGAAGGTTATCTGGAAGAAGGTTTGGTAGTAGGTGCCTTGGGTAAGGTGGTATGCTTGGTCAATGGATTTGATTTATTTAAGGAGTTTGATGAGCTAGAGGTGAAATACCACAAGGTAGGTATCTTAGGTATTATTGGCATGGTTAAAAGAGGTTCATCAGAGATTAATTATGAAGGTGTAACCAAAAGAGGTGGTGAAGTTTTGGTAGAGGTAATTTAATTCCTACTCAAGGTAGAAGGATGAGGCCCCAAAATGGAGGGCAAGGCAAAGGGAGGTAAAATTTGGGCCTTATGGCTTTTATGTTTTTTTCCTCTTTAGTTTTTTGGGTCTGGCATTGGGTTTGTGGGCTTGAAGGGGTTAGGTCCACTTTCACAGATGGGAAACTAAGGATCGATGTAGGAAGGATACCAAGATTATTGACAGACCTAGTTGGGATGATAAGAAAGGGTTTGGATAATTGGGTCTTGGTTGCCTTAAGTGGTTTAGGGTTGTTTGGTTTGGTATATTTTTTAGTTGGTTGGTTAAAGGGTTTGGTTGCTTGGGTAGATATAGTAAGAGGTTGGTTAATAAAAGTGGAGGGTTGGTCTAAAAAAGGAAGGGTTAGAGATTTTGGTCAGGTAATATAGCGGAGAACTAATTTTTTATATAAGGTGGCTCAATACATGTCAGGGTTGGAGATAAATTCCAATTTTTACACTAGCGTAGAGAAAGGTTTATAGGTTGGTTTGATTCCTTGAATGGTAGACCTAAAAGATAGACCCATAGGTCAGGACTTAGGGATGATATCCTCATCCTCTTCCTTAATCAAAGGATGTGAGGCTTGGATGGATGTCCCTTCTGTGGGAGGAGTAAACATGGGGGTTTTCCTTGAGAATTATTTATGAAGGGTGAGTGGTTTTCTCGATAGTTAAAGGTGAAGATGAGGTTGTGATGGTTGGTTATTCTGATATATTAGTTAAAAGGGTGGTTAGTGGCTCCACTACCTCAATAAGTAGAGGGAGAAGGGATGGTATTTACTTGGTTTGAATGTCTAAAGGAAGTGAAGGTGAATCTACTACCTCAATAGATAGAGGAGGTGGATGATTGGAAGATTGGGTACTAGGTGGCTCAGTAATGATTACATCAAGGACCATTTTAATTGTATAGGTATCATGAGGACACTAGACATTATTTCTCTCCTTCTTGGTAGGATCATGATTTTGAAAAGGTTGCTTTAATATATCAAGGACTTGGTTTGATAGTGTATTGGGGTTGTCCAATATAAGATCCCCCTTATTAATGAGGTATTGGACAAGGCTATTTAAAGTGTTGTACCTATTGATATCATGTACTATCACTCAGTGAAAGGCACATAAATAATTATCATTATACGAAATAGGTATGGGATGAGAGGAGTCAAATTTTTAGGGTGGATTTATAGGAGGAAATTGAATGATGTTGGCTTTCAATAATTTCTCTAAGATAGAAGCATAAGATTCTCCAAGTGGAGTGAATTTATTTTGGTTGTTATGAGTTTCATTCCTTGGGTTTTTTTGAGGAAATAGAGGAATTAGATTGGTTAATAGAAGGTATAGGAGTGGAGTTAAGGACAAATTCATTCATGGTTCCCTTATTCTTGGTGTTGGTAATGGGTTGGTTGCTTGACTTGGAGGAAGAAGCCTCATTGGTTTTATAGGTTGAATTCTTATTCTTGATCTTAAGCTTACCTTCATCAATATCTTGATTATCCAAATTACGTGCCATGGTAAAATTTTCATCAAAGGTTTAGAAGATTTAGACACATAGGGTAGAGGAGATATGGTTGGCATGTGTCTGAGCAAAGAGTAATATGAGTTTAGGTTGAGGTAGGGAGAATGATACATGGTTGATAAGGATCCTCCAATGAGCCATAATATTGGAAATAGATTCATCCTCAAACTATTGGATAGAATAGATGTTGGTGATTTAAACATTTTTATAGATAGTAATAGAAAAATGGTCTAAGAAAGTTTGGGCCAATTGGGTAAAGTAGAAGATGGAATGCTTGGGTAAGGAACTATACCAATCCAATGATGGGCTAGATAGATAGATGGGTAAAGTGTAGAGGAGGAGGGAGTAATCAAAGGTGATGAGATACAAAGCATGCTTGAATTCCCTAAGGTGTTATTGGGGATCATCATTACTTTAAAATTTAGAGAACTCAGGAAGTTTCCATTGGGGAGGATATGACTTAATAGGTACAGATGGATAGATGGGCTCATTAAAAATTTGGTCATATGAAAATATATTTTGAGAACCCTAGATGAATGAATATAAGGTGGTCATCTTTCCCATAAGCATATTCATTATGTTTTCATGGGGTTATGTATCTAAAGGGTTATAAGATGCATATTATTAAGGTGGTTGAGAGGCATACAGATAGTGGCTAGAAGGTTGGGAGGCTACCACATATGAGTAAGTGGATGTCAATGGTTAGGTGGAAGACACATAAGGATATGTACAAGTAGGTGTTGGGTAGTGGGTACATTCCATTTCATATTAGGGATGTAGCCAAAGGTTGGTCCAATGGGTGTTTATTGGATAGGAGTGGTAGTTAGGTTGGTGATTGATGGAAGGGTGGTAACCATCATATTGATCTATGGAAAGGTACAGGGTATGGATAGACAAGGATTTAAACTAGAGTGGTGGTTTATGGGTTAAAGTTAACTAAAGGAAGTCTAGTAGTGCCAGAGGTAGGCACTCCTATAGTGGTAATTGTTAGGAGTAGAAGGTATAATAGCAGTAGTAGTTTAAGTTGGTTGGTTTTCAATGGTAGTCTCAAATGGGTTGTTGGTTGATGAGGAAGCTTGGGCAATCAATAGTTATGTATTAACTATGGTAATGGAGGTACTCCCCATGAGATGGTGGGGGCATGCCATATGTTAGATCTCTAGATGGGGCCAGATATATAATATAGTAAGATATGGTTGTAAGGTAATGTTGCAAGGATATAAGATTATTATCTAGGAAAGTGGAAAAATATACATATCCTTGATAAACCACCTAAGGGAAGGTAGGACTTCATAAAGGGTGAGGATATTCTACTGGTTTGTAGGTGTAGTCCATAGATGAAGAGGTATAAGAGCTAGGTTGACTTAGTGATAGGTTTTACTCTACAAGGTCTCTTCACTTTTGGTGAGTGAGAACTATGTGAGATAGGAGAGATAGAAAGAACAAACAACCTTAATAATAAAAAAAAAAGAAGACAAGAAAATGATTAAATAAATCCAATCACACTCTATGATATATGTTAAGCCCTAGAATTTTAATTTTATCTCACTTTTGTCTTATGCCTTAAGAAGTTATGTGATAGAATTTGGCTTGTAGATCAAGTATTATAGAGGAATTCTAAGGTTGGTTTTAGGTTGTGCTTAGGTGCTCAAAAATAATTTGTATTGGAATCAATATGTGGCTCGATATTAGGGCCCACCCCCTTACTTCACACACCACAACAATAAGAGTGTCAGGGGCTTAGTAAAAATATATTGATATTTAAAGATTATAATCAACCAAAGAGATTAGTTGGTCCTCCCCTTGGTAATGACCTCTAAGTAAGATCACTGATAAAGGGTAAGGTTATTTATAGGTGATGAAATCCTATTCAGGCCTTGTCTCAAGTATGTTTGATGTTTAATTGATGAAAGTGGTTTGGTTTAGGTGTGTGCAATAAAGAGTGAAGCTATGATAGATTAATTTCGCTTTAAGTTAAGCTATGTCAACTATAATTTCAATTAGTTAATGTATGAACTTAATTTTAAGCCCAAATTAAACTTTTAATTTTGATAATGAGCAAGCAATAGAGCGAGAATGCAAGCAAACAAGAACCCAAGTAAAGACACAAGGGTCCCATCAAGCATACCAAAATATTTCAATGAATTTCTTGATTATTATGGGAAAGATGAAAGTAAGTACAAGTATGGTTAAAAAAGCTAATTGATAGTGCACACATTGAAATTATAAGATTGTGAAGATCTCTTCTTTGGCTTGCGAGGATGACCTATAGATAATAAATCACTAAAGCAGACTCATTTATTAGACAAATAGTTGGGTGGATTGCCTAATGATAGTTATATCTCAAAAGTGAGAGCTTCCTTAGGGGTTTTCAATCCACATGTTTTAAATAATTAATCTTATAAATATAAAGGAAGTTACTTGCATCAATAAATTAAAGGGTACTAAAATTAAATACAAGAAACCTTTCTAAGAAATATGCTAAAATGATTAAATTAGTGATAAAATAATTAATACTAGTACTAGGTATTGGGGTATGATTTACAAAATCAAAAGGGGTCTATAAATAGGAAGGAACAAAAAAATTAGGTTTGATTAGGAGTAGGTAGTTGAAATCAATTTGTTAGTTTTTGGTACCATAATAACCATCGATGGTTGGGATGACCATCAATGGTTAAGGTGACTTTCAGTAGTCAAGATGACTATTGGTGATTGTGAAGACCATTGACAGTTGAGACAACCATCGATGATTACTATATCTAGATTTAGTTTGATAAATTACTAATTTATGAGATCCAAAAAATAGATTTTGAGAGCTGGGTAAGGCCTGGGTTGATTGCAAAATGGAAATAAAGTAAATGAACACTAATAATCACATACTTGTCTTACCAAGAGTTGATTGGATGAATGGTTGAGGTATTTGATATGTTGATGAAATATAAATTGATTCTAATAGAGTAACAGTACCTAAAGGCTTAGTGGAGAGATGATGGTAAGTTGACTCTTAGATATGATTGTTGGATTGTTGATGGTGATTGACCTAGAACAAATAAACTCCTAGGTACACAAATATCTTGATAAATTTTTTAGATTTGTAGATGTTTTTGGATGTTTGTAGATGGATTTTCACCTCTTTTCTCCTCTCTCTTATAGACAAGGTGAGAGAGTTACAATAACATGTGAATTGGGCTTTCTAAAGTTAACTCATCCATACAATGGCTCAAAATAGGATTTAGACAAGTTATAATTATAGTATCAAGGTGGGTAATTTGCATGATTTTGTTTGAAGAGGTGTACCTTGATCATTTATGGTTAGGGTGACTATCTATGGTTACCCTAACCATTGGTGGTCGAGTGCCAAGGGGTAAAAAGGGTTAAAATACTAGGTTGAGTTAGTTAAGTTAAATTTACTAGGAGTTAGTTCCATCAAGGGTTAAAATAATAAATGGTCCTCAAGGGGTCCTAAGGTAGTCTAGGGGTATTTTGATATTTAGAATAATAGTGTGTATATTTTTGGTGTCTATAGTTTAAGCTTAAGGTTCAAAGAAGAGCCAGGTGTGATAAAGGTAGACATAAGAGATCTAAATATTTGCCAACTTTACCTCTTAAAGGTACCTTTGCCTTTAACCTCCATCTAGGTATGTCTTGGATGGAAGAATCTTCAATAAATGTATCAAGTGTGGTACTTTATCTCCCATGTAACCTTGAGAAATATTTGCCTGCATTTAGTCTAATTGGAATAGTAGCTGTTGAAGAGCATATTAAGTCTTTCAAGGCTAATTTAAGGTTACTAAATTTTGTGATTGAGGATGTAGCTTATAGTTTATTTCCTTTTACCTTTAAAAATTATATTTATGAATGGTTTTTAAACTTGCCTCACAATTATATCACTATCTAAGATGGTTTCACTAATGTTTTTATAGATCAATTTGGTAAAATTGTCAATTCATGTGTCATCTACTATTATTTCACCACCATTATGAGGGATGATAGTGAGCATATGAGGTCAATTAATGATGTATTTTAGAAAATTTATAGAAATACCATTTAAACTTATAAACCTGATGATGTTTTAGCCCAATAAATATCCAAATATTTAGTGGATCCCATGACCTCTATATTTTTGAAGAGATATATTCCAGTTATAACTTCATTAGCTAGGGCTTATTATAAACTAGTAATCAACAATGATTAAATGTATCCCTAGGGAAAAATTGAATTTTTGTTCTAAACATTAACCCATATATGCCTGATATTCCCCAATAACAACTAGAATATTCTAGCCTTGAACCAACTTCTAAATCTAAATGAATTACCCTTAAATCATGTTGCTACCAATCAAAACTTAGGATTCTTGAATCATCCTACTAATGGATTCAATATAAATTATCAAAGGGATTTAATACCATCTAATAATAACTAGGTGAAAAATTATAAAACCACCAAGAATAAGAATGAGTTTATCTTGAAAATTCTCTAAAAATTAAGCACTTATTTCCTTCAGTTGCAGAAACAAGTAGGCAATACTAGATAAAAATCTAGTAGAAAATTCTCATTTCAAAATTTTAATAGGCCAAACAATAGGTTTTAGAATGATATATTCCATAATAACAAGGATAATGAACCATCTTCTAGTAATAATAATATGGAAATTAATATTATTGATACTATATTACCTAATTATTGTAGAGTACATTGCATAGCCAAGCATGGTGAGATTGATTGCATAGTGTTTTGTAAATATTTTAAATCTTTATAAGAGGATATGGATACATTTTAAGTGGTCTCTGAAAAGGAAAGTGGTGTAGATACCTCAAGATCTAAATCACCTGATCAATCCTTCATGGTGGATACTTTTGATTTCCCTTTTCAAGAGGAGAATGAACCTGATGAGATACCTAAAGAGATCCAAGCCTTTCAAAAAATTTTGAATAGGACATATCCCTTGAGTAATAAAGATTAGAGGCAGCCCTTGACTACATCAAAACTTATAAATAACTTTGGAACTCCTTTTGAAACTTCTTCAAGAAATAATACATAGCCACCTAAAGGGAGTACCTCTAACCCTAATATTTATATTCCTAGTTCTAAAAAAATTAGATATAACATTGTTGAGGATATGAAGAAAATAAAGGCTAACATCACTTTTCATGAATTGAAATAGATCATATAGGAAAGGTACCTATTTCTAGAATATCTATCAAATAAATCTAGTAAGCCACCCAAGGTTGACCATGCTAATGTGACTATACATAAAGATAAGGTAGAGTCTCCTCCTTTCCTACTCACTATCAGGATGTTTGGTAAGAACTTGCACAATTTCTTATTAGAATATGTAACATCTACCAATATCATACCATAAGTTATATGAAAATAACTTAGCTTGCATCCTATTACTTTTGATAGGGATGTCACCTAATTAAACAAATCTAGAGTTAAGGTTGTTATGGAGCTATTAAATGTTTATATGTAGTTACCTTCTAATCCTAGGGTATATCAATTTATTGATATTCAATTTTTTTATATTCTCGATGTTTATGGGATCTTGTTAAGTATAGAATGAACTAAGGCTCTAAATGGCTACATGTCCATAGATTTTTGACATATGTGGTTACCTTAGAAGGGAGATCCTAATAAAATTAGGGTTGAGAGAGAACTAAGAATGAAGCATATGATCACTCAATATAATGTTATGAATAATAGGGTCAACATAGTTGACTCCAACTTAGGGGTTTTAACCATAGAGTATGCAAAGGTATGTGATCATTAGAATACTCATGTTGTTCCTAGATTATGGAAGCTACATTTTGATGGTGCTAGGTGTAAGGCTAGATCTGGAGTTGGTGTTATCCTAACTCATCCTATTGGTAAAGGATACCATGCGTCTTATAGGATCCAATTCCATTATACTAAAAATATTTATAAATATGAGGCCCTTATCCTTATTTTATAATTTTATATAAATAATAAAGTCAAAGAACTACTAGTCTATGGGGATTTAGAACTAGTGGTCAGCCAAGTAAGGAACAAACACCAATGCAAGATCTCATACTTTAAAAGGTATAAGTTAAAGTTATGAGATCTCATTGAATCCTTTGATACTTTTGGCATTATTTCCATCCTAAGAGAATATAATCAATCTACTGATGAGTTTCCATATATGAAACCAATCTCATGCCCAACCAAGACTCCCCTAATTTTAGCATTCAACTAGTCCCTTATCCTTCAGTGCCTGATAATGTTAATCATTTATAAGTCTTTAGTGATGACCAACATATATTAGATTTCAAGACAAATTTTGGAGTGTTTTATGCTCATATTATTGATGAGACTGATGAAAATGACTTTAAGGAAGACAAATTTGATGGTAAGGTCATTCAGTTGAATGACAATAAAATCCCCAAAGGCATGATTGTCGTAGAGGGACTATTTGACCAAGATAAACTAGCTAAGTTTCCCAAGATTCCCAAAGTAAATGGGAATTACTATAATTTAATGGATCTTGGTCCCCAATATCAACCTTAACTAGTGAACATAGGAAAATCCTACACCAATATTGATAATAAGAGGGTTAAAGAGTTGCTAACCAGATATAAGGATGTCATAGCTTGGTCCTATGATGAACTAAAGATATTTGATCGAAGGGTCGTCACCCACATTATACCCATTAAAGAAATTTTAAACCCCTTTAGGTAGAAATAGAGGCTTGCAAATCCTATCTTATAACCAATGATCTTCAAATAAGTTAAGATACTACTAGATGCTAGGATAGTCTTCCCCATTAGACATTCTACCTAGGTCGCTAATTTGGTGCTAGTCAAGAAGAAAAATGATGAGATTAGGATTTTAATTATCTTTAGGAACTTAAACAAAGCATCTATTAAGGATATGTATCTTCTTTCTTCTCTTGACCAAGTTATATAAGTTGTTTTAGGTTTAACCATGATGTCTTTTCTAGATGGCTTTTCAGGGTATAACTAGGTGTTGGTTAACAAAGAGGATAGGATGAAGACAAATTTCACCACCAAGTGTGGGAATTTTTCATACTAGATATTTCCCTTTGGTATAATAAACACATGAGCTACATTTTAAATATCCATAGACCATGCCTTCCAAGGTTTGATTGGTAAATGCATCATTATATATATGAATGATCTAACCATTTTTTATAAAAATAGGGAAGATCACTTTATGCATTTACAATAGGTGTTTTAGAGATGCATAGGGTATGGAATTTATTTCAACCCCAAGAAAAGTATCTTTTGTGTAATTTAATGAAAACTATTATGACATGTTATAACTAAATAAGGGATCTCCATATATCTTTGAATGGTAGAAGCTATATCCAAAATAGATCCTCTAAACAATAAAAAAGAGATAAAATCATTCTTTTGTAAGATAAAACTTGTAAGAAAATTCAATTTTAGATTTGCAAAGATTTTTAAGCCACTAAATGACATGATGAATAAATATGTCAAGGTCATTTGGAATGAAGAGTCTAGAAATACATTCCATGATATCAAGAAGGCCATTAACCAGGCTCCAATCCTAATAAATCCTAACTTTTTAAAAGACCTATACCTCTATTTTTTCACCTCTAACCATTCAATGGTTGCAGTTTTGAATCAAAAAGTTGATGTATATGATCACCTAATAGCCTTTATGAGTACTAACTTCAAAATTTTTGAGTTGAACTATTCAATGATTGATAAAAAAGCATATGCATTGGTTAAGGCAATAAATAAGTCTAGGCACTATATCCTTAGAAACAAGGTGCATGCTATTTTATCAAACCTACCATAAAGCTTATGTTGAGCTAGAATGAGCTTGTAGAATGCAGAGGTAAGTGGATGTTAGTTTTGCAAGAGTATGACATAGAAATGAAAATGAATAAATTGGTAAGGTGCCAAGGTTTGACCCAAATGATTACTAATACCAATCCTAGGTTAAGTATTATGCAAGTTGACCAATAAGATTTTTAAGCTAGTGAGTGGTATGATTTCATCATCCATTTAGTAATCAATGGTACATATCCTATAGGATTGACAAGGGAGTAATAGAGGGCTCTAAGGCTCTAATAAGCTCATTATTTTATTAAGAATGGAATATTATATAGGAAAAACTTTGAAGGAGTCTACCATGAGTGTCTCAAGAGAGGAAGCTTCTCAAATCATGAGTGCCTTTCATGAGATGTTTGGTAATGGACACCCATCAAGGAATACTACTACATAAAATATTCTTAGATCTGGCTACTATTGGCCAACTATATTCAAATATGCTCATAAACATGTGAGATAATGCCACTCTTGCCATATTTCTAGCACTAAAGAGCCTAAGGCAGCAATACCTTTACAACCAGTCATGTTTGACAAACCA
The DNA here is from genome assembly GCA_037957365.1 of Torreya grandis. NCBI lineage: Eukaryota > Viridiplantae > Streptophyta > Pinopsida > Cupressales > Taxaceae > Torreya > Torreya grandis. The sequence continues at coordinate 60,961 of JARHVA010010212.1, forward strand.
TTTTCACAATAGGGGTTAGAATTTATAGGAGTAATCAACCTTAACTCATCTGAAGCTCAAAAATTCATCCTGACTACCATAAATTATTTTAATAAATGGGCTAAAACTTTAGCCACCAAATAATGCAAGATGGAAGAAGTGATCAATTTCTTATAAGAGAACATTTGTACTACATTTGGAACTCTAGTATCTCTAGTATGCGATAATGGTCTACATTTTCATCCATAGAGATGACTGAATGGGCTTATGATAATGGTATTTGTCTAAAGTTTTCATCTAACCATTATCCCTAAATGAATGGAGTCTCTAAGTCTACCAATAAAAATTTGATGAAATAAATCAATAATTCTATTGTAGACAATACCAAGACATGGAAAAAGTTTCTCAAGTATGGATTATGGGAAGATAGGATAAGGATTAAGTAATCCCTAAAGGCATAACCTTTTCTATTAGTGTATGGCCAAGAGCCCATCTTTCTTATCACTCTCATGTTGCCCATGTACAAATTCATGTAGGAGTACATGGAAGAAGGCCAATATATTGAAAAAATTAATATTTTTAGACATCATTTAGATAGAAGATGCAAGGGAGAAAGCCTTTTTTGAGTTTAGTAGACGACAGACCCTAGTGAGAAGATGGTTTGATAAAATGTCTAAGACTAAGGTGTTTGACAAAGGGATCTAGTTCTCCTTTTATATAAAGCATTTGAGCCTAAGGGCAAGCATGGAAAATTCACACCTTTATTGATTGGCCAATACCAGATTGTAGAAACATTGGGGAACAACACCTTCAAGATCAAAGATCTATAAGGAGTAGACTTTACATTGCCTACGAATGGGCAGTACCTCAAGCACTACTTCTCTGGTACTCCTCTTGAGGTCTTTATGGAGCAAACCATAAGATGGTTAGATTTAGTGTAGGTAGGCTAGTTAGTTTATTTTAATGTTTCCTTCTTGTCCCTTGTTTGTATATACTCATATACATATTTATTTTATTTTATTTTGTTTCTTTCTTTATTATTATGTGTTTATTTTTCTTACCTTGTTCCTTGATTTCATTAAGTCCTTTTGGACAACCACGAGCTCAAAGTTTTAGTTTCCTTGAAACCCCAAAGTTTAGGAATATGGGTGTGAACAAAATACAAATGTTGAACATGGTCCTAATTTATGAGCCTCATGTTATTATTTGAAGAAATTGGTAAAGACTAGTGAATAGGTTAACTATTTTTTGAGAACTTGAATATTGTCTTGACCTAAATTTGGTTTTAAGAAGATTTACACTTGTAGGATGAAAGATTAATTTGTTAAAGCATAGTCATGCTTGCACTTAATGAGTATCCCTACCTAGGACAATGTTTGCAATCATAGGTGATTCTCTAAAGATCAAATGTTTGACCAAATATTTAAATTGAGCTACCCTAGTTCCCAACCTTGATAAAATCATATAAGTTCTAAAAAATAAAAAATAAGAATTCAATGCAAAATCAAAAGCTTTCAGGCACAGGTGATTCTAGTAATCTACATTGGGGCTATGGATGCCTAGTTATAAATGGAGTGAGGCCTTGGGAAGAGCCAAAGGAATTTATGTTGGGGATATGTATGTCTGCCTAGCAATAGTACAATGCTCAAGCCTTCCCTAAACTAAAATCATGGTTATTAATGGATATCTAAGCATGATCTAAGTTAGTGTAAATGATTAAAGATATGAAACCTATAAATTTTCTCCTGAATCCCATGGTAAATAGTAAGTGGAATCAAAGTGCACACATAGTATGGCTATGTCTTAATGTTTGATCCCAATTATATAAGTACACAGTTTATTTCAACCATAAACTAATCTAGATAATAACATAGATCAAATAAAGTGGATGACATAGTTGTTTGTCTAAACTAGAGTCTCTAGGTTAACATATTTCTATGTTTCCCCCATAAGTTATCATTTGTTGAAGTCAACATACCCCCTTTTTTGAAAGCTAGGACACTTGTGATGTTTTGAATCTTAACCCTACAAGCATGGCCTATTTTGGATATTATTTATAATTTAAAGAACATCCACTATGTCAAAATTAGGTATTGATTTATGGTTTATTTTAATCTTACCTAACCTTGCTAATGATTGGTCATCATGTCTTTAAGTTATAGGTTTCATGGATCCCTCACTGATGGTTCATGTTAAAAAACCTTGGCACAAACTATCAATTCAAATTTTAATTTGGTAGGAATTAATTGGTTTTAAATTTATTTTGGACTTAAGCACAAGTTTCATGTTTAAAGCTTAGTCATGTTTTTTAACACAATTGAAACTTTAGCCTAAAATATGTTTGTTCTATATTATCATCTTCCCCGTTATTTCCTTATTGATTCTAACCAAGTCTAATATTTAATTTTATAGGGTACCTTTTATTTTATAACATGGTCCCTTTGTTATCCTTTTAGCCTAAAGTTTTAATCTTATGGCCTTGACATATTTATTAATATGAATGAGACCTAAGCATTAACATTTTATCTTGAGTGTTTATGTTACCACGGGTCCTAACTTAATGTCCTTAATTTTTTATAGATATAATGGCCCAAAATTCATCATGGGGATTGATCCAATGGAGAGGGGAAGGCCTAGATCTTAACACTTAAATAACATGTAACTCATAACATCTAACAATGCCCATTCCCTCACAGCCTTTCAATCAGATGATGCAAAGAAATCTTGACAAAACTAAGCATTTAGTTCTCCAACTAATCACATTTGATCTCTTAGATTATGATTCATGGTTCTCACTTCATCATGGACTAAATATTAGATGGAGCAAAGACATATTTGTAAATTCAAAAGATTTAGGGGCTCCATAGATTTTCCACATTGCACACCCACATTCAAATATTAAAAGCAAAGGGACCTACATGTTAGAAAGGACCAATCATGAGAAAGCTCTTGTATCATGATAATAAGGCTCTTGCTTCATCCTGGATCTTGTTCTAATGGAGTGAATTGTGTCTACGATCCTAAGAGACCCCATAAAAGTGTCAAGTGGAACTTTCATATTGAAACATAGGAAATTTTGATGAGACTAAATTTGACGTTCATGTGACCATCATTTGACATCCATGAGGATGTATTTGACTTTCATGTGACTATCAACTTTAAGCCCATCAAACTAAAATCTTCACTAGATTAAATTTGACAATCACACGACCATCATTCAATGTCCATAAGGACATATTTGATGTTTACAAGACCGTCGAATTTAAGCTAATGAATTATTTTATTTAGGACTAACATAGACTCCAAAATGTTGATAAAAAGCCAATAATTTGCCTTCTAAACTAATGGGAACCCTTAGAGGATGCTCAAACACTATAAATATTTGAACTAAAAATATTAAAATGGTCTTATGGTCTATGTATATGAAAAATGAACCTAGTCTAAGTCTATACCTTAAGGTGCCCATTGCATTTTATTTAAATACTATGAACCTTTGGCTATAGACTTATACTACGTCTTATTTTAAATAGTCTTTGTGATTTAAAACTTATACCAAATGCTTTTAATAAAAGGTTTTATTATGTTTAGTAATATAATAAAACTTTATTTGGCACTATATCCTTATATCATGATGCAGGAGCATCTACATATATCTTGGCAAGACATGGTCATGATTAAATTCAAATTCAATTTATTGTATTTTCCCTCTAATATGCTGTTACTAAGGAATAATTGTAAAGAAAATAAAAGTAAAAAGTAATTGTTGGGGATGTTGAGGAAATAAGGGAGAAGTGGTTGAAAATATTTCAACCTTAGTATATTGTTGAAGATTAAAAATTGTATTTGTTTTGCCTTAAGCCAAATTGGGTATAGAGCTTAGAGAAGAGGTTCTTGAAAAGAGAAAAAGAAAAATCCATTAAGGAGGATGAGAGGGACGTAGAGGAAAGGAAGGACAGAGAGGAAAGGACCTCTCTTCAAGGGAAGAGATGTAAAAAGAGGAGAGGATCTCAAAAGATGTAAAATGAAGGAGGAAGAGAAGTTTCAGGTGGAGTCCAAGAATAAGCATGGATGTGTCTATGAAGGTTTCATAAGCCTTTAATCAATGAACATTATTTGTAAGTAATTCTATTTAAAAAAAGAAAAGAATAGAGTTTAGATTTCCATGATAATGTTATGGTTTCGTCTATAGAATTCTATTTTCAATAGTGACAGGCCTGTGTATGTGTATGATGGTTATCTATAGAGCATTGAGAAAGACTGGTTATCTTGTATGTTGGGAAAAAATTGAAACTAGTATTATGTGACCAAGAGATCTTAAAGAACTTTGAATGTTATAAGAATCCTAAAAAGGGTCTAAAAAGGGTACTCAGGCATGTAATTACTGAACTTAAGAGTGAGCAAAAGCAAACCAATGCAAAGAAGAATAATCTGCCAACAAATTCAAACGATTCCAATGATTTACTTAAGCCAAAGAGCACTGATGTCAGGAAAAACTATACTGCTAAGCTAGAGCAGTCAGAGAAGTGAACAAATAATCTTTGAACTGAGTTGGCTGCTGAAGATCAATGCCGCTAGGAACTTGTAAAAGTACAGGAGTTACTTTTAGGATCAAAACCTGATCAAATGGAAAGATCATCATGACAAAGATGAAATTGTGTAGATAGGAAGTAGTTGTCTAAATCCTTGAATGAAGAGGCACAAAAGTATATTGACGAGTTTCTATCTATTCCAAATAGATTTATCAAGATCTTATGATAATCATTCTAGCTATGGATCATCACTAATTGACGATGAGGATCTGGATGTGACACAGGGTGACTAGGGAGAAGAGAAGATAATAAGAGTAGTGTATGCTCAAATGAAGTCCTTGTGGAGTGATCATCCAACAGGAGAAATGGATGTTGTTGAGCTATTAAAAGTTATGTGATCAGAAGTTAGGCATGACTGCTTTGTGGAGAGGAAACATTGCTAATATCATACATTATTTTCCCACTCAGGCACTCAACTTTACATTCAAGGATTACTTTAAGAGTCTGTTCAATTTCAAGAAAGACAAGGATGTTTACTGATAATGGATTGCCTGCTATTTACTTGTCATATGTTGTGCAGCCTAGGGATACACTTGCTAGTTTGGGGGTTAAATATGAGACCATGACAAATGTCTTGAATCTATGGACTCTGTAGGCTTGAATCTATGGACTCTGCAGGCTTGAATCTATAGACTCTATAAGCTTGAATCTGTAGACTGTGTAGGAAAAGGAAAATCTACGGACTCTACAGGGTCATTTTTATGATTTGGTATGTAAGGGATGTATGTGTCTAAGTATAAAGGTTTTAAAATTAAGTCCCTAGTTATAGATAGATGACCTCGCATCAATTTGGTATCAGAGCTAGTAAGCTCCTAGAAAAAGGAAAATTTTGTACTCTTCTAATTAGTTTTTAAAGAGATAATATTGCAGTGATTGAAGCAAGTGAAGAAGTTACAAGTTCAAGGCAGTCAAGCCATTGAGGCTTAAGAGGAGAAGAAGCCAAGGAAGGCTTAGTGAAGAGCCAATAGAAGCTCTAGAAGAAGAGCATAGTGAATGCTCAAGAGAAATATCCAAAGCAAGGTAAGCTTGGATTTGTGAAATTATTAATATTTGTCATATTGTATACCATTGACTCAGTGTGAAGTCCATTAAGTAGGATCAAAATACTAGGATGCAAAAGGACTAGGTGAGATCAAGGAGATTGTCAAAAGACCAGTCAAGGAGAAAGGCTTGGGTGAGACAAGTGGACCTACAGGGATCAAGAGACCAAGGTGGAAAAGACTTGGGTGAAGATCTCAGAGATGGAAATATTGCTTAGAAAAGAGCAGAGTATCAAGGTATATGAAGGCACCAAGAAGAAAACAAGCATCCAAAAGAAGAAAGGTATGAATATTATTGAAATTGATAAAGAAATTGCTAGTTTGAAGAGAGAATTAGCTAAGATTAAAGATGAATATGAGTCTTGGATGCAGTTGAATAGGCAAGCATGGGTATGGCCAATGAAGAAGAGGTTGAAATGGCCAATTGATCTCTTAATGAAAAGGAGAAGAAGGCAAAATGATATTTCCAAGAAGAGAGAAGCCCATAGAGACTTGAAGAAGATAAGAAGGTTGCCAAGAGAACAACAAAAAGAGAAAGAGATTGTGAAGAAGGTTCTCATTGAGGAGAACAAGAGAAGAGAAGAAAGAAAAGATGAAATGTCAGGAAGAACACTTGAGAAGATGAGAGTGATGATGAAGAGAGCACTCATAGGGACCTTGTGGTCTCTTTTTTATATATCTAATGTTGTCTTTGAATGGGTAATTGTAGGTATGAGCAGCCTGGTGAAGGTCAAAAGAAAGGCCTTGAAGAATGAAGAGATTGGTGCAAAAGGAGACACCAAGTACACAAGTGAATGTGTAAGAGAAAAGAAAAAGTTTTTTTGTTGTTGATAAGGAAGAAGAGATTCATTGGTTAATGCATGAGGAAGGTTTTGAGGAACCCCTATAAGCAAGAGAAGAGATAGAAGATGAGGATGACTTCCATGATGCCATTGAATGCCAAGAAGAGGAAAGAGAATAGTCAAGCATAAAGGAAGAGAAAGGTTGCTCCATGGATCAAGTTATCAAAGAGGTAAATGAAGTGTTAAGACCTGATTTTGATTTTTATTGTGAGCATGAAGCTGTTAATGTATAGGTGCAAAATTTAAGGAAGATGATAGAGCCCTCAAAAAGAGAACTTAACCATGGATATGTAATTCCTAAATGGATGGTGAAGCACACAAGCAACCAACAAGTAAGCAAACAGGCAAGTTTACCTTATAAGACTAATTTTTCTCATATTCCTAATATGAATGTAGATGTGTAAGAAAATAAAAGGATAGACAAAGTTGGTTTTTCAGTAGTGTCACAAGAGCATGGTTATTGGATGCCTAAATGGCTTGTGAAGTCAATTGGTAAGAGAAAGAATCAAATGTGGGTACCTAAGAAGGCAAAGAGAGAAGATGTGAGTGTTGAGACAACAATACCAAGAATTCAATGGAAGAGGATTGAAGGTGATTCCAGCAAGCAAGAGAATGAAGGAGAGATGGTGAGTATGGAAGAGGCATTCCATGAAGATAGGATGCTTGAGAGGTATACCAAAGAGGTAAAAGGTAAACAAATGGTTTATGATGATGTCTTTGAATCATTTAATGATATTTTTATGGAAAATGAGGAATATAAAATGTCTATGAAAACTAATATTCATCAAAGAGAGAATTTCAAATGGTTAGATAATGAAGAAAGAGATGGGTGTACAGCAAAACAATGCCTCATTGAAAACAAAGAACAAACAAGATGGATTCAGGCAGAGATTGAAGAAAGCAAGGAGAGACAAGGTAATAGTGCTCCTATTGTTTTTGATAAGTATATTGATGTTGATGAAGAAGTTAACTTGTATGAATAACCATAGAGTGGATGAATGTATTTATAGAGGATGAAAGACAATTTGGTCCTAAGTTTGATATAGGACATGAATATTTGGGTGAGTTTGTGTTGAGTGAAGAGTTGAAGAGGATAGAAGAGTTGTTGAATCCTCCAAAAGAGTTGTGTAGAGGCACATATCAACATGGTGGTACCATTGATTAGATGGGAAATGAATTAAGACAAGAGCTAAGAAAAGATGAGATAAGAGATGAAGGGAAAGTAATCCTTAAGAAAGAAGGACCCAAGTTTGATGAAGAGAATGGTGAGATAGATGAGAGATCACTAAAGGAAGAAATGAGAATGTTGGAAGAAATCTTTAGTTCTTCAAGAAAGCTACATACAGGTACAAGCCATGGTGAAGACACCATTGGGAAGAGTGAAACAAAATAAGAGCACACTAAAGAGGCAAGGCAATTTTGGCCAAATAGCAAGAATGTGAAGGCAGGTAAGAGGCTTCATGGCCTATTGATTTTAATTCTAAGGTGGCTTTGAATGTTTTGTATGTAGGTATGAAGATTGCTAAAGTGAATGACATACATGAGTCATTAGAGAAGCTCATGAAACAAGAAGGACAACAAAAATATCTAGAAGACATGTATGAAGATGAAGAAGCATGGAAGTGGGAGATGGTAGTTGAAAAGGAGATGAGGAGAAGAACTTACCAGAAAAGGAAGAAAATCAAAAAGATGAAAGACAAAGATTATCAAAGACAAACAACAGCATTGGCATTCACAACAAGACCTTGAGATCTAGGCATATAGTGAAGACTAATACATGGAGGAAGTAGTTCATTTGATGTAGGAGCAAATTATTTCTAGAGGGAGAGTATGATGCAGGAGCATCTACATATATCTTGGCAAGACATGGTCATGATTAAATTCAAATTCAATTTATTGTATTTTCCCTCCAATATGTTGTTACTAAGGAATAATTGTAGAAAAATATAAAAGTAAAAAGTAATTGTAGGGGCTATTGAGGAAATAAGAGAGACATGGTTGAAAATATTTCAACCTTAGTATATTGTTGAAGATTAAAAACTATATTTGTTTTTCCTTAAGCCAAATTGGGTGTAGAGGTTAGAGAAGAGGTTCTTGAAAAGAGGAAAAGAAAAATTCATTAAGGAGGATGAGAGGGATGTAGAGGAAAGGAAGGACAGAGAGGAAAGGACCTCTCTTCAAGGGAAGAGATGTAAGAAGAGGAGAGGATCTCAAAATATGTAAAATGAAGGAGAAAGAGAAGTTACAGGTGGAGTCCAAGAATAAGCATGGATGTGTCTATGAAGGTTTCATAAGCCTTTAAGCAATGAACATTATTTGTAAGTAATTCTATTTAAAAAAGAAAAGAACAGAGTTTTGATTTCCATGATAATGTTATGGTTTCCTCTATAGAATTCTGGTTTCAATAGTGACAGGCCTGTGTATGTGTATGATGGTTCTCTATAAAACATTGACAAAGACTGGTTATCTTGTATGTTGGGAACAAATTGAAACTAGTATTATGTGACCAAGAGATATTAAAGAACTTTGAATGTAATAAGAATCCTAAACAGGGTTAAAATAGGGTACTCAGGCATGTAATTGCTAAACTTAAGAGTGAGCTAATGCAAACTAGTGTAAAGAAGAATACTCTACCAACAAATTCAAAGGATTCCAATGATTTACTTAAGCCAAAGAGCACTGATGTTAGGAAAAACTATACTGCTAAGCTATAACAGTCAGAGAAGTGAGCAAAGAATCTTTGAACTGAGTTGGCTATTGAAGATCAATGCCACCAGGAACTTGCAAAAGTACTAAAGGAGTTACTTTCAAGATCAAAACCTGCTCAAATGGAAAGATCATCATGACAAAGATGAAATAGTGCAGATAGGAAGCAGTTGTCTAAATCCTTGAATAAAGAGGCACATAAGTATATTGACGATTTTCTATCTATGCCAAACAGATTTATCAAGATCTTATGATAATCATTCTAGCTATGGATCATCACTGACTGACAATGAGGATCTAGATGTGACATAGGGTGACCAGGGAGAAGAGAAGATAATAAGAGTAGTGTATGCTCAAATGAAGTCCTTGCGGAGTGATCATCCAATAGGAGAAATGGATGTTGTTGACCTATTAGAAGCTATGCGATCATAAGTTAGGCATGATTTCTTTGTGGAGAGGAAACACTAATAATATCATACATTATTTTCCCACTCAGGCACTCAACTTTGCATTCAAGGATTAATTTAAGAGTCTGTTCAATTTCAAGAAAGACAAGGATGTTTACTGATAATGGATTACCTGTTATTTACTTGTCATATGTTCTGAAGCCTAGGGATACACTTGATAGTTTTGGGGTTAAGTATGAGACCATGACAAATGGATTGAATCTATGGACTCTATAGGCTTGAATCTATGGACTCTATAGGCTTGAATCTATGGACTCTATAGGCTTGAATCTATGGACTGTGCAGGAAAAGGAAAATCTACGGACTCTACAGGGTAATTTTTATGATTTTGTATGTAAGGGATGTATGTGTCTAAGTATAAAGGTTTTAAAATTGAGTCCCTGGTTACAAATAGATGACCTCACATCATATCATTTTGACCCCTTTAAGCATGCTCTATGAGCTTAACATGAATATTCTATCCTAAAGTATGAATTGTTTTTATTAAACATAGTATAAAATTTGACCTAAAGTATTTAGCCATGGTCCCCTTTGTATAAATCTAGGAGACTTAGGTATAACCATTTTATCCTAAAGTTCATCTTGTGTTTAATAAACGCAAAATGAACCTTATTTTAAGGTATTTAAACCTAAGTCCCTACCTGATCCCTTTGGTTTAAAACCTATCATAAGGTTATTTAACCTAAGTCTATTTGTGTTTATTAACACAAAATGGACTTAGGTAAAAGCATTTTAATATAATTTTTTTTATGTATATTCACTAGCTTAAATTTCATCCATGTTTTTAGATTAGTAACTCATTCTTCATCATGGAAAAATGATCCAATAACATGTAGACATTGAAGACTTTTCAATGGATCCCTAAGAGCTTGTGGGCTAAATGCATGGAAAAATCATAATCAAAGATGACTGACAAAGGATCTAATAGTTCATGCTTCATCCAGATCCTTGATCTAATGGTGAAAAAGCACCAATGAATATTTAAAAGAGCTTGAAAGGATAATAGAGGTGCCAAGTAGAACAACCATGGGGCATTGGTACTAAAGAACTAATAAAAAATGAGGGCCCAAATCAAAATTGATGGTTCATGGTTACTCATAGGATATTGATCTAATGGTACAAAGTAAAAGGGAATTTTTAAATTCAAATGGCTAGTTTTCAAAAGGCATTTATGAAATGCCATGAAAGGTTCCAAATTAATGCCACATAAGCACCATGCAAGTAGAAAACAAGAAACTAAGAGATCTTGTGTGCCTCAAAATGCAAAACTTTAAAGGCAAAGGTCCAAATCAAATCCAAAGAATATATGAGCTGAACTCTAAATGAGATACCGCCATTAAGCTTTAAAGCCCTAAACTTGCATAAAATGACCTTAAGTAAACTTAGATTGATTATCAATGAATTGAAAAGAAGATTAATTGTATTTTTTAAGCATGAATGAGCTAACCAAATACCATTTACAATCCAATTATGAAGAATTTGCATGTACAAAATCCATGGTAGCTTGAAAACAATAATTGAGAGATGAGATAGAGTTGTACCTATCTATAGTTAACAAAGGAAAAGTTTTAAAGGATATTAAGTTAGATGTCACTACAATGAACAATAGACATAAGAATTGGTTTGAACTCTTCTTCACCATAGAAGAGTTAAAACCCATCACTAAGGAGGATTAGAGGATTGCTACATTAAGGACAAAGTAGTATGACCTACTCATGGTTCAAATGGTTGGCCTCCACCATGTAGCTACCAAACTAGAGGTACTTCATTACATTTACATCCTTGCTCTAAATTTCATTGATTTTATAATTGATGGTGATTGGATTATCCATGAGGGAATATCTAGGAGTTTAACCTACATTTCCCCACTAGCATTTGAAAAATACTACAATATTCTAAAACCCCATGTAGACCTACCCACAATCAAAGGATGGACCACTGAGCATGAGGTAGACACCATCCTTACACCATGGTTGTTCTAAGGGAAACATGTATTTTTTGAATTCAATAGAAAGATCCCAATTGTCTAGTTTAGAGAAGGTATTAGGGTTATCATGACCATATTAAACAAAGTATCTGGAGCCCCTATCACCACCTATATCAACAAGGCTTGGGTTTCCTATGTCTACTTTATGGTGGAAAAAGAGCTTATCCCTATAATTGGGGATATGATTAGTATCTTCCTAGGAAATAAAATCACTAAAATCAAAATTAAGACAAATAAGAATTTTTACATGGTGTCTTATTTACTAGATGCCCTACTGGCTTCCACTAAGATCCCCAACATCAAGAATTGGTCTCCTAAAGGTAAACCCACCATATCCCACCACTACTCAAAACTTTACATCTTAAAGTATAGATACCACATGAAATTCATATGTGACTTTATCTATCTTGCATTGGTGGAGGCCATCATAGGGATTCCCATGTGTAGGATTCCCCCTTTGATCAAGAAGTATGTGGAGATGATGGGTGATATTTGGTTTTATCCATATTACATAATTATTAGAATTGAGGGAATTATAACCCAACCCTATAAATTACCTATCTACATTACTCCTAAGCTGGTAGAATATTAAATTGCATCTCAACTCCTTCATGGTGTTGATAGAGTATGCAAGGAAAAAATAAATGTCTTCTCCATCCCTTTCCTTTGACTATAGAAAGAACAATTTTACAAGATTGGAAGTAGGTGGCCACCATGTCCAAGCATAAGGAATATTTTACATTTCAATTGGATGATATTAGATAATGAGATATTAATAATGTAGTGGGCCCATATTTAAAGAATAAGAAACTACCGAAACCAATCTATGAGCATGAAATGGGCCCTCATGACACCCTGTACATAAAGGCAAACAACTTTGAGGAAGTATTGGCTAGGTTTAAGGGAACCAAACTCAAGATTATACATAGACTAACCAATGATAATAAAATATTAGGGGACATATCTCAGATGCATCCCCTTTAGTACCATTTATTTCCTAACCCTTCTAGGCCACCTCAAGAACAACCTTAGATAGAGATCCCATATCCCCAAGCACAAATTTTATATGGAAGTTATAAGGAGAAATTAGAAGAGAGACCTGGTGAGGGGCCTTCATCCTCAACTCCCCCTCAAATACCACCATCCCTAGTTAAACAGTTAAAGCTAATTTCCTATGAGCCTAATGAAATAGTAGAGGGTACCCTCAAAGACCTAACTGAGGCATATGGCTCAGACAAAGAAGAATCACATGTTGAAGAAGATCAAGTTTAAATAGAGCAAGCTAAGGGAGAGAAAGGGAAGGAAGTATCCCTTGACATAGTCCTAGTGGCACAACATAAAGATAGGAAGGTAGAGTTGGCATTGCTTCCTATGGGATTAAGGAAGAGGCCAAAGTTAACTCTCACTCATAAAATAAGTGAGATTAACTTATTCAGTGAATAGTTTCCCATTCATGAGCTAATCATCCCTAATTCATTTGTCTATGGGAAGTTATAGAATATACCTTCCCACTCCCACTCTTGGGCTTTGACCCAATCCATCAATGTGGATATACATGAAAAAATCAAGGCATTTATAAGGTCTATAATGAAAGAACAAGAATAAATAAGAATTATGGCCACTGTAGGGATAAAAATCAAGAAAGTAGATGCTACAAGAGCATCCAATAACACTAGAGTTGAGGTCCTAGAGCCTCTAAAGTACAAATATCCAATTACTATAGTGAAATTCAATCCAAAAATAGTTGGATTAGAAAGGGAAACAACAAGGAAATCCATGGTAGGAACTAAGGAATTCACTTTCCATAAGGTTGAGCCCTTTACAGTATTAACCCTAGTTAGAGGGAAATAACTTTGTGAGGTTCATATCCATGAGGAAGATATTTAAAGCCTATTAGAGGCTCATAATGCCCAGGTCAGATCTTGCATTAGGGGCATGAAACAAAACATTCAAAATTTGGAAAAGAAAAAGGAAAATTTAGAGACACAAGCCATTTTATTAGTGCTTGATGCCATAATAAACATGTTTGAAGCATCATTGTTTGATATATTTGATTCTTTGAAATCAACAACGCTGAGGCAAGATGCGTTAGGATAACAAGGTGAGGTGGACAAGGGATTAATAATATAGTGGTAGAAGGTAGACACTAGGATAAGGGATCTCATTAGAATTTTAATTATGAGTAGGATTCCTAAATTCAAATTTATTATCTTGTCCCACCTAAATGCCATATTGGGAATAGTAGTGGATAAGATCTAGAGTTTAAGTGCATGGACAAATTATTTGGAAAGACTCTTATCTAATGATAAGGAATTGATCACCAAGATTGAGCAACTCTTGGGCACTATGCTAGCTAATCCTACCAAGACTATAGCCCTAGGGGTTATTGATGATGAAAAGTACAAACATAGAGTCACTAGAAGTAAAAATGGTAGGATTTTAGTCATGATCTTCATGGTAGAGGAAAATATTACAAAATCTAGGAGTATAAAATAATCTATGGCCTAAAATGATAGGGGTCTTGATGACCTAGTTGATCAGGAAGAAGTTTGTCTCTTAAATCCAATTGTGGATCGAGAGCTTATCAAATAATAATAAAAGAGGGCCATAAAACTTCTACAAGAGCAATAGGGGAGTCCCTCAGTAATGGGCCCACCAAGTTGATTGATATTCTTTCTTTGAAAAAACATTGTAATATTTGATATAGGGAATATTATTTTCTAAGACATATGCTAGTTTTTTAGAATATTGCCTCTAGGTCAATCCAATTTTTAAAAACGATTGTATTTTAGAGCTTTCTAAAGGACAATTGTCCTTATCTTTTGTATAGTTGTATCTTGTAACTAACTGGTGTATTACCTTGTATTTCTATAAAAGTCATGTATTACCATATTGTAAAGAAATAAACTTTTGAACAAATTTATATCCTTTTAAGAAATTAATACTATCAAGGAATTATGTAAAGATTATCCAAATTTGATGTGTCAATTGTTAATATAACTTTTCAACCAATTGTTGATTATATGTCTTAAATTTGAATAGTTTCTTTGAATTATGGGTTCCATCTTCAATTAGATGGTTTCTATTTTGTGCATATGCTATATTAGTTGAAGGATCTTGGATTTGTTTCACTTCATTTTTCTCTATATTCAGAAGTGCAAATGTTATTTTATTATAGTAGTAAATCTTTAAAGTAAACCTAGTTCTTACTTGTAATTCTTTACCTTATCCTTCAAATTTTTCCTAGTCTATAGTGAAATCTAAGCTTAGGATATTTTTCATTATATATTGGTTTTAATTCATACTCAATTTAAATTTATATTTTGTCATAATGTTTTAGGATAATATAGGTAATCACTTTTTTTATTTCTTCCCTACTCTTCTCATTTGCTCTATTTTTAACCAGATCACTATAGCTTAGATTTCATTATAAATATCCATCTAGATTAGTTTTTAGATTATGTTTTGATCATAATTCACTAAGTGTTAGCATAGATACTAGAATTGCATAGAAAATTGGACCATTATGACTACCAACCATCAATTAATATAAAATTGTGTGGATAGTTAAATATTGCTTTACTCCTATTTCACCATAGGTAACATCATGTTGCCACAACCTACTAATCATGCTCTGAATTATAAAATGAGAAGTGTCTTTGAACACTAAGGACATTTATGGTACACATGGAAGCATCAACACCTACCCTATAAGAGAAAAAAATAATTTATTAGAGTGATATTACAACAGTCAAAGGGAAGATAAACTTCAAATAAAAAATAAAATTCTCATAGCTATCCATAGTCCCCATTTGGCTTCCACACATATAACTATTAACACCATTTTTGTCACAAACACTGTAGTGGAGAATACTACACCTCATCAAGATAGGTAAAAGATCACATTATCTGCGGTACCTCTTCTTCTACTTACAACACCTACACAGGTGAGTTTCCAAATGTTTTTGAAAGATTCCTTCTCATATCTCCCATCCACCCTTCTATCCCCTCAAGTGCATCATCCAAGTCCATCTTCATCCATTATTCCTTCCACCACTATCATTCCACTCTCCACTCCTTCACCACCACCTACAATAGTAGTACCTAATACTATGGATCCATAATTTTTTTCATCATCCCTTCACCTTCCATTCTAACCATATTCACTTACTAAATTAAATCCAAAATTATTCAAAACTTCTCCAAAATTTAGCAACTAGAGGAGATACTATCATTAGGTATTTCTACTCTAGAAGAATCTTTAATGAGGAAGAAGTAGAGGAAGAGGAACATGGAAGTCTAATGTCCTTAGTGGACTATGATAAAAATGAGGAGGAAGTAAATGAATAAATAATTATAGGACCAAAAAAATTTCAAGTGAGGATAGAGTCCTAAAATAAGTAGACAAGGAAACAAAATTATAAAAGGCCAAATCAATGAGCTAGGAAGTTTGCAATAAGAATAAACTCTAGTAGGAGAATTGGACCAAAAGAGCCACATTGAAGAGGAAAGGAAAAACATCAATAAGGTAGTTTCTTATCTTGATTCTTATATTAATATTGTATATACTTTATCTATAGATTTTCATTTGACTATTTCAATGCTTCCACTTTCTATTTCAACTAATTCTTATAATCTTTTAACATCTGCACAAATAATGAATCCAAATAAATGATTACATTTTGATAATTTAGTTTCAATTTCCATTTTTGATCATAATAGTCCACCAGTACCCCCTACATTTTCATCTCAATTAGATCTTCCCTTACCACAATCCACACCTACACATTCATCCACCATGATAGT
Source organism: Torreya grandis (assembly GCA_037957365.1). Taxonomy (NCBI): domain Eukaryota; kingdom Viridiplantae; phylum Streptophyta; class Pinopsida; order Cupressales; family Taxaceae; genus Torreya; species Torreya grandis. Next base: position 77,377 of record JARHVA010010212.1, read on the forward strand.
TATGAAAACTTTAGCCTTGACCAAGTATGTGGCTAAAGTCAACCCATAGAGAAAATCCTCACCATGGTAGAAAATTATTTATGCACCCCTCTAATTCCCTATTAAAATAAGTAATTAATTGGAACCTCTGCTAATAACTCCACCTCCAATAATCACTCCATGCTCTACCTCTAAAGGTCTAATTCCTTCAAAATAATAAGGGAAGCTTTTTTCCTCAATGGGTTAAGGAGATGAATGACCTAAGGGATGACAGATATAATTTGGTTATCATAGAATTACTTACACTTTCCACTAGCTTTGATAGGTAGAGTGTAACCATTTAGAGGGTGAATTAGAGGAAATCATTGAATTTAAATACCAAGGAGGAAATAGAGTCTGAACAAAGGGAAAACATGTTTCCCTTTTCCAAAAAGGACATAAAGAATCCAACTAACCTAATAGAGTACCAAGAGGATTTCTACACTTTTATGGATTCAGTTGGAGAAGTAATGAAATAAATCTAAAATAGTAAGGATAGGCACAATAGAATATACTATATTTATATATTATGCATGCCCCTCATGAAATTTAAAATAGTGTATAGAGTGTAACCACAAGTATATATAATATTTTTAATAATATTCAAGTCTTTAGAGGATAAAAAATATATAATAGAATAAATTTGATTAAAATTTGGAACCAACTAAAATAATATGCTAACAGGGTTAGCTTTTTAGTTTAATTGTGAAAGAGTAATGCATTCAATCATCTTAACCTAATGTCCAACCAAGATGTTTCATGGGACTTGAATTATGTAATTGTAAAAAGGGATGGTTCCATTAAGTAACTTTCATAAATGAATGATTTAGTGAAACATTTTAGAAGTTATGAAAATGAGGCATTAAATTTTTTTAAATACATATGGGTCATTAATGTGATTACCTCTAGTGGAGAGTTGGTCAATGGGCCCAATTTTAAGACACTCCTTAAATCATCTAAAAATAGCTTTAAGGGTGAAGTGTAAGGAACTATACATAAAACCAATCCTATATGTGATCAATTTTCTTAGATATAGAGTGACAAAGGTTGAAGCTCTTGGAGATGAATTCAATAACTCAAAGGTAAAACATACTAGGTTGATGGTTGAGTCCATCAAATTATTCAAGCCTACCTTACTTAAATTTGATTTTATTAATAAAGAGTTTGAGTCTACACATATATTATTTGAAAAACTCATATCCATAAAGGAAACATCTATATCAACACCAAACATGTAGGAAACTAAATGTGTTACCACATTATCACAAGGTCAATAATTTTTTAGATATGCAATAATGAATACTCCAACAAGACTAGTTATGATTCCCATAGTAAAAATGATGTCTATTTTTATTTCCATAGATGTCACTCAGTCATTATCCTATTCTAGCAGTGACACATTAGCACCACTCTAAATTTGGATATGCATTTTCATATTTTAGTTAATTTGTAACTATTGGTTCCTAATTTATTTGGCATATGTGTGTGTATAATATATTTTAGTTTATAAATTATAGTTTAGGAAAAACATTTTGTACATACATGCTATACATTATTTTGACACATATTTATATTTTTTGGAGATGCAAAATTATAATTTTATTGGAGGATGAGACAAACACTCCCCAAGCATATATATTTGTATCCTCCCAATCCTAAAAGGAGAATATTTTTGACTACTAAGATAAATATGAAATTATACATATTTTTTTTTTAATTGATCTTGATGTGCAAATCTAATTCTTCTACAAACATATGAATCTTATAATAAGTATTGCAATTATGGTGTTTTTTCTTTTGTTTGTGCATGAGTTTTATTTTAAATAAAATTATTCATATTATTATATTGTTAATTTGAATGCCTTTTGTGTAATAATCATTATCCCCTTTTGTATATGTACAATTACAATCTTACATTGGTAGCAACCTTTGATTTTATATGCTAAAGTTTAATGCATTATTGTTTCCTAGGACTCTTAACTTTTATTTATTTTTGGTGTGAATAAAATATCTTGAAGCAAACATTGGATCATGATTATTTTCCCAACCCCTAGTTCAAGAGCTAGCTTATAAGGGTTTCATATTATTTATTCCATGTCTTCTTATGTTTCCTACTTTTTCTTTTTTTTGAGTTTATTTTTGTCAGACCTACCTTACATTAGGTCCATCATTTATCTACCTATCTCATTTAGATCTAGATGGACATCCATATCTAAAACATCTATGGTAAACAATTAATCTGATCACTTTTATTCTAATAATAGGTTGTTTACAAATCCCAATACCCTATAACTCATGTCTTAGAGTGAATATTTTTTATTAATCCTAAAATGTCAGAGGCTAGCTTGTAAGGTTTCTTGGTTTTCATAAAACCCACATCAACATGATGTACTTATCCTTTTAGAAAAGTTCATATAAATAAAACTATTAAATTTTAATATAATTCTTGACAAAAGGATGCCCCCAACCTAAAATAACATTGTTAGATATGGCCTATTACTATAAAATTATAGAATAATTGTAATATCATCTTTACTTAGAAAATACATTCTTTTGAAATCATAAAAGAGATGTTTAAATAATCAGATCTAGGTCCTTTCAAGGGTGACCTTCATTATGATTTTATAGGGATATATTTTAAATATTTTATAATAACTGACTAATTGATAAGCATATCAAAACTATTAGGAAGCATGATATTTTAAAAATATATTCATTAGAGTGTGGGGGAAATTTTTTCATTATTGGATAGGTGTGAATTTTACCCCTATACTCCTAGTGTTCACTTGTCCAAAAGGAACATAATCTTATGAAATAATATTAACATTTAAATTCATGTTGAATAAGGATAAAGTATGGAAGTATAAAATATGTTCTCAATAATTTTAACAATTTAAATACTTTCTTAGAGATTGTGGGTTATTGGAATGGAAATATGGCCAAGTAAGGTAATTGTGTTAATGAAACCCATTTCAAGAATTTATTGGTTGATTTAAGTCATTTAAATTTCCAATATTTAATCTATAAATGCATAAAATTATCTTAGTAAATAAAATTTAAACATGAGTATGTATACACACTTTTCCTTTGTATTGGATATGTTCATTCCCCTTTGTTGAGGAATGTGGATAAGTGATGAACATGTGGGAAATTAAGAATGATAAAGTTAAAATTTGAATAATTAGTGAATATTCCTGAGTTTTAAATATTATATGCTCCAAACCTCATAGAGTACTATGCCATTCTCAAATATATGGTAAACAATAAAGTGGTTCACTAAAAGTGAAACCAAAACATGGAGCATGTTTAAGCTCAAACTTGGCTCACTTTTTGAACTAAAAATAAGATATTTTTAACCATTATATGGCTTGTTAAATTGAAACAAAGACATGAAGTTTCACTAAAATCAAACATGGCCCAATTTATTAAGATTAATCACACCATTACGAATGAATATATATTCAAACTATAAATTCTTGAAACTTTGAAACTTAAAAAAGATAAATCTAAATTATTAAAAGTAGTAGCTAGGACATGAATGAATATCATGACCCTTATGCTATATAAAGTGCCAATTTGATATTTTGAAAACTATTTAATATGTCTATGCTCAAGTGTATATGTGCTTGAGTAGCTATAATAATAGAGTTCATAATCAATCCAAATACCCATAAAATCTAAAAATTCTAATATTTTATATCATAAACTATCAAATATAAAATATATTTATTGTCAAGGATTGTAAATGATCATTAAAAGCATAATTAATGAGAAGGAGGGTGGGGTGAATCAAATTTTAAACAATTTCTTTCAATTATACTTTGAAATCCATGAATTATGAAATCAACACAATGATCTAGCAATGCATAAATAATCATTCACATGAGCATGAAACAAGAAAACACATATATGAGTGGGAAACACTCAAGGGGAAGAAAAACCACTTTGATATATGAAAATGAACTATTTTTATATTAAAAAAATACCAAATTAAGTTGAGTACCAACTCAAATTGGAGTACCAACCCCAATAATGTAAATCACCCACTTGATTAAACTTTAGCAAGAACCTACTTACAATGAAGCACCAAATTAACCACCTCAAAATTTTGGTCATATTCACAACTATGATCTTATGTTATGGTATAAAACTCATTTTAAGACCTCCTTCTAAAAAACCATGTAATATTTTATTTTTTTATTTTTGTATGTTTTTTAAATAGGCCTAAACTACCTTGTATATATACTAATCTCATGGTCACACACCACTTGGTTAGCTACCAACCTTCAACATCTTAGGCCACACAATGGGTCTTAAGAGATATTATTAACATGTTTAAATCATAATTTAAACCATTTTTGGTCTACCATAACTCAATTAGGACTTACTCCACCTTTAGGTCTCATGGAGACCTAATTGTATTAGGTATATCCTATTAATGCTAAAACTTGATCTTATTTGGCTTAGATGGATGTTTATGACAATAAAAAACCATTAAACCACTTATCCAATAAACCCAACTAGAATATTCCATGCTTGGATAGACTTGTATATTTCATTCATACCATGAAAAGTTACTTTAGGATAAATTTTCCTATTAGACATATGTACCTGATGCAGGAGCATCAACTCACTTTCATAATTTTGTACATATATAGTATAGGAAAGTCACCAAACCCTAACAAGAAGGATAAAACTTCAAAATTGCATTGTAAAAGCCTTAAATGGTACTATATCATTTATGGAGTCCTAATTTTATTCTAACCTATGAAAAGAGTGAAACACCTCATCAAATGCTATGTTGGGGAACATCAAATTAGCATATGATAAGGTTGTTGAGAGAATTTAGGATTTTATCTCTATAAAAAAAGACTAAGTTTATACTTCAGTTAGAGGAATGACTTTGAATCAATGGAGGGGAGAGGCTAAATAAAACCATCCATGTGAAATAAAAGAGGGGATGAAGAATTGAGTAGGTAAGTGGAGTGGATTGAAGTAAGATATTTGCATGTAGAAGGGGGTCTATAATAGTTTTACACTTATTTTTTGAAATCTTGATCACTAAAAAAAGTGTGTTTTTTTCTTGATAAGATCCATGATATTCTTCTTATGAATACTTACATGTTTCTTGTATCAAGATAAGGTATTCTAGTAGCTCAAATATTTTATAAGTATGAATGTTGGAAGAAATTTAAAAATATACATACAAACTTATTATAACATGTAAGTTTAAGTATTTTATTTTTATTTGTGTGGGTTCTTTATGTTGGTATTTCCATTTAAGTGAGATTTTATGATTCTTTCCAGGAGCAAAGACACTTTTATGGTGTTTGTTATGATTTGATGAATGTAGAAATCATAATATAGAATATAAAAAGAGTGTATAGGATCTAATTATATAAAATAAACCTTTTATGGTTCATTGGATGTGAGTTATGTTCATAACTATTTCCTCTCAGCTTGTAATTCTATGACAATTGTGAAAGAAGCCATCTAATTCTATGGAATGATACAAATTAATAGATGCCAATGATATGGTTATTAATAGCAAGAAATTTTATATAAAGTTAGTTTGATGATCAAGTTCATTTTATGAATTCATGTTTGATATGGTAGAATTTGGAGGAAGTATTAATAGATATCTACGACCTTGATATGTTAATAAGTTGTGTTTATATGCATTAAAGTGGTCTTAAGCATATTCAGATGATAGGAATTTTTTTTAGGTGCATAAAGATCAAATGAACATGGAAAAGGTAATAAAATATGATATTGCATTAAATTGGTACATTATCTAAGGTTGATCAGGAATAAAGTGGGTGATTTAAATAGAAGGTATACTATCGATTTCCTAAATAGTGTATAATTCATGTAATAGTCCTTGTAAGAGAGTTATTCCACATTATTTTGGGTGCGTAGAAGAAAGGTATAATTGGAATAGGAGGATATATTAGTTTATATTTAATTATAGTGGAAATAATTTTAAAAACTCTTCAAATGGTATAACAATCACATAGATGCTCTTGAGTTCTTCATTGACTATATAAGATTAGAATCAGGTTATGCTTGGAAAATTGATCATATATCAAGATTTAACCAATAAAAAGTGCTAAAATTTGGATAGTAGATGAAGATTTCAGTCATGAATATGAAAATTCAAATTAAATCTTTATTGGATGAATATCGAAAGAGATATATTTAAAATTTCATAACTATGTCAAAGAAGAAAAATCAGGGTATAAGTGATTGTATCAAGAGAATAATAAAATGGTTGTAATTTTTTTTTAATTAAATGGAAATGCCTAATATTCAGTGTGTATGTTCCTTAAAGGAATATTAAAGTTTTTTTTTCTTTTTAAAAAATATATATATATATATATATTAAAATAAGAAATACATTAAGTTATATAGGATTGAGTCTTAAAATTATTAGTAAAAAAAGTGCTTTAAAAGATTTGAAAGATCTTATATTTGGTTGTAATTTATCAAAAACTTGTAGGAATGTATAAATAAAAGTTATTAAATAATTTAATAATGTTGGAAATTATTGATGAGTATTTTATGAAATCTTAAATGGGTAACAAATAAGATACAATCAATAAGGTTTGATGTTTGAGAAAAAAAAGTCAAGAGCAGACCTCACTTAAAAGGAATATAGTAAAGGTTTAGTAATACATGATCATGAGTGATAAAGATATAGTGGATAAAGTGACTGAAGACCTAAAATATACAATTCAAGTTATTTCTATATTGATCCTAGGTTTACAGTTGACTAGAGTTAACAAATGGGATTCATAAAATTGTAAGAATGTTATCAGTACCTCAAAAGTTTGTCTTACAATAATGGAGCTTAGACACCCTTAAGCTAATAAAACATGAAAAATGAAAGATTATTATAGATTATATATGAACTTATGCTCATCACCAAATTCTTGGATACCTTCACTTGAGAAATAAGAGCTCAAGAACATCTATGCAACTTGCTAACTCAGAACCACCAAATTACCTCAAAAACTAGTCATGATGAATTAGACCTCCAATGCCTATTTAGAAACTTTTCATGACTCCAAATACATTAAAATGGTTATATGATATATTTATAACATTATTATATAGAAATTTGATATGGTATAATGAAAAATATTAGTCTTACAGACCAATTTCTTGACCTTTTTAGGGAAACATATGAGTTTCACCTTATCCAGTTATTTTTTTGAGGGAAAATTTTTTGGTTTCTATTGAGACTTGAAATTAATTAATTTAATTTGAAGTGAACTCCTCTTATTTTTTCAAAACTTTTGTATATGCCCTGGTTGATGACAATTTTATCATTTAAAGGAATATTTTCCACATCAGTTCTCTAGTTACAAAACCTATTTTCTATCTTGATAATCACAAATTCAAGGATCTCTTGATCCATATCTAGAGACACCTTAATTATTTCATACACTACACTGTCTCCTATACACTACACTATCTCCTAAGAGAGAAACTGCATCAATTTCCACTACAACTCCCACCAAACTACCTAGTTCTCTCAAATAATATTCACTCTAATACTTTAAGAGAAGGCCATAAAATCTAATCCAAACTAGATAAATACCTTTCTAGCTTTCAGTGGATCAAAATTAGGGCTCCAAAATTTAATCCAAAGACTCACCTTGACTTTTGAACCCTAATTCTCTTTAATCCATAATTCTATAACCCCCATTGGTGGCCATTTCCCAACATATTTGTAAATTAGGTTACACTTTGACAAAAGTTGAAGCTTCATAAAAAATAGCTTAGAGGACCATTCTAGAGTTTTAGCTTCGCTAATTCTTATGCTGGCTCCTAAGAAAGACCATTTTTGAGTCTCCTAACTTGCTTGCAAGTGGACCTCCTCTGAGCCTTGCTAAAGAAATTCTAACATTATAAACCTCTGCTCATCTTCTTCAATACCATTTCAGATTTGATTAAACCCTTCATCTTAGTTTGGAAAAAATTATTGCCCTTCAATCCACTTTCCTTTCCAACTAGCCCCAATCTTACTTAAACTTGTTTCTTCATCCCACCATTCTCTATCTTATTCAATCATTACTTCCAAAACCTTCTTGAAATATTTTTACCATGATTTCCTCCTAATTTACCTTTATCATAAGAACTTGAAATTAGTTCTTGTGCCTTGCTTCATTCCACTCTTGCTGCCCTAGGTTTTGTTTACTAACCTTTTTTCTTTGATTATTTCACCTTCACTCCTTCCTCCCTCTCCTATCCACCAAATTTCACCATCGTCACAAATCCTTATTATTTTTTTAACCTTAAGGTTTTCTATATCTTAAAATTTAATCTACAACTGAAGCTTAGTGGGTGTGGGCTTGGGTTCATAATGCCTGTCGAATGATGCATAGTCAAATCACCCCACTATGATCCATGTGAAACACATGGATAAATTTGACCCCTACCTCAAGGTATCCCAAAGTCCACTACAAATTTTAGGCTAACATTTTACCCTAAGCCATGATGCATCACAGGGTGTTTGGTATGAATTGAACTTGAGACTTAGGTGACCAAATTTGTTGATCCTATCCACTAAAGATAACCCTTTAGGTTGAAGAAGGATTATTTTACTTTAGGTAAATATTCACCCATTTGTTTGGTCTCAGAGCAACTTTTTTTAGAGTATCAATTCCCACCACTCTTCAATTTCTAATAACACTAGTTTCCATAAATCTAATAGATACCTTGGACATTAGTTAAATAAAGTCTATGAAGTGCCACTAATTGTCAACATAAAATATAAGTATTTGGTTACAAATTCTTATGTACTTCAAGGTAAATTAAGTTGAAACTAATGTGGCACAGGGGTTATTATTGGTTAGAATTTTTTCATTTGATATGGTAAAAATCCTAGTTTTATAGGGATTAAGATATATAAAAGTGTAGTAAATAGGATTAAGCCCCACAAGATGAAAGATAAAAAACAAAAACAACACTAAAACTAATTAACCATGCAGAGTACAAAATAAAAGTAAAGTAAATAGAAAACCTATTTCAGGAGGCGGATCCGTTCATAAGTAACTTCACATTCTCAATCACCTTCTCCTATGCAACTTGTTTGTTCTTTATAATTATGTCCTTATTTCTATTTCCTAGGCCTTTTACATCCTCATTAGGTAGGATTGTTTTGGGTCTCTTTCATATATATTCCTTCATAGGGGTCTTCTTGGTGGGGGTTATTTAGGGGATATTAGGGGAAAAAGTCTCTACCTCCATGAAATGTTTCTTTAGGGGGATCCCTTTAGACTTTAATATTTTATTAAAATATTGGATCATTTTGGAAAGCTCCTTGTTCATGGAATTCCAATCCTAGATTAAACTTGCTAAACACATCTTTACCTCATGAAGTTTTTTATTAAACCTTTCTATCCAATCCTTATTGGTTTTAATTAGTTATGTTAGGGGGTATTTCCTTTCCACACCAGTTACCTTAATATTCAATAATTTACTAAAATAGGTTTAGATTTGAAAATAAAGAGTTTTAGGGGAGGATCCTCAATTGAAACTTTGGAATTGGGGCTAGTATGGGAAAAACTAGTTATCAAGTGGTGGGACCTCGAGGTAGGATATTACTCAAGGGAGTCCTCCTCAGTGTAGGACCCTTCCAATAGAACATCCTTCCTTCAAAGGGTCTCATAATGTTTTAATAATAATATGATAAGGCCTTAGTGTATAATGGGATTAGATTCATTAATTTGGTGCATGAGAGCAATGTTCTCCAGGGATTTTAGGTGGTAATAAGGAAGGCTGATTTTGTAGCCCCTAAAATGGTTAAGCAAGAGAAATTGATGGGAAAAAATGAGGGTATACTTACCTTAAAGCATAATATACTTCATTATTTTCAATTAGACTTTAGGCTATTGACATGAAAGATCCAAGTGAGGAAACCCATTTTAATTTATTTTAATGAACTCATTATTTCAAAAAAACCTCTATAAGAGTTCCTATTTTTTTGATTGATATTTAAATGTTTTTGTTCCTCCACATGACATCCTTGTGACTTCCATGATCAGTTAATCTATTACATATATTTTAATGCCTCTTACTTCCATAACCCTCTTGTTCCA
>JARHVA010010212.1:92500-203420 GCA_037957365.1 Torreya grandis
TATATTTCATTCTCCACAATGTCTTATGCCTTACTCAGTGGAAAGCATATTGTTTTTTCTAGTGTTCATTCAAAAAAAAGGTCACACAATTATGATGTATGATGGAAATATGAAGATAAGAAAAACAATGTGGTGATGTAGTTATTTTGACTGGTTTGAAGGAAGGAAATTTTATAAAACTTAAAGGTGAGAATTCAATTCTAATAAAGTTTACTTGAGTCAATGAATAAGGAATGCCATTAAGTCTTATCTAAAATGGAATATTTGAGTACAAAAAATATGACAACATTTTCAAAATGTAAAATAATGGTGTTGTATGTTTTCCAACACCTCCCAAAAATATTTAAAATTTTGAAGCTTCCATATTGGATAAACATAAAAGGGAACAATTTCAAAGGTTATAATGAAAATAAGAGAGAAACTTATAGTTGATTAAATCTAAATTTTGTTATCTACCATTATTTTTATGTTGGTGTTATTAATTTCTTCATGTTGTTCATTATCACTATGCTAGAACGAATTAGATCTACTTTTTCCTAGTCTGAATTACACCCTTTAGAGAAGTGGTTTCAAGACTTATCCCTTTAACTAATAAAATAGAAACACCCCTTAGGTTATGGGTGATATTATGTGAGGGGTGATTCTATATATATGGTTGGTTCCCTTGGTTAATCACCTAACTAAGAGTACTTTATGATTTGGTGTGAAAAGAGAGAAGAAACAAACTGAAATCTAAACATAAGGTAATGCACCCAATGATTGTATGATTCCTCTACCTACTTGGAACTCCCAAATATAAATTATAAAAGCTAAAAATTATCATATAAAATTATAATTTAGACCTATATTGCATCAATATTTCATAGGAAGGTATGAGACCTATGATATAACTAGGAGGGATAGGGATCATCCACAACTAATTTATTATATATGGATAATTATGCATAACTTATGACCAACAAATGTAAATATTTTTACATAGAGGTGAAGGGGATGGGACAATAGTCCAAGGGGAATCAATTTTCACCACAAGGAAATATCAACAAAACATATAAATCCACATAGAATTCAATTCTAAAGAAGGTACTAACACAACCAAGACCTTAAAGGAATAATTTATTAAACACAACTCCCATGACCAATTATGATGGGGCTAAAAATATGACCTATAAGATATAAAAGGAGTCAAGTGTCTATAATTTAATCAAATAAAGATAAAATGGGCTGAGTTTCATCCACAACTATATTCATATATCTCAAAAGAGATTGAAACTCATAATCACAATTGAAATTTAAGACATACACAATGAAAAACTAGATGGAAGAAGGAAAATTGATACTTTATTGACTTTATAAGGCTAGAAGCTAGAATTAAAATAACTCTAAATGAGTATATCCTTATTATAACCACTAGAGGGATCCAAAGAGAGCAATTCTCAACCCAATTTATAAGAAAAAAATGCAGAAGATCAAGAAGGCACTACTTAGATGCATAAATGTTGTTATTATAACATGTTTTGCCTATTCAATAGAGGAATAAAACTAAAAATTAGGCCATTATTCCTTCTTAAACACCTTCATACCTATCACAATGATGATCCTCTCAATAGAGTGGCATAAGAGTGGAGGAGAGGGCCTCATATTTTATAAATTTGTCTCTTCTTGATGGTTTGATGGAGGATATGTGTGTTCTAACTCTTGAAACTCCTACCTCCAACCTTAATTCAACCTATTTACACCTCTTTGTGCATGAAAAATCCTATTTCATGGTTGACTTGGAGTAATACTTTAAACACTAATTTTCACCTTGAAGATTTACTTGCATGGAGGAGCACTTCATGGGGAAATTGCATGATTATGAGACCAAATTTATAATTCCTTAATCCCCTATTATGTCCTTAATTATCCTAAATTACCATCATAGTCATGCTTGAATAGAATTATAAGCATGTATAAACTAAAAACCATCTTGTAATTTATAGTGAGAGTCTTTAGGAGAGGTGAAGAAGCTAATGCATCATCATATTTGCCCATAAGAGTTTTTAACGAAGCCAAGAAGCTTGGACTTTATTACATGGAAGATCCATCTTGGCTTGTCTTCCACCATGAAAAACTATAATATTCTCTCTATATCCACATAATATATTTTATAAAAAATTTCAAGTCTTTTAGGATAGGTACTGAGGTCACAAAACCTTCCTATTTTCATTTTTCAGACACAAATTATTTATAGGCTTCACATCCTTGTTCTTAATAAAGCTTCATAGTTTAATAGTTAGATATGGAGTTTTATAATAGATATACGGTTTAAAATTAGTTAGATATATATTTTTAAAATATTAGTCTGTAGAGTTTTAAAACATCTAGCTCTGAAGTTTGATAGTGAACTCTAGAGTTTGAATGCAAGCTTGTAACTTTTAGGACTTACTACCTAAAATGAGGCTCCATGATGAATTTAAGCTCTTATAATCTCTTATAGGACATGATTATTATTTTATAGGGTATTTTAAACATTATATTATGTTATAATCTATTCTTATTTTAAAAAATATATTCACAAGTTGCATGATTTCTCTCTAGACCCCTAAAACCTCTCTTTCTAGCCTAATTGCAGATGCTTTATTCCTCTCTTTCTTGGTTCTTGATTACAAAAATTCACCTTATTAGTGTATTTAATGTGTATAATTAATATTTAAATAATTATTAAAATAATTATGAGGTTTTCAATCCTAAAAAAATATAATTCACAACTGAAAACATGCTAACATCTCACTTTGGATCGTTGGTTCAATCTACTTCAAGAAGGTTCACTAGGCCATTGGGCCTGTTTAGAGGTAGATGAAGGGAATATTTGTATTTAATATATAATATACATATAAAATAATTTTAAAATAATTTATATTCCTTTTAATCCCTACCAAGTTTTTTAAGAAACCAAAAATCTTCACAAAATGGACACTTGCCACTCAAACTAGCTCAAATAGGCTTGAAAATAAGGTTTGTTTGCAAATAGTTAGCTATAAATCTTCATTTATTGGAATAAAAATATTAATAATTCATTAATTACCTATATAAAAACTTTTATCACCTGCACATGAAGTCTAAAAACATTTTTGTAATTAGAACTTGAGTTATGCCACTTTTAGCTTCCTTGGAGACCAGTTTTCACCATTTTATGCTTGCATGTACTCTATTTTTGATTTTATATATCATAAGATAATTTAAAGACATTATATCACTTTAAAAATTTATAAAATTTAAAAATATACATTAATTAAAAGTTTTATAGGTTTTGGAGCTCTAAAACTCAAATTAGGGTCTTTTTATCCACCTAGGATCTCACAAGGCAACAAACATGCCAATTTAGTAAATTTTTTGTATCATGAGTTATAGGAGTTATAAAAAGATATTTTATTTGAATTATAAATTTATGAACCCCATATATCCTATAAATTATTTTTTGGGGTAGGTTAAATACCAAAAGTCTTATGAAATTGCCTTTTTTAGGTCTATAGGCCTGTATAAGCACCTTCAAGACTAAAACCTCCATAAAACCCTGCAATTGTGAGATATTATGGGTTTGATGAATTTAAAAATTTATTTAAGGAATTTATTATTTCTATTATGATTATTAATATTATTTAATACTCTCTTTTAAGAGATGAATACCTTAGAATGCTTTGAAAACCTTGCTCCTAGATATGCCATACCTATGTATTTGCTTCAAGGTTGAAATCTCACCAAAACCCTGCAACCTTGAGATTTAATGATATTTAAAGCATTTATGAAGGATATTCATTGGTTTTAAGGTCATTTTTATATCATAAGGTCCTTAAAACAAATTATATGTTAGATAATTCATTACAAACCTTCATCTTAAACTTGTAAACCTAGTTAGAGGTATTCAAGGGTTAAACCTTCTTAAAACCTTCCAAACTAAGATCTTATATGGGATTGAATTGAGGTTTTCATGATTAATCGCTAGGGATATAGGAATTCCATTATGACCCTAATTATCACATATTTTACTTAGTCAAGTATTAAAATGTCAGAATGCAACTCAGTGTCACCTAAGATTTTAGAGGGCTTTAAGGCCATTGATGGAATTTTGAATAGATATATGTTCCTTTAGGATCATTAGTAAAACTTTATGCATTAATATTTTTTTAAATATACACCCTAACATTCCCAAATAATCATTATTCACAATGCAAAAAAATAAATGGGATCTACTTCAAGATCGTGCCTCTATCATGATTTTTGAGGGTTATTTCTACTTCTAAATTATTGTTCATACCCTTTCATAGATTTTTATCTATAGTGACACCTAGTATGAATTATTTATGACCTATTTATCATATCCAATGTTTTTAAATGCCCATGCATCCTCTCAACTCTTCTAGTATGTTTTATAAAATAGCTTCTATAGGTCTGTGAAGGAAATCTTACTTAGTTTTGGCCTAGTTTGGGCTTTTTTAGCATGTATCTGCTTCTTGGAGACTTATATTTGAATTAAAATGAGGTGAGTGAACTATCATGACTCTTCCCTAACTTGAAAAGTGTCTTTACAACTATGTGATCTTGAATAAAACTCCTTAAGAACCTACAAATCTCATATAAATCTTCATTTTGATGTATTTTTCTACTTTTTTCTTGTAATAAGTGATTTTTATCCATGAATGAGCCTCCTTATCATTTAATAACCTTTAAAAATTCTTTAAAACCCATGAAAACTACATAGTAATGTGAAAAATGGAATGGTTTTGGTTTGTCAATGCACTCTCCCATATTGAAAGAGGGATGAAAGACACCAAATACAAAGAGAAGAGGGAAAATAAGACATTAAATTCACTTAACTTCATTTGGTATGGATTGGTGGGGATTATGGAGGGGTATTTTGGAATTATAAGGCTATGTAAGACATTAGAAAGAGTCTCTTTTTCCAAATGTGACTTGAATGAGTTAGATGATAAGACCTAATGACCTTTTTAATACTTTGAGATCCTTTTGAGTGAACTTATGACCTGATTATAACTTACCAAAACCTTTTATGAATTATTTTTATATCAAGATACACTCCTAAAACATTTCTCTTTTGTTCATATGATGGAATAGTTGTATTTTTATCAAGTATTACATTGCCTGAGTTTGAATGCTTCTAATCATGTAAAGAGATCTAACAAGGGGAAAATAATACTTGAACTAGGCTTAAAGACACAAACTGTGTTAAGGAATCCCATAGAGACTTGACACTAACCATTACTCATGATAAAGACTGAAAGACTCCTTCAAGGTAGTTATAATTAAAAGAACTCATGTATACATGGTGTTGAACATACCCAACCCTCATGAGATGTGTATAATGGAGAGCATTGGACTAATTTATATAAAATAGCACCCTCTCAAAGTGAGAAGATGTTCTAGAAACCATGGGTGGCTGGAATAGATAACATTCTAGAAACCTCCCAAAGGTGTTTTCCTATCTAAACACTTAGACCAGTTGCTTTAACAAGTCCATTTTGTAAGGTGTTAAGGGGAAACCCAATCTCAAATAGACATCCTATTAGACTAGCTTCAAGAAGACTTAAAATTACCTCCAACACAAACAAACATTAAATAAATGGAAATAATAACACATGCCAAAGTGTTTAGGGAAAGAGAAAATAAACTAGATCTACTCAATAGTGTGAAACAACACTTAGATAGGGTAAAGACATATATCCTACTATGTACAAAGTTTCAACATGCCTTTATCCTACCTAGATCAAAGTAAAATCATCTGAAGTCTCTCCCATATGGTTAAAAGTGATGAATGGAATCTTATTTTTTAGATGACACTCTTGGTAAATCAACTTCCTTCTTAATCACCCATTTCATTGTCCTTCTTTCTAATGGATCATCTAGATTAAACATTCCCCTTTTGTAGATAAAATATTTTGATAATTCATTATCTAGTTGCATAACCATTTGAAAAACAAGTTGATTCCAATTATCTTGTTGCTTAATCTTATGTTTTGGATCAAGCATGACTTGTATTAAACTATTATTATTTGTTTATAACTATGCTATATATTTGATAGGATATCCACTTAAAAATTTAATGGGTATGCTTAAGGCATTGGCCTCAAAATGAGATGAATCTTGATTCTTGAGAAGTTGAGACCAAAAAAGGCTTACATTATCTTTTTTAGAGTGTAAAAGTGTCTGTAGGATTATCAAAGAGTTGATAGACAACATTGAAAATATCAAACAAATTAGTACCAAATAAACTTGACCCTTGGTAAGGTAGACTGAATAAACTATCTCTCTCTTATTTCTTGATTTGTTTGCCAACACTTCATTCCTTAGTCTTAGTTAGACTATAGTCCTCTTGAAGAGAAACATAAATTGCTTCCAAGATTTCAAATAAGTCATGTAACTCCCCAAAACTTTCTAGTGTCTACAAACCAATATTGATCTTATTAGGGTCTTATTCTTGAAGCACATGATCTTTTTTGATGCTTTGTTCATCGCCAAAGTCTTCCTCCATCATGTAAAGTGGTAGCTTATCAAATAAGTTGACAGTCCCAACCTTTTTCTTCTTCTTGAAATCTTCCCTCAGAGTAGGATTAAATGCACTTTCTTATTCTTCAATGGAGAGAGAGATTTCCTTGATAATATTAGAATTCTTGAAAATATGCCTCATGAAGAGAATTAAAATCTTCATTTTAGGGACCATTTCCTCCTCATTGAGATAAAATTCATGTCAAATAGACTTATTTTATTCTTATTCCATGTTGAATGGAAGTTCATTTTCCTAAGAGAAGTCTTTTTATGCCCCTAAATGCATTCTTAACTAGAGATAATTGACTTCCATTCATCAAGACTATCTTCTTTCTGCTATTGTAAGTGTGATTTTTCTATTTTAGTGGAAAAAAGAGGGATACCAATAGTTATTTCCTCATCATCTTCACTTAAAATATCCTTTTCTTTACCTAAATGGTATTCATTTTCTCTCCATACAATAAGCCTTCCTTTGAAAATGGATATGGTGGGAGATAAATAGGGTTCAACTAATGAAGTAGGAGTGGCCTTAATAAGCTTGGGCATCTTCAAATTAGGATGCTTGGTCCAAGAATACTACCATAGTTGAGTTTCCCATAAAAGAATAGGCTTTTGAGAGGATTTTTCTTAAGAGATAATTGACTGAGTTACATAGGTATAAGATCTCTCAAAGGATAGGGACCTCTAAAAATTGAAATTTTGAAACAAAGAGGATTATTTTAAAGTTTAGAAGGTTTTACTTTCTTTAATATTAGGATTTTGAATGTGGAATCTCCTTCTTTTATAGGTTTATTTGCAGTTATAGCTGTAGCTTGTTTGAAATTGGGTATATAATGGATTACTTGGGATTTGATTCTTTTTTATTTCTTAATCAATTGGCATATATACTCCTCCTTAGATAAAATTTATCTATCCAAACATTCTTCATTATACCTTTCTTTCAACCTCATCTCCTTCTAATGGATTTAATCTTGGTAAGTAAGCTCTTCCTACTAATGGATGTAATCTTGGTAAGTAAGCTCCTCATGTTGTTTACTACACTCCATCTCTTTATCAATCTTTCTCATCTATTGGTTGATGTTTATAAGGATATATATGATTCTTTTTTGGGACTAATGAGGAGGATAACCATGATGATTTGGAGAAAATTAGCCTTATTGAGGCTAGTTATAAGCATGAACCTTCTACCAAGAAGATTGAATAGGGGTGGGAAGGAAATAAACATTATGAAGAGGATGGTATTCTGCTATGATAGGGATGTTTAGTATAACACCAACATAATTTTTCAATATGATATGGATGTTAGGATGGCACGAAAAATACGTTTTGATAAAAAGGAGGGGAAGGCGCATATTTCCTAGGGTAATATGACATGTTACGACATTCAAACAAGCTATAAATTCATTGAGATATCCCTTAAAATAATAAAAAAATAGGTTTTCTATAAGAATAGTACTTTTGATAATTTTAAAATTCTTGGGCTACTAAAACAATTTGAAATGTGCTCAAATTCACCAGGTGCCTTATGAAGTGTCTTTTACACTACTAAACTCAAGTTTGGAACTTAATGTTCAACTAAATCCAATTGATGGAACTGTCTAATCAGGTGTGATATAAACTATTATTATTCTAAAGTACACCCGTTAGAGAATTAGTTTCAAGGCATCTCCCTTTAGTTGATATAATAGAAACACCTCTCAAGATGTGGGTGACCTGATGTGAGGGGTGAGTCTTTAGAGAGGGATGGTTCCCTTGGTAAATCACCTAACTAAGTCTACTCTATGATTTGATATGAAAAGAGAGAAGAAAATAACTCAAATATAAACATAAGGTGATGAATCAATGATTATATGATTCCTCTACCTACTTGAAACTACATAATAGAACTTGTAAAAAATGAAAATTCTCATATATACATCCAAATTAGACCTATATTGCATCAATATTTCATAGGAAGGTATGAGATATATGATAGAACTAGAAGTGATAGGGATTATCCACAACTATTTTATTGTATAAGGCTAATTATACACAGCATATGACCTACAAAAGTATGTCTTCCTATATAAAGGTGATGGGGATTGGACAATAGTCCAAAGGGAAGCAATTTTCACCATAAATAAAGATCAACAAAATATATAAATCCACATATAATGAAGCTATGAATCATGTACTAGCATAACCAAGACCTTAAAGGACTAATCTCTTTAACATAACTCCCATGACTAGATAGGATAGGGGTAGAAGATGAATTATAGGATATAAAATGGGTCAAGAGTCTAAAATTTAATCAAACTGAAATAGAAGGGGTTGAGTTGCATCCACAATTGCATTCATATAGCTCAAAATATATTGAAATTCATAATCACAACTGAAATTCAAGACATACACAATGAAAAACTAGATGGAAGAGGGTAAATTATTAATTTATTGACTTTAGAAGGTTGGAAGACAACATTTATAGAACTTCAAACTAGAAAATCCTTGTTACAACAATTAGGGGGATCCAAAGAGAGGCATTCTTAGCCCAATTTATAATTAAATGATATAAAAGAACAAGAATAAGCCACTACTTAGCTACATAAATACACCTATTACATATTTTTCCTATTTAATAAAGGAAGACAACTAAAAATTAAGCCACTATTCCCTCTTAGACACCTTCATACCTATCACAATGATGATCCTCTCAAGAGATCAGCATAGGAGTGGAGGAGAGGCCTCATCTTTGATAAATTTGTCTCTTCTTGGTGGCTTGATGGAGGATAGGTGTGATATAACTCTTCAAACTCCTACCTTCATCCTTAATTTACCCCATTTCAACCTTTTTGTGAATACAAAATTTTGTTGCATGGCTGACTTGGAGGAAAAATTTTAACACCACTTTTAGCCATTAAGATTGACTTACATGGAGGATCACTTCATGGGGAAGTTACATATTGTGAGACCAGATTTATAACACCTTGAGCCCCTATTATAGACTTAATCATCCTAAATTTATATGATAAACATGATTTACTAATGTAATAATCATGCCAAAAATGAAAATCATATTGTAGTTGATAGCGAGAGTCTCTAGGAGAGGTGGAAAAGCTGATGCATCATCATATTTTCCCATAAGAGTTCTTGAAGAATCCAAAAATATTGTACTTTCATGCTTGAAAGATCCATCTTGCCTTATATTTCACATTGAAAACATATAATTATATCTATATATCCACAAAATATATTTAATAACTTATGATAGGTCTGGTAAGATAAGTACTAAGGTCATAAAACCATACACTTTTCAATTTTTAGACCTACAAATTATTTATAGGCTTCGTATCATTATTCTTAATGAAGCTTTAGAGTTCAAAAATTAGCTCTAGAATTTGATAGTAGATCTAGGTTTTTATATAATTTAACTCTATAGTTTGAGAGTATATATCTCTAGAGTTTTATAACATCTAGCTTTGGATTTTGATAGTCAATTCTAGAGTTTGAATGCAGACTTGCAACTTTTAGGACTTGCTACCTAGAATGAGGCACCATGATGACATTACAATCTTAGAATTTATTATGGGCCATGAATATTATTTAAAGGATTATTTACATGATGTTCAATACTATTATTATTTTTTAAAAATCTTCACAAATTTCATGATTTCTCTCTAAACCCCTAAAACCCTTTTTTCTAGCCCAACTAGAGATGTTTTATTCCTCTATTTCTTGGTTCTTGACTACACCAATTCACCTTATTAGTTATTTAAGTTTTTTAATTCATAGTTAAATCATTCCTAGGAACATTATTAGGTTTTAAAAAATAAAAAAATACATATCTCAAAACATGATAACATCTCATCTTGGATCATTATTTCACTCTACTCCAAGAAGGTTCACTAAGCCATTGAGCATGTTTAGAGGTGGATGAAGGGAATAGTTGAAATTATGATATTATATACCTATATAATAATATATAAAAAAATTATTCCCTTCAACCAATACCATTTTCATTAGGATATCATAAATATTCATAAAATGAACACTTACCACTCAAAACTAGCTTAAAAAAGACTAGAAATAAGGTCTGCCTACAAAAAATCAGATATAAATACTCATATATTGGCATAAAAATATTTATGACACATTAATTAAGTTTATATAACCTTTATAAACTAAATATGAAGTTTCAAAACATTTTTATTGGTATAAATTTAATTCTATTACTTTTAACTTCCTTAGAAATTGATTTTCACCATTTTTGCATGCATGTACTATATTTTTGCATTTTATAAATAATAAGGTACTATAAAGACATGATAAAAAATTTAAAATTTATTATATTTAAAAAAATACATTTATTTCAAATTTCATAGGTTTTGGAGTTCTAAAACTCAAATTAGGCTCTTTTGTGCACCTAGGATCTCACAGGGCAACAATCATGCCAGTTTAGTAAAGATTTTGTATCTTGAGTCATAGGAGGTTTAAAAAGATCATTATTTTTTAATTAGTACTATATGATAAATTTATCATATAAAATATTTTTTAGTTAGTTTAAATCACACAATTCCTCTAAAATTTCTATTTTTAGGTTTGTAGGACTACATAAACACCTTCAAGACTAAAACCTCCTTAAAACCCTGCAATCTTGAGTTCTTATAGGTTTGATGAATATTACACTTAATTAAAGGAATTTAGGAGTTATAATAGTATAATTATGATTATTCAATAATATTTATTAAGTTATGAACATCTCATAATGCTTTGAAAACCTTGCTCTTGGATATGTAAGATTGTGTATTTGCTTTAAGGCTAGAAGCTCATCAAAACCCTGCAACCTTGAGATTTAGTGGGAATTAAATCATGTATGAAGGATATTTAAATGTGGGAAGGTTATTTTTATTTATTTATAGCCTTCACATAATTTATATTCTATACAATTCATCACAAACCTTTATCTTTTTTCACTTTATTGAAATCCGGGTAAACTTTTTAACGTGACCAGCCCCGCTGGCTAGACACGACTAATACCGGTACCACAGGGCCGGTGGGGGACTTGAACACTGATGGGCAGAGCCGCAATGGAAATACCCAACCAACCGAATACACCCCCTGACCCCACAAACCTTTATCTTAAACTTGTAAAACTATTTAGAGTTATTCAAGGGTGAAACCTTCCTAAAACCTTAAAAATTGAGATATTATATGGGATTTAATTGAATTTTTCATGAAAAATACATGGGGATATATTAATCACATTATGAAACTGATTATCACCTATTTCACTTAGTCAAGTACCAAAATGCCAAAATGTAACTCATAGTCTCTTAGGGTTTTAAGGTCATTGACAAATTTTTGAATGGATATACATGTATTGAAGATTATCATTGAAACTTGGTGAATTAAAATGGTTATAAATATACCCCCTCACATTGTCAAACCATTATTCACCATGTAAAAACATAAAGGAGATCTACTTCAAGATAGTGCCTCCATCGAGCTATTTTTAGGGCCATTTATACTTCTAAATGATTGTTCATAACCATACCTAGATGTTTCTCTCTCTTAACACATGGTATGAATTATTTATGACATCATTATACCTATTTAATTTATTTACATTCCCATGCATCCTCATATTTATTTTGGTACATCTTAGAAAACAAATTCTCTAGGTCTGTAAAGGAATTCTTAGTTTATTTTGGCCTAATTTGGAATTTTTTGAGCATGGATCCTCTTTCATGAGACATATAATGGAATTAAATTGAGGTTAATGACCTCTCATGACTCTAACATAACCTTAAAAATGTCTTCACCACTCTATAATCTTGAATAAAATTCCTTAGGAACCTGTAAATCTCATGGAAATATTCATTTTAAAGGACTTTTATGCCTTTTTCTTGCAATCAATGATTTCTATCCATGATTGAGAAATCTTAAGATTTAATAGCCTTGATAAATGATTTAAAACCCATGAAACTTGCATATTAATGTGGAAGATATAATGGTTTTGGTTTATTAATGAACTCTCCCATGTTAAAAGACAGATGAAAGATACCAAATGGTAAGGGAAGAGAGAAACTAAGACATTAAATGTACTTGAATCCATTTGGTATGGATTTGTGGGGATTGTGGATGGGTATTTTGGTGTTATAAAACTCTATAAGACATTAGAAAGGGTATCTTTCTACAAAAAGTGACTTGAAGGGGTTAGATAACAAGACATTATGACCTTTTTATACCCTCTTATATATTTGGAGATCCTTTCAAATGCATTTATAGTCTGATTATGACTTACTAAAAACATTTATGACATTTTTTTGTGTAAAAACCCACTCCTAAAACATTTTTATTTTATTCATATGATGGCATAGTTGTATTTTTTTAATCAAGGATTACATTGTCTAAATTTGAATGCTTCTAAGTATGCAAGGAGATCTAACAAGGGTGAAACATGACTTAAAAAAGGCTTTAAGACATGAAATATATGATAAATAATCCTCTAGCAACTTGACACCAACCATGACTCATGATAAAAATTGAAAGACTCCTTCAAGGTTGTTATAAGTACAATAACTCATTCATACCTAGTATTGAACATACATATACCTCATGATATGTCTATAAAGGAGAGCACTAGACTAAATTTTGTAAATAAATTACCCTCTCAAATTAAGAATATGTTCTAAAAACCATGGGTGGTTGGAATAACTAACACTAATTTATGATGAAAAAATCAAAATCCTTTGATACTTTTCAAATGTTTTAAACAATGGTTGAAAATGAATCACAATCCCACATTGGGACCCTAGAGAATGAAAATGGTGGTAAATTCACTTAGTTTTTGTTTGAATTTCATCTCAATAAAAACAAAATAAAACATCATTTCAAAGTTCCTTACACTCCTAAATAAAATGAAATAGTTTATTGGATGATCAAAATCATGATGAGCATGGTTCAAGCAATCTTAATTTTCAAAAGAGTTAATTTAAATTTATAGGCTGAAGTAACCCAAACAACAACCTATCTTTTCATAAGGTCACCATCAACAACCTTTCAAATGAAGACTTCATATGAATTTTTATGTGGTAATTTTCCTTTAGTGTGCCATCTTTATCTTTTTAGATAAACATGTTAAACATTTATTCCCAAGGAGAAAAGGAATAAGTTGGACCACATGTTAATTTGGGATTTTCAAAATCTTCAAAGGCATCTAGGCTATATGATGATAAAAATAATAAATTTCTTGGTCCAAGATATATTTTATTTTGTGAAACTTTAAAGGAAAAAAAATCATAAGTCACTAATTGAATTTAATTAAGAAATATGTTAAATTTGATGTTTTCAAGTAGATTGATTTAGAAGTTCAAAATAGAGAAGGGGTGACTTGTTATTGGGTAATAATTTAATCTATATCGAATCCTATAATTAAAAATGAATCAACCCATATGAAATTAAATGAAACTTCATCATAAGATGATCCTATGCTATAAAATGAAGGAACTTTAAATAAAGAAAATGAAGATCTAGTGATTCCTCAAGATATTCATAAAATTATGCCAAAATGGGTTGAACAAATATTGAAAGGTGTCAGACATGATGTAGTTGTTAAAATAGGCATGAAAATTTAACACAAAAAATTTACAATCCAATAGGTTCCAACAATAAATTCAAGATAATATGAAAAAATTTACCTTAGATGATCCTCTAGAATTAAAAAAGTCAATGTTACTATTGATTCAAAACTAGCTTATTTCAAACAACTTGAAAACCTCGATGTATGGAGAAAATAAATGAAAATTGAATATGATTCTTTGGTCAAGAATGGAGTTTGGGATATAGTTGATCCTCTAATTGTTTTTTAACCCATAGGATATAAGTGCATCTTTCTAAATATATAAAAATCAGATGGATTATTTAACAAACACAAAGTAAGGCTTATCACAAAGGAATTTGCCAAATAATAATGGATAGATGAAAGTGAAATATTTGAATTAATAGTGAAATGGAATAATATTATGGACTATAGTAGCACAAAATATATGGAAATTTCATTAGATATATGTGAAAAAACTTTTCTAAATGGTGATCTCAAATAACTAGTCTACATGAATAGGTCATACAGTTTTATGATTAATGGCCAAGAACATAAAATGTGAAATTTGGTAAGATCATTATATGGATTTAAAAAATCCCCAAAAACATGGTATGAAAATATCATTCATCACCTCTTTATCATTAATTTTAAGTGTTTTAAATTTGAAAATACATCATATTTTGTCAAAACATTTGACAAAATAATTGTATTTCTAGCTATATATGTTGATGATCTGCTCATCATATGAAATAATGAAAGGTAGATTTAAAAAATAAAATCATAATTTATTAAAGGTTTTTAGATTAAATATTTTGGTACCCTTCATTACTAGTTGGTATTTAAATTATTAAAAAACCTAAATATATTTTCATCACACAACAATAGTACATATTTGAAAATTTGAGCAAATTTGGAATGATAGATTGTAAAAAATTTATTATGAATGTGGAAGAAAATAAAAATTTGACATTATAATATCCTATATATATTTAAGAAGTAACTCAGTACATAAAAATCATTGGAAGTCTAATCTATGTAACCACAACTTGACTAGACATTTATTTTGTTGTCGATGTTCTCTTTATATTCATGAAACAACCTATGTAAAGCCATTGGGTAGCATAAATATATTTATTTGATATCTCAAGGGGGGAAAATGGGCTCAAATACTATAGGGGAAACATAATTCAATCTAATTTATTTTATTGTTGTTTTTCTTTATATGTTAATGTAAAAACCTGAATAAAGTCAATGGGTAAAAGGAAAGAGAGTTCATCAGTATCTCAAGGGAAGACAAAATTTTGGGTTCAAATACAATATGGAAATAGACTTAAATATAATTAGATATTTTTATTCTAAATATTTAGGTTATTTTAAATATGGTAAGTCTACTTCAATTTTCCTAATGAATTTAGGAATAATAATCATCTCATGGAAGTCAAATAAGTAGTTAGTGATAGTAATTTATTTAGTAGAAGTAGAATATAAGGAAACTTTAGAGGAAACAAGAGAAATAATATGTCTCATAAGTATTCTTTTTTATTTTTATATAATACAAGTTTTTTCAAAACCACTCATGATTAACAACACTTCTATAATTTAAATGACAAAGAATCTAGTTTCTCATGACCTAACCAAACACATCAACACAAAATTTCATTTGATTCGAAACTATTTGAAAGATGAAAATGTGAAAAGTATTCATTGTCTAATTATAGAGTAACCAAAATATATCATAATAGAATCAATTGTAAGAGAGAAAAATTAAAATTTAAAAGGCATGATTCATCTCAATATAACACCTACAGATTAAGGGGTGGATGCAATATTATTGTACATAATATATATTTATCCTAGGTGTATGATTATTTTCATATTATTATATAATGGGAATAGTAGCCATAGGATATGAGTAAATATGTACTTCATGGACTATTTATTTTTTAGTCTCTCTTATATTTATTATAATATAATTACTAGTTTCATTTGAATCAAGTATTTAATTCCTACAATCCACTTCCCTGTCTTAAGTAGGTAGCATTCACACACATCTATAACTCACCAATATTTTAGTATATATAAACCAGTTATAATAATTTCCCCTTTTGATAATAGGAACCTACATTCCTAGTCTTAACAAACTTTGTAAACATATGTGGTTTTCCCTATTATTTTAATTGAATGTAAGTTATAACATTTTATAGATTATTTTACATTTGAATTTACGATTGGATTACTATTGTTTAGTTTACCTTTATTCATTATTATTTTTATTTATACTAGTTACAAGGTTTTCCATTGTACTAATATCTAAGGCCTTTTGGTGGTGATCATTAGGATGCACAAAATAGTGTATAAGATCAAGGTACAAAATATTTAAATACTTTCCTAGATGGGGCTCAAACAAGTAATATTTTAGGGAGTGAAGGAATTACATAAATAATATGGTAGTAGGGAGATACCATATCAAATATGTAATATTAAAAAGGTATAAGGATAATATATTATTTGGGGTATACACATAAAATAATTATGTAAACCCTTTTCATCTATAGTAAAATAAAATTACACACTTCCATACTAAGCCACTAATGAATAATTAGAGAGATTATTAGTGGAAATTAAAAAACTTTTAGTTGATGGATAGTTATTAATTACCCCTACATCGGATGAAAAAATACCATGCAGGAAATGTTAAATTTACAAAAGTAGAAAATGAAAATGGTACCAAAAGAAAAGCTATGCTTCCTCACCCATTTTATGTTGAATAAATAAGTGGGGTGGAACCATTAGTGATAGATTAATAAATTCTCGCCTATATGGAAGCATGGAAATAATGGTCTAAGAGAGAATGCAACAATCCCAAAGGATTTGGAATTTTAGTCTAGGGTTATCCACCACTCATGAATCAGGAGGAGGTACTACAATATTCCAAGTGTAGTATTTTACATAAGTAGGTTAATCTAGGAGATTAAAATCAAAAATAAAGGTACACCTTCATATTCCTTGTTAACAATTGAAAACTAAATGATGGAGTGATAACAGCTAAGGTAAAAAGTTAAATAAATATAAAAGAGTAAATTGCAATGTTTATTTCACCCTCAATGTAGGTATTAGGAGAAACAATACTCCATACAAGTGGTTATAATAATAAATAATCCCCTCACATATGGAGATAAGGATAAAGAGGCAAATAAAGCAAAAATAAAAAAAGCTGCATGAGTAATAAATATCATCCCCAATTGCATGGAAAGGATTGGTAACATATTCAGAGTTAGAGTATTCACGAGATGTGTTAAAAAGAGAATAATGAAGTAGTGATTAAGTTTTTTGGAGAGAGGAGTAAGAGTATATATGAAAAAATATACTTAATGTAGATATAATCCTAGAATGTAAAATAAATTATGAGTGGAAAATATTATAAAGATGTATGAAAGGGGACAAAAATTATGCAAATCAAACATAATACATGTTTGTTTCGAGTATGTATAGATAATCCCATATGTGCTAGATGATAAAATAAGAAATATTATTGCCTAAAATCCAAAGGTGGAAAATTGAAATAAATCAAAATATAAAAAATGATAATGATACCTCCAAATTATATTAAGAAGAATCCATCTAAAAGAGTCAATGGAGAAATGAATTTCTACAAAAGGTAAGAAAAATACACGAGATATATATTAGAAGAAGAGAACAGAGTCATTAGCTAAAAAATTAAAAAAATAGAGGCAAGAAGAGGATTTAAAAAAATAGAGATGGTGGTTTCTTAGTAGAGTCTAGACATGAAGATAAAAAATAGAGGGTCAAAATGAAAATTAAAGAAAAAGATGCAGATTTTTCCACTTTAGTGGAGAAACAAGCTTTAGAAAATGAAAAATTAGGGAAATAAAAAAAGGAAGAGGAAGCAAAAATGATAAAGTGGATGAATTAAAAAATCAAAAAATCAAAAAAATAGGGTAACTAATGAATTAAAAAATCTAAATGTAAACTAAGACAAAACCACTAAAGAATAACACCAAATAAATTTTTAAAAAGAAAAAAATATCTAAGGAAGAGCACCTAAAAAACTATAAGAGGAATAAGTTTATGAAATGGTTGAGCAAGAAACCAAACAATAAGCACAATGTTATCCAATGTTTTGACATGGACACAATTAAGGGATTTGTTGGAGACCCTTAAATTTTATGTCTTATTAAAAATAATAAAAACATATGGGTTACCTTATTATTTTTAAGAAACATAAATTAATATGTTAACTAAAATTAGTTTTATATTTTTTTGGATATTGGTAAACAAACAAGTTTTAAAGGGGTGTACAACCTTTAAAACAAGAAAATATAAAACAATTCTACTTAGTCAAAAACTGACAAAATATAAACACCCCCAAGAAGTTGTCAGACTTATACCAAAGTTAAAAAAAATCCCAACCTCATATTATCACCAAAATAAATCTCTCAGACCTATTAAATACTAAATAGAGGAGTCCTCAGATACAAAATAATATACCAATGTTTTGGGCATAGATTATTTTTTAGTCTTTGTGGTGTCTTTTCCCAAATAGACCTTGTCCATAAATTTATTAAGGCATCCTATAGTTAATTTGCTCAGCCCCTCATTTCTTTCCTCAATTTCCCTCTTCCTTAATTTGGCCTCCTTTCTTTTTCTCATATTATTTACACCTTTTGAATTTTCCAAAGCAAATTGTCTCTACTCCTCTTAATTATTTATTTTGACATATTCCAATTGTAGAGTCATCTCTAAGGTTGGGTTTATCATAATAATGGGTTTATTATGTACACCACCCCTAAACTTACCCAATCCAATGGTCTAAAGTGATAAATCCTCCCTGATTCCTCTAGCCTTAACTTTCAGCTCCTTTCATGTGTTAATTTTTTAAACTATCATGTCCTCTAGGATAGATATCCTAACCTCCAATTCCTTCACTTTGAGATTATTTTATAGTGGAGGTTATTTATCCTCCTCACTCCCTCAAACCTCATGGGATTGATCCCATTTTCTCAAACCTTTTACCTTACCTTTGCTAGCATCCATAGTAAGAGAGTCCCCTAAATCATTCCAATAGGGAGCAAGCTATAAATATGTATCCTTACGAGTAGTATTGGGTTGATCCTTATTATCATTACCTACACTTATTATCCCATTTTTACTTATCCCACTTCTTGGCCATCTTCTAGAGAGTGACATCCTACCCATTTGAATATTCCTTTGAAACCTCATCATTTTCTTCCCAGTATCTACTTTATTCACCATTCCTATGATTCTCAATATATTTTATCCTAATGGGTTATCCCATATTGACATGATTATATATCAGTTCTCGATGAATAATTTCCTATGATAAATGAAATTGAAAGGGAAACATGGAATTTTCCAATAACCTATGTAAATTATAAGGTAATTTGACCACACTTTTCCATTTGAAATGATTTATTAGCATGAATTAATGAGATTAGATAAATATATAATTCCCATATAACATTATATATTTGATAATATGCAAATAAATCTCTAAATATGTATATGATAGATCTATCTTGAGGTAACATTTCTTAGTCTTCATAGGAATGACATCAAACTTGAGAAAGCCTTTTATCAATTTAATTTTCCTATGTTTATCCTTAAACACTTTTATGCCTTCACATTGCATCCTCATGAATTTTTATATTACTAACCCAATAATGGTAATGGACATCACACACATCCTAACCTCTATTTTATTCTAGGCAATGAAAAAATCCTTAGAGAGGATGGGGTTATATGCCAAAATTATCTTCATGTAATTTTCTATCCCTTATCTCTGCATAATTCACCATATATATGCATTGTATTTTACCTCCATGTAAAAATGAGATCAAATAAATCTCTATCACCTTCCATGGTACAACTACTCTCTATTCTCTCCCTCTAATCATAAGCCAAACTATAAGGTCATTATAACCAAACCAATGATTACTAAGTTTATGGTAACTTTAATGACATTATATACAACATGCTTGAGATGACTCTCTATGATGATTAATGATTAAATGTGTCTTCATAACTAAATAATCTAATGTGATCAAATCTTGGCATTGATTATCACCAATGATTCAAAATAACCCCTTCCTAGTGTCTGAATTCTACTAATGCTTCATCTTTCAATAGATAAATAATGTGATTAAGAATTCCCCCTAAATTGTTACAAATATTTAAACCTATGAAAATGACCCTTAAGTTCACCATGTAATCAAAAACTTTGTTTCCTTCACTATAAATGTGGATGATTTCAACCCTTGTGAACTTACTCAAAAATATTTTAGCATCAACAAGCTCATTCTAGATGGTATAAATTGGTTTGGATTTAGTAGTTACATAGTTGATAATATTCATTGAGCCATACTTGATGATGAGTTTGTCGATTTGAATTTTGATTACCAATTAAATACTACAAATTTCATCCCTGGATTCTACTATGTGATTGGATTCAATTCCCATAGGCCCCACATAATTTAATGTAACATCCCTTCTCTATCCCTTATGACTTCACCCCCTACTTTCCTTGTGTTACCTTTGGTATTATCTCTAAAGTTTAATTCAAGCCCCATATCTGGTGGCTTGGACCTTTTACTTGACTTATATCCACCTTATTATTGGAATTATCTTTTAAAATTTGAAGGATGCTCTACTTTAAAAAAAAATTACAGCAACATATTTAGATAAAAAAAAGGCTTGCCTTGTGAATAAAAGACCTTAAAATTTTACTTGATATATTACATAACGCTTGAATCCATAGAACTCTAAAAAATCAACTTATCCTTAAATTTGAGTGTTCATCTCCTTCCAAACTCCACATAAAAAGTGAGGAAGGGTCAAATGCCATAAACATTTTAGGGATGTAATCTTCCATGGAGATTTCCATTATTTGAAAAGATCCTGTAAGGAGTTGGGTTTCACCCAAATAAGGTTGAACTTTTATAGATGGTGATCAATAATCTTGGATGCAAGAGGGTAATCTAGGAATAATTTCCTAACTAATTCATCTTTTCTTTCATAAAGAACAACCCTGGTGGGGATGATAATACCTATTTTTATAAGGTTGTCAATAGTTAATATCTTATTTTGAGATTCCAACTAAAATAATATATTAAACTTAGGGATAAGTATTTGAAACATAATTTAATCTAGTTGAAACTTTATCACCCTAGGTCAAATTCCACCATATATCTTAATTTGATAGAGTACTCTCCATTCTCTTCCATGGTCTAAATAAGCTTGTTTTATTTGGATAAGATGCTAATATGAGTTTGTTTAAATTTTAGGTTTATATCTCTCAAGAATTGAGAAATTACCTCACTCACCATATCAAACTTTAAAACTTTCTACACTAACCCTTTTGCATTGAAAACCTAGTAGTCTTTGAATTTGGTAATGATAGAATATTTGAAGTTTTGGACCACATTATTTCATGAATATTTATAACTAATGGGATAGTTATACAATAAAAAATAATCCAAAAAATACACCCTTATCCCATCCCCAACACTTAACTTATTTCCTTAGCAAAAACCTACTTCTAAACAAGGCTTTCAAGAAGAGAGATCCATTGATGGGATCCTCTTATAACAAAATGTTATCTTCTTCCCTTATTTATTTGTATTTATATTTAACTATATTGGTCCATAAACACTTTTAATTTTTCACATTCCACACTAATCATGCATTTAGAGCATAGTTCATCCTATGTATTCTCATAAAACCAAGGCCTCCCTCTCCTTTTGACATGGAGATTTTTTCTCGAGAAACATGAGTAAATTGGTTTATTTCCTTGGTGCCTGATAATATACCATCTTATTAATTTGATATACTCTATATGTAACTTTATTGGGCATGATAAACAAGTACAACATATAAAAATTGATTCTTTAAAGGGATATTTTAACAAACTAAATTTTCCTAGTTAAGATAGTTATTTTCCTTTCTAACCTACCAATTTCCTCTAAATTATATTGATAAGTGGATTAAAAAAATTATCTGATATTATTATACTAAACATAGGCATCCCTAAGTAAATCTAAGGGAATTTATGAATCTAACATTCTATAATTATGTAAATCACCATTTAAATCACCTCAAGAGTGGGGATGAAGAAAAGGGAACTTTTGGAGAAGTTAATAATCTAACCTGAAACCTCCACCTAATATATGAGAATAGAATTTATTACCTTATCCTCACCCATTGAGGCTTTTTACATAATAAAATTGACATAAACAAACTTTTGATGGGTGATAACATACATAACATGAGCTATCTTGATCCTGTTCACTTTTCCCTATGTTATTGAATTCCCTAGACTTATATCAAGAGCATAAAAAATAACTATGAATATTTAAAATGAAAGAGGGACACCTTACCTCAATCCCATTTCTACAAGGTAAATCTTTATGGCACCCCATTGATCTAAATGGAAAAATTGGGAGAGGAAATGCAATATGTAATCAACCCCTTAAATCTTAGACTAAAACCTATTTTGTCAATATCCTTATCTAGGAAGATCCAAGATACCCTATCATATGCCTTAATCATATATATTTACATAAACATACTTGTTCTTGATTATTTTTCCATAGAATGAATGGATTAATAGACAATAATAATACTATTTGTGATTTTTCTACTAGAAACAAAAAATCCTTGTTGTTTAGCTATAATCTTCTACAATAATGGATGGATTCTCAAAACAAAAGTTTTTGTGCATATATAATGTATTACACATGCTCATGTTTTTAAATATTTCGAATGATTAGCTACAATTTTATTGTGGATTAGAAACAAAAAAGTGTTATTTAGATATCTAAGAATAGTTTCATAACTATAAAATTTAGCCACCATGGATACCACCTCTGAATCAATAAAATCCTATAAGTGGTGGAATAAAATTAGTGTAAAACCATAAAGTATTGAATATTTTTATGCCTCTATGGAAAATAAAACTAGCTTAACCTCCTCTAGGGAGGGTGGTTTCATTAATGCTTCATTTTTACCCTATCTTATAACCCTAGGCAAGAGCCCTAAAACTACTTCTTTCCTTGGGTCTAGATTATAATTCAAGATTAAAAACTATTGAATTAGTGGATGGTATTATAATTCAACTTTGTTTCTTCTTTACACACATTTCCATCATCTTTTCTTAGCTCCCTAGTTCTAAAAGCATTTCTATTTTTAGAAGCTGAGTCATAGAAATATTTAGTGTTCCTAACTCCTTATTTTAATGATAAGCATCTATATTTATGTTTCCAAAAAGTCTCTTATTTTACCATCAAGTTTTGAAAATTAATTATAATATCCTTTTATTTTCAAAGAGTTTCTTTGTTCACCCCATTCTCCATGATAGTCTCCTCAAGCTTCAACAACTCCTCTATGTTTTTCTCTAGAGAAAAAATGTTACCAAACACCTATTTAGTCTATATTTTGACTTATTGTCTAATATGTTTGAGATTATGATCCATAATTAACATATCAATCCCATATAAGGCCTCTTTTCACCAATAATTAACAAACTCTAATAAATCTAGAAGGTATATCCACATCTTTTCGAATCTAAAATGTTGATTTCTAATTTTATT
The DNA here is from genome assembly GCA_037957365.1 of Torreya grandis. Lineage (NCBI taxonomy): Eukaryota > Viridiplantae > Streptophyta > Pinopsida > Cupressales > Taxaceae > Torreya > Torreya grandis. The sequence goes on from JARHVA010010212.1 coordinate 116,249, forward strand.
CATTCTTTCCCTAGTAAAAACTAACAAGCTATTATTAGACCTAATCTAAGGGAGAGAGTTTATGATGAAACTAAAGTAAATATCCCAATTTATATAAATAATAAATATATCTAGCCTGACCTGAATATGTTTATCCCCTAGCCTTTTATTATACCAAAAGTAGGTGGTTATGTTTAACTCCACATCCATAAGGCCTATTTCTGAGAGAAAATAATTAAGATTGGACATGCTATCCATATAATTCCATGAATATAATTATTTTAAATGGGAGAGATGGGATTTGAAATCATTTTCCACCATCCAATTCTAAGTTTTACAATTCTTCCTAAAGACTTCTAATTCTTTCCAAAGGTTCTTCCTACCCAACCTTGAGTTTGAAGCATAAATATTGGATAAAATTATATTTTATTAAAAAAAATTACACAAAACAATGGTGACATATAAATAATAAAATGGCATTCATTTTTAAATTAAAAACATGATCCTTTCTCTCATGCAAATGATAGATTTTCTTATCAATGTTTGACTTTAAAAATAATTATTTTAGCAACAAACAAACAATATTATTTCTAGATTTAAATAAATATAATGAAATTAAAGTGATCTTATATGAAAATAAAATGAACTAAAATTCATAAATGACAGTATAAAATTTAAATCTAAGATATCGATTTGTCAAACAATATGTGGTCAAATGAATTTATAACTTAAACTCAAATAGTTTTTTCATTTAATGAAACAATAACATGAGTTCAAATGATAGCTAGCAAATAGAATTATTTTGACTATGCACTTTCAAAATATTTGATCTCAAATCAATCATGCACATTATAGTATATTATATATAAAATAATTTATTAAAGGATAATTAATTAAATCAATAAAAATATAATACCATTTAGAGAATAAAAATAAATTATTCAATATCTTTCTTATTTCATCAAAGTTTCAAAAAGATACATGAAACCATATATTATTTTAAAAGTATATCTATAAATATTTTAAAAAAATAACTACATCTTAACAAATATTTCAAGATTTTGTAAATATAAATAAGTGATTTCATCATATACCATTCCAAAAAAATATCAATAACATTTTTTCCCAAATAATTCCTATATCTAGAAACACATACATTAGATTCCCCATTACTTATATTTTCCCACCAATAATTTCATACTATTATTATAACACATTTCCACATAAGACATGTTTAATAGTGATATATTACCAAGTATTTACTCCACATTCATAATATCCACCTTAATATATATAATGATATGCTCATGTATCTAATGAGTACCAGATATTTTTTCACCTTTTTAGCAAGAGAGGTGACAAAATATTGTATGATATTACCTTGAAGCCTTTGTAATCCAATTAATTCTATAAATAGAGATTAATAAGATATAAAAAAATACTTATCCTTAATAGTAAAGGCATTTAATGATACTTCCATGATTTATGATTTTTTAAAAATCATATCCATACTCACCGATAAATTGTTGGTAAAGTCTTGTACCATTCCAATTTAGGACTTAAATAAATAAATAGTCTTAAAGGTGTTTGATCCCAATTTATTATTGTTATTCTCAATGAAAAAATATTAACATCCATTAATTTAATTATTTTATCTTATACATGCTTCTATACCAACTTCACCTACAACAATAGGTATTTCAAAATTGATAAAAAAATAAGCAATTCATTAACTATTTTTCCAACCCTGAATAATAGTTCCCATACAAATCACTTTAACATATCTAAATCTTCAAATTTCTCCTTTGATTTACCTAATTATTTATTTATTTATTTAATCTTATTGACATACCATGTGTATTCATTAGACATTTGATCATATTCCATGTTACCTAATGTATTGTATTAAAAAATGATAGAAGATGTTTTTAAAAAATTTTGGGTCTATCTATCATTATTTGAGTCTAGGTGGATATAAATTATACATATCCTCTCTTGATCTTGTATCTTATGAACCTTCCAAATTATTTAACTTAATATTTAATGATGACCCATAGCTCTTATGTAATTACTTTGGCAATGATCTCTTTCATTCTTCGATCACATTTAAATTAAATCCTATATTTTGGAAAATTGCAAGGCCTCAAAATCTACATGTGAAATTTTATCAATTTTAGTACTTACTTGAACTTTATCCATCATTAAATTCTCATCATTAAACATCTCAATTGTAAGTCTTATCATTATAAAATAAAACTAAAATGTATACATGAACCCAAAATTAAAATAATAGTGTTTTGACTATCAATAATGGGAGGTGTAAATAAACCTAAATTTTTAGTCACTAGTTTATTAGGATTCATGGAGAGTGTATCCTAAAAAAATAGGTGAACTATATATTTTGATCTTCCTACTTTATCTAACACCACCATTACCTAGATAATTTGATTTGTAGACACATTCATATATTTTCACTCCTTATATTTAATCATTTTTAGAAGATTAACTCTTTTTGCTTCTACAAACATAGTTATAGATTCTTGAATATACATCACGTCTATATAAATATCATGTTTTGGGTGATGTTAATACATATATCTCAAATTATCCATATGTTTGATACTATCCAAGTAGTTATTTACTCACCATAAGAGGTAACATTCCCACAAAATTACCTAAGGGAGACTATACTAGATATTCAATCCCCTTTACTTTTTAAAATACCGAGATAAAAAAATAAATAGTCTCCTTTTGTAGTTGGTGTTTAATATTTTTTTTTTGAAAAATGAAATATTAAGAATAAATAAAATACTGAAAATTGATTTATATCTACAAAATATAATAATAATAATAATAATAATAATAATAAATGATTTAAATAATTAAAAATGAGTTATAAATATTAATTTGACAAAATATATGTAAACCTAGTTTGGATTTGATCTATTTTTACCATGGATGAAAACCAATTGAAAATACCCATGAATTATGTTGTAACAAAAAGTAAGATTTTAAATGTTGCTAGGGCAAGTCTAAATTAGGAAGATAAGGATATATTATGTCATTTTATATTTATTTAAACCAAATCATTATTTATTGTGTGACTAATTTTATGATTTGGGTGTGTGTGCTTCTCTATGGGAGTTTATTCTTTATTTGTGTGCATTGATTTGATGCACACTAGTCATGAAAAAGTAAAACCCTATCTATTATACATAAACCAAAGAGTCATAAAATGTGAAATTTTTTGGAATAAGGTGATGTAGATACCTATTTAATTCTCTACTCTAACCACAACTTTGATACCTGCAATCACAAATTCTTGCATTAAATCTTTACAATCTTCTCTTTGTTATTAATCTTCTCTTTGTTGTTATATTTTCTTGTTTGACATCCTCTTATGCATGATATTATTTAATTTTATATTTAGAGTTATTTATATATATATATTTATACCTAAAATACACCTCTCACTTCATTCTATACATCTCATCCCATTCATTCTATTTCTTAACACCTCTCTTGACTGTCTTCTCTTTGACGTCCACTCCCTCTCTTAGTTCTTGATGCTCTACACTCTTAATTACCATTTTATGCTTATTAAACAAAAAAAGTGCCTTATATAGGCTTATTTTTTCAAAAATTTATTGACTAACCTTGATCCTAATCCTCATTCTTTCTGTAAGTTTCCTTATGCAACTTTGCTCATTTTCATACACTCTTTGTAGCCTTTTTTAGGGCTTTTTCCTCTTGTACAGACTAGTACTATTGATTCCTGATAAAATAAAACTATTTTATGACACCCTATATCACCTTGTATATATAAATTAAGTTTAATTAACTAACTCCCTTCTTAAGTGCCTTTTCTAACTCATGCCTAGACCTAATTAGGTCTCTTTACCCCTTCTTTACACATAGTCACATGTAGTTGTACATATGGAGGTGGTACTATTAAAAATACTTAAAAATAATTTTATCTGTGATAAGACTCAATAAAATACCAATTTTTATCAGTTTTCATTTTTTAAATATCTCTAAAATTGGTTTTGTAGTTTTTAACCCTAATATAGGGTTTTTATGTTTTTGCACAGACCTAAGAGGGCTTATTTAGAGGTTTTGACTTATAAAAAGATTTTAAAATAACTTTGAAACTTTTTTTACCTCTATTAAAGTCTGAAACACCTCCTCCGATCACAAAATATCCACTCTAATCCCTCTGCTACACCTTTTTGTCAAGGTTTGTGCTTGACTGTATGTAAACTTGCTATTTTCTATAGGATTGTGTTGTCCTTCTCATAAAGTAACGAGGAAATGACAAAATATAAACACTTAAAACAATTTTAAAACATTTTAAGGAATTAAATTATAATGAGGAGTCTAAAAAACAAATCTTTGTCATATATTTCTTCATCAATCAACCATTCACAGTCAATCTTAAATACACATATATAATAAAGCTGGGTCAAATGTATATTTAACCTACCAAATGTTATTAAAACAATCATATAAGGTTATTTAAACCATATTAACCATATAAAATATCTTCATAATATCAAAATATCTATGCAATCTGTTACTCATTCTCCAAATAGGTTTCTTATCACAGTCACTTCTAAATAGAGCGTATACATAGGATGGTTACCTAAATCTTGTCCTTATTGGTAACAAACACTGCCTTATATGTGTGAATAAGAAATTAAATTATTATATTGATAAATATATTCTTGGGATCACCCTTCATGGTACTTTAACTTTATTCACAAGGTTCTTTTTCAAAAATCTCTCAAGTTTCCAAACCTACATAGAATTTCTATAACAGCCTTGTAATGTACCAACTTACCATATAACAAAAAGTTGTTCTAAAACTAAAAATCTTTCAATAAATCCATAAAATTTATAAAAAATATCAACACAAATATACCAATGTGTTTACTTCAATTATTTCACTATCATTGATTTTATTCATCTACATTTCAACTCAGTCCTTAAGGATAGAATACAAAGTTCTTGCTATCATTACTTTGTTTTATTCATACCTCTACCTCTTAAAACTTCTATCTGACTCATTATAACTTTTTACTGACCTTTTTTACAAGTATACCACCTTTTCTATCTATCAAAACTCATTGCATTCTTCATACTGACATGAACAACTACCTTCTTGATAACTAACTCTCATGGTAACTACCTTAATATGGACATTACATTCAAAATTATTGGTTTTTGTCATTTTACTCATAAAATTTATGTAAAAAACCTTATATAATCATTTAGGGACTCTATACTAACATTTTATAATCATGACACTCTTGATAATACACCAAAATACTCCTACGCACACTAACATATTTCAAATATTTAAAATGGAGTCTTGGCATGAAACTCTTCCAAGACAAATAACATCCAAACTAAGACATATGATGATTATAACACCCTCTTAAGGTCCCTATTAGACTTATAAACTCAAATAATACCAAAATGATCAAAATAAACTTAACTACATTGGCCTGTTTGATGCTCTTGCATCATGCTCCTAGGCAAGAAAGAATTTGAACTCAAATGGACTATTGTACTCTTCTTCTTGGTCTTCCAATTCATTCTCCTTGGATCATTATTTTCTAATATTCCATCATGTTTCCATGGTTCTTCATATTTTCTCTCTTGTTTTCCTCTATCATAAATAATCTTGCTTCCTTGCTTCCAATGCTTGCTTGCAACAACTTACACTTGATGTGCACTCATTCCTTATTCTTTGCCTATGTCATATGGGCTAGTTATGTACTAATATACTAATACTACACATATACTCTCTTCTTACACTACTATAATATTCATTGTTACAACAACAAAATAAAATTTCTTGCCTACGTTGTATGTTAATGAGATTTAAGCCTCCATATGGCTCTATGTCTTCAACCTATTGTACTACTACCATCAATGCTTCCTCTTCATGCTAGTTATCCTCTATCATGTAGACCTTATTTGCTGTAACCTATACCTTTTCCTCATTAATAATATTTTCACCATGTAAGGATCTCTCTAAGGATTCTATTTATTCCTCTAATTACTCATCACTCTCATATGCAAACATGTAATCATATGTCATACCTCCTTCATTGGTCTGTACCTCTCTTTCCAAACCTTCAATGAGGCCTTCAAACTGATCTACCTCTTTCTTTTCATCTTTTCCACCTTCTAAGTGGTTACGAATAATTTCCTTCTCCTCACTCAAGTATTTTACATCCTTCTCAAGGTAATGTTCATCTTCACCCACTTGTTCACTCATTTTATACTTCTTCATTTCTCTCTTGAGTTTCTTACAAAGAAATTTATTATGCTCTCTTTATTCTCTCTTAGCTTCCCTCTTTATTTTTTTAATTTGTATCCTTATTGGCCACTTTATTATTTTCTTATTCATGACCCATCCATAAAATGGGTTCTCACTTTCCTTCATTTTCTCCATTATGATCATCAAATCATCCAATTTTTATCTTACTTCTATCATCTCTTTATCCATCTCTCTTCGCTTAGTGTCTTCTTACACCTTTATTTCTTTATGGTAGCTCAACTCATTCATGCCCTATTTTCTCATACATTTATACATATTCATATTATCCTTCTCTTAGTCTCTTGGTATCACTTAGACCTATTATCTTTGACAAGCCTCTTCTACTTACCACTCATGACCTCTCACTTGGGTCTCTCTCTTTCTATGACATCACCTGGGTCTATCTCCTATCTTATCCTTTTCCTAAGACTCCTTTCTCTCTATTTAATTTATTATTAATCTCACTCTTGATCTTTCCAATAAATCTCTAACTTTATCAAGCCTCACTAGATTCAGAGATGCTTACCACACTTAAATTTTCATTCACATCTCAACACTATCTCATGAACATATTAAAAATCAAAATGAAAGACAAAATAAACATGTACCTTATTATGATTCTTGGATTTACTTATCCTATTATCAATTAAATTACCATAGTGATACCATAATGATGCATAGACCTCTTTCATTCTCTACTCTAACCATAACTCTGATACTTGCAATCATAAATTATTGCATTGAATATTTACAATCTTCTCTTGGTTATCAATCTCCCCAACAAGGTTTGACATCCTATTATGCATGATACCATTTAAAAAGTATCTTTAGAGTTATTTATATCTATAATTAGACCTTACATACACCTCTCACTTAAATATATACATATCATCCCATTCATTCTATCTCTTAAGACCTCTTTTGACTGTCTTCTCTTTGAGGTCTACTCCCTCTCTTAGCTCTTGATGCTCTAAACTCTCGATTCAATTTTTTTTCTTCTTGAACATGTCTATGCATTATATAATATTATTTTGTGATAAATTTATTAAATCACCTTGATCCTAATCCTCATTATTTCTCTAAGCTTCTTTATGCAACTCTGCTCATTTTCATACCCTCCTTGTAACCTTTTTTTTTGGATTTTTCCTCTTAAATGGACTAGTAATGTTGAGTCATAATAAAATAATACCATTTTATGACACCCTATATCACCTTATATCTATCAATTAATTTTAATTAGCAAAATCTTTTCCTAATTACCTTTTCTAACTCATGTTTATGCCTAATTAGGTCTCTTTACCCCTTCTTTGTGCAAACTCACCTTTAGCCATATGTACGGAGTTCATACTATTCTTAATCCTTAAAAATAAATTTTCCATGAAAATAATCAATAAAATACCAATTTTTATCATTTTTCATCATTTAAATCTCTTTAAAATTGGTTTTGTAGTTTTTCACTATAACCCAGGGTTTCTATGTTCTGTGCAAACCTGAGAGGGCTTATTTGGAGTTTTTGACTTCTAAAAAGATTTTAAAATCACTGTGAAACTTGTTTTTCCTATATTAAAGTATAAAAAAACCTCTTCTAATAACCATATATCCACTCTAATCCCTTTTCTATACTTTTTTATAAAAGGGTTATGCTTGATTGTATGTAAACTTGTTAGTTTCCACATGACTGTGTTGTCCTTCTCATAAAGTAATGAGTAAATGATAAAATAGAAAAACTTGTAACCATTAAATTTTTTTTAATGACTTACCTTATACATTAGGGGTATCAAAAATAAATCTTTATCATATATTTCTTCATCAATCCACCATTCACAGTCAATCTCAAATACACATATACAGTAAAGCATCATCAAATGTACATATAACTTACCAAAGGTTCTTAAAAGCACTCCTCCAAGGTTATTTACACCATATTAACACTATAAAATATATTAATACTATCAAAATATCTATTCAATAATTACTCATTCTCCAAACATGTTTCTTATCATAGTCACTTCTAAATAGAGCATATACACAGACTGATTACCTAAATCTTGTCCTTATTGGTAACAAAAACTATCTTATGTGTGTGAATAACAATTTATATTATTAAATTGATAAATATATTCATGGTATCACAATTCATGGCAATATAAGTTTCTTGATAGGGTTATTTTTCATAAATCTCTCAAGTTTTCAAACCTACATATAAATCCTATAATAGTCTTGTAATATACCAAGTTAGCATATAACAAAAGGTTGTTCTAAAACTCAAAATATTTAAATACATCCATAGAATTTATAAAAAAATATCAACACAAATATACCAAGGTGTTTACCTTAATTATTCTACTTTCATTTATTATATTCATTTACATTTCAACTCAGTCCTTAAGGACAAAATATAAAGTTCTTGCTATCACTCTTTTGTTTTCTCTGTACCTATACCTCTTGCAACTTCTAACTGAATCCTTGTAACTTCTAATTTATTTTTTTTGAAATTATACCACATTTTATATCTATAAAAAAAAATTCATTTTTCATACTCATATGAGCAATTACCTTCTTGATAACTAACTCTCATGGTAACTACCTTAATATGGACATTACATTCAAAATTATTGGTTTGTATCATTTTCCTCATATAATGTATGTAAAACACATTATAGACTCATTTATGGGATCTATACTAACATTTTATAGTCATGAAACTCTTGAAAATACACTAAAATACTCCTAAGCACACTAAAAAAATATTCAAAACAGAGTTTTGGTGTGAAATTCTCCCAAGCCAAAGAATATCCAAACTATGACATATGGTTATTTTAACACCATCCTAAGGTACCTATTGGAATTATAAACTCAAATCAAACAAAAATTATCAAAATAATCTTAACTACATTGGCCTTCTTGATGATCCTACATCATATGCTTAGGGTAATAATTGAGCTATCCTTGTAAAACCCTAAATAATCTATATGTTTCATACATAGCCAAAAAGGGCCTCAAGTTTATGTAGTTATCCCTCCTAAAGTGAGTGTATGAACATTAAATTTTTTATATGAATGAAAATATATATATTGAATTGAATTCATGAAAATTAGTGGCCTTGATATACAATAAAATAAGTTATACTTGGCCTATGGTTGTTAGAATGCAACAAAATTGAAATTGGAAATAATAGTGTTCTTTTAATCAATATGTAGTATAATTTACAAGTGATTGTTAGATGTAATTTGAATTACCTTGATGTTATTATATAGAGTATAATTTTGAATATCTATTTAACCAAGCTTGATAGAATTTTAGGATTGGTAAAATAAATGTCTCAGATTTAAAAATTTGCCATTAGAGAATGAGGGAGAAGGCTACAATAATTAATAAGTTTGTAGTGCATCCTTGTCTGCCTAGTGCGGTCTTGTCCTAGAAGGATAAATACTACTAGGATATTCCTATGATAAGTATATGATTATAATTGGGATTTATGAATGATGTTTTGATTAGTTTTTAGATAGTGAATATAATATTAAATGATTTCATAGAGACTTCAAGTTAACAAAATGGAGAATAGACCAAGTAAGGGAAAGAATGTGAAGATTAAATATTGTCACAATTAATGATTAATTTCAATAGTCTAAATTTAATTCAAATTTATTCTATTCAAGTAATGAATTGAAATTTTTGGACTATATGATATGAAAACCTAAGTGTGTATACATAATTTGCCTTTTGATGCAAAATTTGATTTTAAAAGATGCCTCAATGCAAAACCTACAATAATGTTATTGAAAGTATTTATTATCCATATTTTAAAATTTAATATATAAAACTATGAATTTTAAATTTGAGAGAGAAAGTAAAGTATACACCCTAAAGGTTATGAAATCTAATTATCATGTAAATTTATAGTGAAGAAGTGTTTTACCCTTTGTTGAGGCATTTAGAGAAATTTTAAACATGTGGTGAATTTAGAGTGATCAAGTTTTAAATTAGAAAATATTTTAAATATCTTGAGTTGTAAATATTGTATTCTCTAACTCTCATCTAAATATGTAGAATAATTTGTAAAATAATTGAAGGGGTGGAACCACCAAATGTGGCTTACTAATATAGAAAAAATGAAACCATCGACATTGAGTGTCACTAGACTCTAGTGGGGTCCACATGAAAAATGAAATAAATTATACCACTATAGATGGATTTGGATTATATTTGAAATTCTATACCTTAAAATATTTCAAAATTGATAAATTTGATGTTTTTCACATATAAACATAAACATGAATGGATATCATGCCCCCCATGTTTACACTAAATTGATATTGAATCCAATCTAAACTTGTAACTTTTGAAATTTGCAACATGTAACTATTTTTTCATATGCACATGTATTAATTATATGTGAAAATTAACTATATGAATGAGTGCACATGCATGTCATATGCCTCGATAATTTATAATTTTTTAAATTATTATATAACTTTGAAAATTCTATAGTGCCATAAATCTAAAATTTTCTCATGAGGACTTGAATTCTTAAGATAATTCCATTATGATGCCCCCATTTTGAGATGAGAGACATATAAATGGAATTATAAAATAAGTGAAAAATTTAATTATGTACTAACACATGAGTATTTTAATTGAATCATATCATGGTATTGAATATAACATTGAATTGCATATGAAACATGTGTTAGATAGACATATCCTTATAGCACATGAGCATCATATGCATGATATGGATGATGGCACAAGATTAAAAGTATAAAATACAAGTAATACATGATATAAATCATGGAACCAATGTAAAAAATAATCAAAAATCAATAAATGTCACACATAAGTCCCAAGGACCACATACAAAAGATATATGAATGTCTCATATACACACAATACCAAGGGCCACACTTAAATGACATAATTATGTGATACAAGAAATAACATGTATATAGTTCAAATAAAAGGCCAAGGTCCACACATAATAAGTAACTAAGTATTAAATTATCATGTAGTAATGTAATATTTTTGAAAATAAGCATTAAGTTGATCCAAAACTCAAAATATTTGGTTGAAGGATAATTCAAGAAACAAGAACAACACAATAATAATAATGTTATCTCTGAGAAGAAATATTTTATTTATTAAATTCACGGACCCAAACATATGCCTATCTCTAAGAAAAGATGTATGATTTCCATTTCAAGTTACATATTCATTTATACATGTTTTTGAGGTAGTAAGAGGATGTGAAAGGTCACCAATATCGAGGGAGATTAAGTGGTTTAACTTCCATGATTTACAACAATACATAGTTCAAGAATTATAAATTTTAGAAACTTACTATTTTTATAATACACTAATAAAATTGAAATTTGGGTTAATTTAATTGATTTTTTAGGGGTAAAAATATATATATCAAAGCTCAATTATAACTCCTCACATTCTCCTCACTCTTAGCTTTCTAATGGTTCAAACAAGGAGTCAAACAAAGCTATGGTGCAAAAGTTATGGCTCCCAGAAGTTCTATCACCAATTAGGGTAGAACCATCACCTAAATTGTCACCTACAATATTGATCAGATAATTCTTCCCTCCTTGAGAAGCATTTTTCCCCATTTCATAAATATTTTTCATCAAGTATGGTAATTGTGTTTTGATTTGATTCCTGATCCATACTTGGAATGGACTATACTTTGTGGAGCTGTACTTTGTGGGGCTGTGTAGGGCCTGATTGTTCATCATTTCTATTTGACCATTAAATTGTGAATGGAAGGCCATTAAATTATTTATCTTGTTATCTATTGGCTTCTTTTGTTGTGTTTTTTATGTAGTCAAGGCTACAACATTAGCCCTTTTGGATTCCTGTGGCTTGACCACCATGAGAACAAATTTCTTGGCACTAATCAAGGAGATAGATATATAAGGTGGTACCTCTAGTACCTTGTAGTTTTATGTTCCAAGAGTGAGAGTGATCCTTCAAGTTCTTTATTCATAGATACCATGTCAATCATACATGAATGGCTGACCAAAGAGTACATTGAAAATATCTAGATTGACCACATCACATAAGACCTCATCTTGGAAAGGTTTTATTGAATATGAGAGAAGAAATTGATGGGTGACATAGAGGTTTCTCCCTGGACTCAACCATCTAATACTATATGGCTTTGGGTGAGGTTTCATGGACAAATTTAGGATTTTCACAACATTAGCAGAGATTAAATTCTTTTGAATTCCACTATCAAAAATGAAATGTAAAGGCTTACCTTTTACCCATAAGTTAGAATGAAATAACCTTTTCTTTTCATTTGGCCTCTCCTCATGGGTCTATGATGAAGCAATGATGGCATTGAGAGCAACATCTACAATCTCTTCTTCATCCTCTTCCTCTGTAGGTTATGTATCAGGTAGACTAGTAGATGTTGAGGATTATGACTTAAAAAGTAGGGACTTGATGGCTCAACATTCTTCTTTGTAGTGAGTTCCAAATTTGTGATAATCACACCACTTCTCCTTGTTTTTACTTCCAATTTTTGCCTTGTGTTTGACCTTCTTTGTTACTTTTCCATTTTGAAGGCTAACTCTTCATATTCATTCTTCCATGCTTCTACTCAATCCTCACTATGAACTTGTACACCTCACTGAGGGTTTTCAAATTGAAGAGTTCAATTTCTCTCCATACGTATCATTGTATTATGCCATGCTATTTGAAAACCTTGTATTTCTCACTTTCTTGGATGCCCAATCTCACAGATAAAGAATGAAAAATATTAGTGTAATCTTGAATAGATTGTTCCTTACATTAGTGAAATTGTTGCCACTATATATACAAATTGTCATATGATCCAATGGGGTAGTATTCTTCCTTTATATCTTCTATGAAATCATCCAAGGTAGGTTCTACCTCAAGGCAAATATCATCCATATTGAACCTCTTTTTGTACACTTCCCACCAATTTTTGACAGGCAATTATGCTTTCAAAAGAGCAAAAGTGATTTTCTCTTTATTGGTGAATTAATTTATAGAAAAATAAGATGGCAATTGATCCAACCAATTTTCTATTGCATCAGCATTGATTTTTCCCTTAAATGTAGGGATATTGAAATTCACCTAAACTTTGAAAGGTGTTGAGGCATTGAAAGGATGTGGGGTTACAGATGAGGAGCTATAATTTCACATCAAAATTTGTTAGAGAATTTGAAAGAATTGTTTTAGCATTTATGCTTATTGTTGTTGGAGGGATTCATTCACTATTTCCTTTAAAGGATTAAATGTCTCACTATTATCTACCATTTGAAGTCACTTAGAGCGAATAGGTGGATAGACTACTAGTTTTATTTTCTACCCAAGCTTCCTATAATTTGACCTTATCCTCAAGATCATACACTCTAAAAACAAACCACTCTGATACCACTGATCCAAAACTCAAAATATTTAGTTGAAATATATTTTAAGAAACAAGAAAAACATAATAACAATACTGCTATCTCTAAGAAGAAATGTTTTATTCATTAAATTTTTAGACCCAAACATATGCCTATCTCTGAGAAAAGATGTTTGATTTCTATTTTAGGTTACATATTAATTTATACATGTTTTTAAGGTAGGAGGAGGATGTGGAAGGTTACCAATATTAAGGGAGATTAAGTGGTTTGACTTCTATGATTTACAACAATACAAAATTTGAGGAATTACTATTTTTAAAAATTTACTATTTTTAGACTGTACTACTAAAATTGAAATTTGGGGAACTTTCATTGGGTTTTTAGGGGTCAAAATCCATAAATAAAATATCCATTCCATCTCACCACATTTTCCTCATTCTTAGCTTTCCAACGGTTCAAACATGGAGTCAAAGAGAGTTATGGTGCAAAAGTTATGGCTCCCAAAAATTCTACCACTAATTGGGGTAGAATCGTCACCTACATTGTCACCTAGAATGTTGATCGAATAATTCCTCCCTCATTGAGAATAAATGGTCCCCATTGCATCAATATTTATCATCAAATATGGTAGTTATATTTTGATTTGATTCTTGATGCATACTTGGAATGGACTATGCTTTTTGGAGTTGTACTTTGTGGAGCTATGTAGGGCCTAATTGTTCACCATTTCTATCTGACCATTAATTTTTGGATGGAAGGCCATGAAATTCTTCAAATTGTTATCTATTGGCTTCTATTATTTTTTTGTTTGTGTAGTCAAGGCTACAACATTATCCCTTTTAGATTTTTGTGGCTTGACCACCATGAGAATAAATTTCTTGGAAATAATCAGGGAGATAGATGTAGAAGGTGGTACCTCTAGTACCCTATAACACCATGTTATAAGAGTGAGAATGATCCTTAAATTTATTAATTTATAGATGCCATGTCGATCATACATGAATGGCTGGTCAAAGAGTACATTAGAAACATCTAGATTGACCACATCACATAAGACCTCATCTTGGAAAAGTTTTATTGCATATGAGAGAAGACATTGGTGGGTAACATGGAGGTTTCTCAATAGAATCAACCATCTAATAATGTATGGCTTTGGGTGAGGCTTCATAGAAAAATTTAGGATTTTCATAACATTAGTAGGGATTAAATTCTTTTGACTCTCACTATCAAGAATTAAATGTAAAAGCTTACCTTTATCCCATAACTTAGAATGAAACAACCTTTCCTTGTCATCTAACCTCTCAATTTGGGTCTATGATGAATCAATGATGGAATTGGGATCAACATCTACAATCTCTTCTTCATACTCTTCAATTTAAGGCTATGTATAAGGTATAGCAGTAGATGTTTAGGATTGTGATTTAAAAATTAGGGACTTGATGGCTCAACATTCTTGTTTGGAGTGAGTTCTAATTAAGGTAGAACCATCACCTAAATTGTCACCTAGAATGTTTCTCAAATCATTCATCCCTCATTGAGAAGCAATGGTCCCTATTGCATCAAGATTTGTCATCAAGTGTGGTAGTTATGTTTTGATTTTATTTTTGATGCATACTTAGAATGGACTGTGCTTTATAGAACTGTACTTCATGGAGCTGTATAGGGCCTAATTATTCACCATTTCTATTTGACTATTAATTTATGGATGGAAGGCCATGAAATTCTTTATCTTGTTATCTATTGACTTCTTTTGTTGTGTTGTTTGTGTAGTCAAGGCTAAAACATCATCCCTTTTGGATTCCAATGGCTTGACCACCATGAAAACAAATTTATTGGCAGTAATCAAGGAGATAGATGTAGAAGGTGGTACCTCTGGTACCCTATATCACCATGTTTCAAGAGTGAGAGTGATCCTTCAAGTTCTTGATTCATAGATGCCATGTCTATCATACATGAATGGCTAACCAAAGAGTACATCACAAACATCTAGATTGACCACATCACATAAGACCTTATCTTGGAAAGGTTTTATTGTATATGAGAGAGGACATTAGTGGGTGACATAGAGGTTTCTCCTTGGACTCAACCAATCAATACTATATGGCTTTGGGTGAGGCTTCATGGACAACTTTAGGATTTTTACAACACTAGTAGAGATTAAATTCTTTTGACTCTCACTATCAAGAATGAAATGTAAAGGCTTACCTTTCACCAATAACTTAGAATGAAACAACATTTCCTTATCATCTGGCCTCTCCTCATGGGTCTATGATGAAGTAACGATGGCATCAGGATCAACATCTATAATATCTTCTTCATCCTCTTCAATTTCAGGCTATGTATGAGGTAGACTAATAGATGTTGAGGATTGTGACTAAAAAATTAGGGACTTGATGCCTCGACATTCTTCTTTGGAGTGAGTTCTATATTTGTGATAATCACACCACTTCCCAGTCTTTCCTTTATTTTACTTCCAATTTTAGCCTCATATTTGACCTTCTTTGTCACTTTTCCATTTTGAAGGCTAACTCTTTATATTCATTCGTCCATGCTTTTGCTCAATCTTCACTATGAACTTGCATACCTCACCAAGGTTTTCCAAATTGAAGAGTATCATTTCTCCCCATATGTACCATTGTAGTCTGCCATGATATTTGAGAACTTTGTGTTTCTCACTTTCTTGGATGCCCAATCTCATAAATAGAGAATGAAAAATATTAGTGTAATCTTGAACAGATTGTTCCTTACCTTGGCAAAGTTATTGCCAGTATATATATAGATCATCATATGCTCTAATGGGGTATTATTCTTCATTTATAGCTTCTATGAAATTATCCCAGGTAGGTTTTACCTCAAGGCCAATATAATCTATAATGAATCTCTTTTTGTACACTTCCCACTAATTTTTGATAGACAATGATGCTTTGAATGGAGAAAAAATGATCTTCTCTTTATCGGTGAATTTATTTATATAAAAATAAGATGAAAATTTTTCCAACCAATTTTCTACTCCATTAGCATTGATTTTTCCCTTAAATTTAGGGATATCAAAATTTACCTAAACTTTGAAGGGTGTTGAGGCACTGAAAGGATGTGGGGCTGTAGATGACGAGCTAGAATTTCCCATTAGAATTTGTTGGAAAATTTAGCTAAATTGGTGTAGCATCTATGCTTGTTGTTTCTAGAGGGATTCATTCACCATTTATTTGAAAGGATTAGATGTCTTGGTGTTGTCTACCATTTGAATTCATTTGGAGTGAATAGGTGGATAGTCTATTGGTTCTATTTTCCACCCAATCTTCCTATAGTCTAACCTCATCCTCAAGATCATACACTCTAAAGACAAACTACTTTGATACCACTGATCTAAAACTTAAAAGCTTTGGTTGAAAGATAATTCAATAAATAAGAACAACATAATAACAATAATGCTATCTCTGAGAAGAAATGTTTTATTCATTAAATTTATAAACCCAAACATATGCCTATCTTTGAGAAGAGATGTCTAATTTCCATTTTGGGTTACACATTCATTTATACATGTTTTTAAGGTAGGATGAGGATGTGTAAGGTCACCAATCTTGAGGGAGATTAAGTGGTTTGACTTCCATGATTTATAAAAAAATAGAATTTGAGGAATTACTATTTTTAGAAACTTACTATTTTTAGACTACACTACTAAAATTAAAATTTGAGGCACTTCCATTAGGTTTCTATGGGTAAAAATATATAAATAAAATATCTATGCCATCTCACTGTGTTTTGTTTATTCTTATCTTTCCAATGATTCAAATAGGGAGTCAAACAGATCTATGGTGCAAAAGTTATGGCTCCCAAAAGTTTTGCCACTAATTAGGGTAGAATCGTCACCTGAATTATCACCTAGAATGTTGTTCAGATCATTTCTCCCTCATTGAGAAGCAATGGTCCCCATTTTATCAATATTTTTCATCAAGTGTGGTAGTTGTGTTTTGATTTGATTCTTGATGCATACTTGGAATGAACTGTGCTTTGTGGAGCTATGTAGTGCCTGATTATTCACCATTTTTGTCTAATCATTAATCTATGGATGGAAGGCCATGAAATTATTTAGATATTTATCTCTTGGATTTTGTTGTTATTTTTTTTTGTGTAGTCAAGGCTACAACATCAACCCTTTTGGAATCATGTGGCTTGACCACCATGAGAACAAATTTATTGGCACTAATCAGGTAGATAGATGTAGAAGATGGTACCTCTAGTACCCTATAATACCATGTTCCAAGAGTGAGAGTGATCCTTCAAGTTCTTGATTCATATATTCCATGTCAATCATACATGAATGGCAGACCAAAGAGTACATCACAAATATCTATATTGACCACATCACATAAGACCTCATCTTGGAAAGGTTTTATTGCATATGAGAGAATACATTGGTGGGTGACATGGAGGTTTCTCTTTGGACTCAACCATCCAATATTGTATGGGTTTGGTTGAGGCTTTATAGACAAATTTATACTTTTCAAAACATTAGCATAGATTAAATTCTTTTGACTCCCACTATCAAGAATGAAATACAAAGGCTTACCTTTCACCCATAACTTAGAATGAAACAAACATTCCTTATCATCTGGCCTCTCCTCATGGGTTTATGATGAAGTAATGATAGAATTGAGATCAACATCTATAATCTCTTCTTCATCCTCTTCAACTATAGGCTATGTATGAAGTAGAGTAGTAGATGTTGAGGATTGTGAATTAAAAATCATGGACTTGATGGCTCAACTTTCTTATTTGTAGTGAGTTCCAAATTTGTGATAATCACACCACTTCCCAGTCTTTCCTTATTTTTACTTCCAATTTTAGCCTCATGTTTGACCTTCTTTATCACTTTTCCATTTTGAAGGCTGACTCTTTGTATTCATTCTTCCATACTTCTGCTCAATCTTCACTGTGAACTTATATACCTCACCGAGGGTTTCCAAATTGAAGAGTTCCATTTCTCCCTATATGTACCATTGTAGTCTACCATGATATTTGAGAACCTTATGTTTCTCACTTTCTTGAATGCCCAATCTCATAGATAGAGAACAAAAAATATTAATTTAATATTGAACAAATTGTTCATTACCTTGGTGAAGTTGTTGCCACTCTATATACAGATCATCATATGCTCTAATGGGGTAGTATTCTTCCTTTATAGCTTCTATGAAATCATCCCAGGTAGGTTCTACCTCAAGGCCAATATCATCCATATTGAATCTCTTTTTGTATACTTTCCACCAAATTTTGACAAGTAATGATGCTTTCAAAAGAGCAAAAGTGATCTTCTCTTTATTGGTGAATTTATTTAAGAAAAAGTAAAATGATAATTGATCTATCCAATTTTATACTACATCAGCATTGATTTTTCCCTTAAATGTAGGGATATCAAAATTCACCTAAACTTTGAAGGGTGTTTAGGCACTGAAAGGATGTGGGGTTGCAGATGAGGAGCTAGAATTTTTGGTTAAAATTTGTTAGAGAAATTAGGTGAATTTTTGTAGCATCTATGCTTGTTATTTATGGAGGGATTCATTCAACATTTATTTGAAAGGATCAGATATCTTAGTGTTGTCTACCATTTGAAGTCATTTAGAGTGAATAGGTGGATAATTTTCTAGTTCTATTTTTGACCCAAACTTCCTATAATCTAACCTCATCCTTAGGATCATACACTCTAAATACAAAGTGATCTGATACTACTGATCTAAAACTCAAAAGCTTTGATTGAAATATAATTCAAGAAACAAGAACAACATAATAACAATAATACTGTCTTTGAGAAGAAATGTTTTATTCATTAAATTTATAGACCTAAACATATGCCTATCTCTGAGAATAGATGTCTGATTTCAATTTTGGATTACATCTTAATTTATACATGTTTTTAAATAAGTATTAAGATGTGGAAGATCACCAATATCAAGGGAGATTAAGTGATTCAACTTCCATGATTTACAATAATACATAATTCAACGAATTACTATTTTAGAAACTTACTATATTTTGATTACAATACTAAAATTAATATTTAGGGTAATTCCATTGGGTTTTCAAGGGTCAAAATCCATCAATAAAATCTTCATACCATCTCACCACATTCTCCTCATTATAAGCTTTCTAACAGTTCAAATGGGGAGTCAAACAGAGCTATGGTGCAAAAGTTATAGCTCCCATAAGTTCTGCTACCAATTAGGGTAGAGCCATCACTCGAATTATGACTTGGAATGTTCCTCAGATCATTCCTCCCTCCTTGAGAAGAAATGGTCCCCATTGCATCTATATTTGTCATCAAGTGTAGAAATTGTGATTTTCTTTGATTTTTGATGCATACTTGGAATGGACTATGCTTTATGGAGCTATGTAGGGCCTGATTATTCACCATTTCTATCTAACCATTAATTTGTGGATGGAAAGCCATGAAATTATTTAGCTTGTTATCTATTAGCTTCCGTTGTTGTGTTTTTTGTGTATTCAAGGCTAAAACATCAGCCCTTTTGGATTCCTGTGGTTTGACCACCATGAGAATACATTTCTTGGCACTAATCAGAGAGATAGATGTAGAAGTGGTACCTCTGGTACCCTATAACACCATGTTCTAAGAGTGAGAGTGATCCTTCAAGTTCTTGATTTATAGATGACATGTCGATCATAAATGAATGACTGACCAAAGAGTACATCACAAACATGTAGATTGACCATATCATATAAGACCTCATCTTGGAAAGGTTTTATTGAATATGAGAGAAGACATTGGTGGGTGACACAGAGGTTTCTCCCTGGACTCAACCATCTAATACTGTATGGCTTTGGGTGAGGATTCATGGACAAATTTAGGATTTTCACAACATTAGTAGAGATTAAATTCTTTTGACTCCCACTATCAAGATTGAAATGGAAAGGCTTACCTTTTACCCATAACTTAGAATGAAACAATAGTTCCTTATCATCTAGCCTCTCCTCATGTGTATATGATGAAGAAATAATGGAAATGGGATCAACATCTATAATATCTTCTTCATCCTCTTCAACTACAAGCTATGTATGAGGTAGAGCAGTAGATGTTGAGGATTGTGACTCAAAAATTAGGGACTTGATGGCTCAACATTCTTCTTTAGAGTGAGTTCCACATTTGTGATAATCTCACCACTTCCCAGTCTTTCATTCCTTTTGCTTCCAATTTTGGCCTCATATTTTAACTTCTTTATCACTTTTCCATTTTGAAGGCTAACTATTCATATTCATTCTTCCATGCTTCTACTCAATCTTCACTGTGAACTTATATGCCTCACCGTGGGTTTCTAAATTAAAGAGTTCCATTTTTGCTCGTATGTACCATTATAGTATGCCATGATATTTGAGATTATTATGTTTCTCACTTTCTTGGATACCCAGTCTCATAGATAGAGAATGAAAAATATCAGTGTAATCTTGAACAGATTGTTCCTTACCTTGGTAAAGTTGTTTCCACTCTATATAAAGATCATCATATGCTCCAATGGGGTAGTATTCTTTCTTTACAGCTTCTATGAAATCATCCTAGGTATGTTCTACCTCAAGGCCAATATCATACATATTGAATCTCTTTTTGTACACTTCCCACCAATTTTTGACATGCAATGATGTTTTCAAAAGAGAAAAAGTGATCTTCTCTTTATCAATGAATTTATTTATAAAAAAATACGATCATAATTGATTCAACCAATTTTATATTACATCAGTACTGATTTTGAATTTAAATGTAGGGCTATCAAAATTCACCTAAACTTTGAAGGGTGTTGAGGCACTGAAAGGATGTGGGGTTGCAGATGAGGAGCCAAAATTTTCCATCAAAATTTGTTAGAGAATTTGACTAAATTGTTGTAGCATCTACACTTGTTGTTACTGGAGGGATTCATTCATAATTTCTTTAAAAGGATTGGATGTCTTGGTGTTGTCCACCATTTGAAGTCATTTGGAGTGAATCGGTGGATAGTCTACTGGTTCTATTTTCCACCCAAGCTTCCTGTAATTTGACCTCATCCTCAGGATCATACACTCTAAAGATAAACTAATCTGATACCACTGATCCAATACTCAAAATAAAACAATAACAATAATGTTATCTCTGAGAAGAAATGTTTTATTCATTAAATTTGCAGACCCAAACATATGCCTATCTTTGAGAAGAGATGTCTGATTTCTATTTTAGGTTACATATTCTTTTATACATGTTTTCAAGGTAGGAGGAGGATGTGGAAGGTCACCAATCTCAAGGGAGATCAAGGGGTTTGACTTCCATGATTTACAACAATATAGAATTCAAGGAATTACTATTTTTAAAAACTTACTATTTTTAGACTGTACTACTAAAATTTAAAGTTAGGGCACTTCCATTGGGTTTTTAGGGGTCAAAATCCATCAAAAAGTAGAGACTTGATGGCTTGACATTCTTATTTGGAGTGAGTTCTAGATTTGTGATAATCACACCACTTTCTAGTCTTTCCTTCTATTTTTTTTTTAAATTTTGGCCTTATGTTTGACCTTCTTTGTCACTTTTCCATTTTGAAGGCTGAATCTTCATATTCATTCTTACATGCTTGTGGCCAATCTTCACTACAAACTTGTATACCTCATTGAGGGTTTCCAAATTAAAGAGTTCTATTTCTCCCCATATGTACCATTGTAGTCCACCATGATATTTGAGAACCTTATGTTTCTCACTTTCTTGGATGCCCAATCTCACAAATAGAGAATGAAAAATATTAGTGTATTCTTGAACAAATTGTTCCGTACCTTGGAAATGTTATTACCACTCTATATATAGATCATCATATGCTCCAATGGGTTAGTATTCTTCCTTAACAACTTCTCTGAAATCATCCCAAGTAGGTTCTACCTTAAGGCCAATATCATCCATACTGAATCTCTTTTTTTACACTTCCCACCAATTTTTGATAGGCAATTAGGCTTTTGAAAGAGCAAAAGTGATCTTCTCTTTATCAGTGAATTTATTTACAAAAAAATAAGATGAAATTGATCCAACCAATTTTCTACTCCATCAACATTGATTTTTCCCTTAAATGTAGGGATATTAAAATTCACCTAAACTTTGAAGGGTGTTGAAGCACTGAAAGGATGTGGGGTTGTAGATGAGGAGCCAAAATTTCCCATCAAAATTTGTTGGAGAATTTGGGTGAATTATAATAGCATCTATGCTTATTTTTTCTGGAGGGATTCATTCACCATTTCCTTGAAAGGATCGTATGTCTCAGTGTTGTCTACCATTTGAAGTCATTTAGAGTGAATAGCTGGATAGTATGTTGGTTCTATTTTCCACCCAAGCTTCTTGTAGTCTGACCTCATCCTCAGGATCATACACTTTAAAGACAAACCACTCTAATACCACTAATCCAAAACTCAAAATCTTTGGTTGAAAGATAATTCAAGAAACAAGAAAAACATAATAACAATAATGCTATCTCTAAGAAGAAATGTTTTATTAATTAAATTTATAGACCCAAACATATGCCTATCTCTAAGAAGAGATGTCTGATTTCCATTTAAAGTTAATTATTCTTTTATACATGTTTTTAAGGTATGAGGAGGATGTGTAAGGTCACCAATCTTGAGGGAGATTAAGTGGTTCGACTTCCATGATTTACAACAATACATAATTTGAGAAATTACTATTTTTATAAACTTACTATTTTTAGACTATACTAATAAAATTGAAATTTGGGGAAATTTCATTGGGTTTTATAGGGTCAAAATCCATTGATAAGAGATCCATGCATTCTCACCACATTCTCCTTGTTCTTAACTTTCCAACAGTTCAAATGGGGAGCCAAACGGAGCTGTGGTGCAAAAGTTATGGCTCCTGAAAGTTCTACCACCAATTGGGGTAGAACCGTCACCTGAATTGTCACCTAGAATGTTGTTCAAATCATAATTAAATGATATTATTATACATCAACTATATGTATCAATGTCATTTCTAACAAGTAGCATATCCATGTAACACAATGTAAAGTATGAATGATTATTCTAGATACCTAAATTTCACCATTTAGTTTCAAAATTAAATTTGAAACACTAACTCTTCTCCTTCCCTAATTCAAATTAAAAAATAACATTACTTATATCAAAAATTCAAATAATTTATTAATTATTAATTAATTAATTATAATTATCCACAAATACTATCCTCTAAAACTAATTAAAAATCTAAATTTTCCACCTCATCTAGATATCTTTCAAATTTGTCTCAATGATGTGTTAACTTAAACAACTACTCCCTCAACTTTATCAACCACTTGATGAGCCATATTATAACATTTTAACTTCCAACCTAACTCAACCAACTAATTTGACCAATTCTTCTAGACTCACTCAACCAACTCTTTTTTCTTCTCAACCCATGGAATTGGTCATCGTCATCATGTATAAGGACTAATTCCTTGCCATTAATTATTTTAATAATTAATTAATAAATAAATAATCATCAACCATCTAATTAGCCTCTAATATGACTATATATTGACATATAATCCATCTCTTTCAATCATCCACCTTGAAGTTAATGAACTAATATCAAATTGTCAAGTGAATCTAAGTGAATCAAAGCCATAAAAATCACATTAAATACTAAAATACTGTGCAATTATATTTGTTTTGGAAAGGAGTTATATATCCACATTATCACTCAAGATAAAATCCACCCTTAATCACATAATAGATAAGGTGGTGAAAATGCATCTCATCATCATCATCATCATCATCATCATCATCATCATCATCATCATCATCATCATCATCAGCATTATTATTGATCAATATTTAAAGTTAATATAAAATATATTTATATTATAATTCATTTGTAGATGTGTTATTAGCTATATTTCATTATAAACATTCCACTTATACATTGTGGCATGCCTACTGGGACCTTTTCTAATCACATTTTACATAGTTGGTGCATTTAGGGAGTCATTTTAGTTTCTTTTTATTGATATATTTTTGAATATACATTTAACACTTGTCTTTAGTTTTCTATTTGTTATTTCAAGTCAATTTTATGAGTTTTTAAGCTTATTTTATATGAACTTATATAATAGTAAATTCGTTCTACATAATAGGGAATTCATTATTCATAACATCAAATTCATTCCAGTAAATAATGAATTTGTTTCTATGTTGTTTTTACTTTTTTTTGTTTTTAAATTTCACTTTTCTAATGGTATGTAGGTGTTTTTGGCTTGTTCAACCCCTTCTTATTTCAATCATGTTTTATATTTTGTGTTTTTTATATTTAACCCTTTGTTATAATAGGGAAATTGTTAAAAACTTCAACAAAATTGGTAAAACATTTGGTGAAATATTTAAAACCTTTAGTTAAATCATTAAAAAATTCAATGAAATCATTTTAAACTTCAAGGAAATCATTGTAAATAATGAATTCATTCTACGAGTATTTGTTTTTAGTTTTCTATTTTCTATTTTTCTAATTTTACTTACTGCTAATAAATTTTTTATTTTCTCTTACTATGTAATAGTGAAATCATTCTAGAATCTTAGTTTTATATTTTTTAATCTCTTTTCCTAACTTTTTGTAGGTTGCCTTGATATTCTAGCACACAAAAGACTTCAAATAGTTTCATTGTAGGCAATTAGTGAAAGACAAACCAAAAAAATATATCCAAACTATTTTTTCATTTTTTAAACTTTTTTGCCTTGTTTTAAGTTCTATAAAAATTTATATTTAAGCATTTTTACTTTTTTTAGTAATTATCTAAAATTTTATTTTTTTAGAGTTAATAAATGTTTTAATTTCAATAATCTATTTTTTTTACTCTTGGTGCATATGCTCTTTTCTATGGCATTACATTGGTGATGGTACTCAAAAAATTAAAAATAACATTTTCAAATTTTATTACCGAAGACCCACTTGAATGTATGCTCTTCTCTTATATTCACATTGGTAGTGGTACCAAAGAATCAAAGGTTACTATTATTATTTATTTAGGGGCTCTATTGATTAAGGATTTCACCACCATATGGTAGGCCAACCTTGTGTACTAGTGTGGTATATAAATTAATTTACAGATGTCATTATTTGATAATTAGTATTATGTTTTAAGCACACCATGAAGTGAGGTATTTTCATCTTCCAATACCTAGGCCTTATATAACATGACTCAAAGTTTGATTTTTCCAAAGTCAACACACTAAAATCTTATGGTTGTGTTGGTTACATTAGGAGTAGACCTATTTGTGTGTATCTATTAAATCATATTATTCCATGGTTTTAGGACTTATCATACCAAAATTTATATAGAATACCCCTTAGATAATCTTGTTTAAATCTTAAAACTAGGAAATCCATTATTACCATTTAATTTATAGTGAATTGGTTAGTGGTTGGCTTTGAGAAGATACATTCCATGCACCCTTGAAACTAGGCTTAGTGGGCCATGAGACTGACATGATACTCCATGCTTATTACCTTAATATATCAAGTTGTGGCTAATGCAATAGACAAGTAAGAGACATAGAAAGCCTATGAGTTATTCAAGTCCTTTTTTCCCTAGTTTTATCCCTTTTTATGCAATGCATGTGTTTTTAGAGTAGAAATTGTTTGTTTAATTCTTTATGAAATACCACATGTTAAAATACTTTATTAAAACCAAAAACCTTAGAGAATTGAAATCCATAAATTTTCATAATCCAAAAGCCTTTAAAAATCACAAGTTTAGTCCCAAAAATCAAAACTCAAAATTGTCTTGTTATCAATAAACTTTTCTTCATTTTGGTATTTCACTTTATTAGTCAAGTTTTTGTCTTTTTCCTTTTATCATTCAATTTTTTTCCCTTAAAAATGTCGCTTATCACAAGGCACATGGCTATGTTGAATAATCCTAGGTTGAGGGATGAACCTTTTGGAAATGACCCCTTTCAATTTGGTAGTCAATACAACCAAGGTCACCATGTTTAGATACATGAAATGCATGATCATGAAGAAAAATTAGGACCTTATCAAGATGAGAGTATCCCTAAGGACATTTTTACTCCAAATCCATTTAATTATTATGTCATGTCTAACAAGAATGAATTTTTAATCCAAGCCCTATGCTTAAGGGCCAAATTTCCATCTAATTATGATATTAAAAATCTAAATAACTTAATTTCTAGGAGAGAGTCTCCATGACCCATTCAAGACCAATCCCTAATAGAAGGCTCTCTAGAGGCTATAAAGGTTATCATGGGTTCCCCCAATTTCAATTCCTAAGTCTCTAAAGACAAAGGTAAATCCATCTAATGATTAATCATATCAAGAAAGCCATGGGTTTTATATGGAATCTCATACCCAAAAAATCAACCAAGAGATTTCAAATATCAAAGCTAATAAAACAAGAAATACTTTGGTTGAGCCAAATTCTAACCCAAATCTAAGTTTGAGTGTGAACCAAAATACACCCTAATTTATCAACCCATCTAATCCAAACTTTATTACCCATTCAATTTTATAAAACATAAACCAATAGAATCCAAACATGAATACTCATTGAAATTTACCAAACATTAATCAATCCAATCCAAACTGAATACTCATTCAAGTTTGCCAATCAATAACTAATATAATCCAAATATGAATACTCATTCATGCTTACCAACTAAAAATCAATAAAATAGAAACTTTAATAGTTATTAAAGTATTCCAATCAATCAAAATCTAAACTTCCATAGTTAACTAATAAATCATACCAATACAAATCATAAATTTTAAACTTGAATACTCACTCTAGTTCACTTATCAATCAATCAAATTCAAGTCCAATATTGAATTATTATTCAAGCTTACCCATCAATCACAATTTTGTTTTAGGAAGTGTACCAAATCAATTTTAAAATCCAAGTTATTTTGTATGGTTAGTTCCATTACATTCAAATCAACCACCCACTAATCTAAACCCACTCATCTACACTAATTCAACTTTTAATCAATATAAACTGTTTAACACCAATACTCATTAAAATAATTTTTTTGGTTATCATTATTTTTTGAATCCAAACTTAAACCAAAATAACCCAAATTCATTTATCTTCACAAACTAATCCCAACTTCACCATGAATCCAGATCAAAGAAATCTTAATTTCACCACCAATCCAAATCTATTAAATCATAATTTCTCCACTAGTCCAAAAAATACAAACACCTCCACACAATCAAAAAAATACAATCCTTAATTTTAACCACTATTTAACCAATTATTAAACAATAGACTATCTTGTTGGTGGTGTTTTTGACACAATAATAATTAAGTAGGGTTTGTTAAGTTTTGCCTCTCCTAAAAGGAAGAATATCCCATGAATAAAATACTTCCCTAAGTTCTAAATGTATTTTGCCTTAGTATAATGACATTCATTTAGTGGTTTGATGTGTAACCATTCCATATAAGGCATCTGTTTGTTAAAATAAGTCTCTATAATAGCTCTAACTTAGTCATTTGGAAGGAAGTTATAAGATTCTTTGATAATGCTTGCAAGTTATAACCTAAAATAGAAATCACATATTAAGTTATAATTATCATGGGAGTGGATTATTTTTGTACTAGTTTACCATATATATGGATGAAATAGTGTTATAATAATTATAAAAAAAACATGAGATAAGAATCAAGATAAACATTTAATTTTAGATTTCATTTGTTGATACCCAAGTCCTAATCTAACCAAACTCATAAATGAAAATTCAAAAGAATAGAGGAAAAGAGAATAAAAGGTAATGTTTCCATGAATATGAATTTGATGTGTTTAAATGAGTAAGTCCTTTTAAATCAGTCCTTAGTTAAGCCAGACCTATAACAACTCCAACTAGAGGATGGTGTGTGTATTTGTGGGGGAGGAACTAAGAGGAAAAAAACCATAACTACCATGAAAATGTGTATGAAATAGATTCAAACCTTAATTTTTTTAGAATATTAAGATAATTCCTTTTGATTAATCAATGAAAGGATATTACAATAGTCATTTAGTACATGTATCAACTGAATAATCAAATAATCTAAACACATGGAGAAATTACACTAGGAAAGTAGTAAAAAATGTAGAAAAGAAAATGTATGGGATAAATATGTAAAATTTAAGTCACAATGAAATAAAATTAGGAAAATATTTTATAAAATAATATATACACAAGGGTGCCAAATTTAGGATTCAAAATTCAAAACGTCCAAAATAAGGTGGTCCTACCTTGACTACCAAATTAGGTAAGACTATGCATGTCAAGGCCATGCCTAAACTGGGTGAGCCAATCTCTACTTGGAATAACCAAGTGATTCACTCTACTTAATTTTTTAATCATGCCTCATACTATGCATATCCACTAGTACATAATATATTACTCAAACTCTACAACTATTTTTTGGACTTGGAAATTTTTTGCTCATGCTCATTGTCATGCCATAATTCTTTATTTACCAACTAGTTACTTTGGGATCTACCATTCAATCCATAATTTTATACCCAAATAAATTTAATTGGGTTAGGGTTTCCTATGTTTTCATCATTACAAAGTCAGGTTTATTTCCTTTTATCTTATGTTTCTCAATAATTAACTGGATTTTACTCACAACATTAGGCCATGTTTTGGTTATTTTGATCTTGCTTCAAGCTTGACACATATTTCACTATATATGATACTAGTTTCTTAATTTTTTATGATTTTAGACCTATGTATTTATATTATTAGTCTAGGATTATTTCTTTTTTTCATGCCTTAGTTATGCACCTGCAAGCTACAACCTTACATGATTGTGCAATCTATTATCGTCATAGAACTCTCAGGCCTTAATGCTTCTCAGAACTTGCCTTTTTATTTTTCACATTTAAAATTAAAATATCCATTTACTAATCTCTCCACATCATTTATTAAATGATTTTAATACATATATATCCTCTAGGGTCCTAATTCCCTAGGATGCTACCACTTGGCCACATTTTAGGTCCTCAGTCTTTTAGAGCTCCTAACTAGATATACAATCTCCCAAGGGCTCTAACTCCCTAGGAGGTAACATGTGGTATCATGTTTAGACATCAAAGTACTAGAATCCTTTGGAATATCCTATGAAATAAAAAAAATTCAAGTAAAAAAACTTTAGAAAATGGAAAATAATAGAATAAAGAAACATACAACAAGCATAAAAATATTAGTCAAGAATAAATATAACTAATTCATGACAATACAAGTCAATATGAAATGAAATTTTACTAATTTAAAACTCTAATATCCATTGAAAATTTAAGATAGATATCAAACAATAAAATCAAACTCTGAGATAACATAATTTGCACAATCTAAAACTAAAGATTCAGAATGTGTTATCCTTAAAGGACAAAAACCATGGATTAATTATTGTGAGATGTATCAAATAAAAAAATCATCAATTTAAAATAACATTAATATCCTATAGCAAATCAATTATATGAGGTGAAATATCATAATCATCAAAATTAGGTGAAGTTAACATAGAATAAAACATTAATATATTCATTCATTTATCAGATAATTCAAAATGATTTTTGATAATTTTTATGTTTAGGATGGTCATCAAATTTAATCCCTAAAATTTAATGTGGTGCAATATCATTGGTGTAGAGGTCTTGATTGACCTCTTATTAATGTCTAGACAACTATCAATTTACAACTCATGGGGATGTTGATTTTATCAAGGTGACACATGGTAACCACTCATTAAACTTGTTATTTGGTTTTATTATATCATCAGACACTATGTGGATGGCCTTTATTCATTATTCCATAGTCTAGGTACATGGGATGATTCCACGTGTCATCATCCCATCCTATTTATTTTATATAGTGGAATGTGATCATGTCATGTAGTATTATTAAGTAGTATCTAGGTCAACGTCATGTGTTTAACTCTTCTTTAAGCCCCAAGATCCTAATATAATGCTATATGTCATGATTTTAGACCTGTAGTCTTAGGAGAGATCATGCGTTGATTTTATAGTTATGGACAGATCAATGTGAACCATAAATATAATTATTTAGTGACTATCATGTAGTTAAGGGACTTCTAAAGATGTTGATGGTAGTGATAGGGTTTTAGGCTTCCAAGATGGTGATACTTGTCACCATATAATAAATTCAAGGTTAAAAAAGATAAGTGTTTTGAATAAAGTGATTAGAAACATCTTGATTTGTTGATCTAGAAGATCGATGATCAGGGAAAGACTTGGAGTAAATTCACCAAAATTCAAGTTAGGATTTATTGATCTGTGCCCTAGGTGAACATGATGAAAACACATGTCTTCATTTTGGGACTTGAGGGTAAATTTTGGACTCAACATACTTGATCTTGGTAAATCTTGGAAAGGGATAAGGTATGAACCTTAACTTCTTAGACTAGATGACTTAACTCAACTAACCAAGGCTTAACATAATTCACATTTGGTAGACTTAGAGCTTGGTAAAATTAGGTTTGACATGCTTGGTCTTAGTGATAATTGATCTCATCCAACTAAGATTTAAGGGGCTTAAGCTAAACAAACCCATTCTCAATTGAGTTGAGCTTGGTAAATATACTAGACCTTGATAGACTTGGAGTGCATTCATAACATCAAGATTGGCTAAGGACCTTAGTGAATTAGAACCCAAGTTTACACCAAAAGGCTAAAGGTGAAATAGTTTTTCAAATTAAAATAATGTTATCCTAAGGTAAAGTGCTAAGATGATCATAATAGTTCTCAAATATAAAATATGTGGAAATCATATCAAATAACTCAATTTAGAATAAAAAATTCTACATTGTAAAGGATGCCATAATGAAAAAGTTATTCCATAAAACCACCTCACTATCCAAACATAAACAGGAGGAAATGTCCAAACTAGGCATAAAATAGGCAAATCTATTAATTGGGATGAGCCCACTTGAATAAAAAATGAGGCTCCTCATTTTTATCATGGAAATTGGTCTTATTCTTCAATAAATAACAAATGGTGTCTCCTACTAGGAGATACTCCTGAGTATCTCAAGAATCCAAAATCTATATTTCTCATTCAAACACAAAAATTAGATACAATAAATATTTCAAATTAAAATTCAAATACAAAGACATGAAATTATGATTCAAAACATGACATATTGATCTATAATTATTCCTAAAGACCATCGGTGTGTGAAATTATGTGATTAATGTAGATATTTTGCAAGCACATACAAGAAATCAAATTTGTCCAAATGATAGGAACTACTGAAAGAAGAAATATTTATCACTTTGGCTTGGGGGAATGGTAAGGGCATTGCTCTATTTCCATCCAAGCATCAATATCCCTATAAGATATAACTTTGGTCCTACTCAAGGCCTTTCTCTACTACCAACTAGGCTAAAAAGCTTGTGGTGAAGGTTTTTTGAATTAACCTTTCAAGGAAAAATAATTTTTTTATATTAGGTGTCAACTTTCTTCAAATATTTTCTTTTAGTTTGAAAAGAGTTTTAAAGTTTATTCCATAGAGTTATGGGTATGAAGACATAGGTAGAGTGACATTCAACAAGTACACAATCAACTAAGACAAAACAAAAAAAAAAAATTGTATTTTTCTTTATATTTTCATTATGTGTATTTGATGGACCCTAAACAAGAAAAGTTGCATTTCTAAATTCATATGTTACATTTTGAATCATTATCCTTCAAAAAAATTTAAATTCAAGGAAAAAATAATAGTTCATGTAATAAATTGAAAAATATATTTCATATTTTATGCTCGTGGATGCCATTGTTGTTATTCACAAATAAGCAGTCTATTTGTCATTCCTTGATTATGCATGGGAACCTCAGGTCAAAATAACAAGTTCAACTCAAAATAAAATGCTACACAAATGAACCAGGCATTGAAAATCAAATCGAAGAGGTAGAAAGAAATGAAAATAGACCCAAACTAAAATAAGTAACATGAATGAAAGTAAACAACAAATCAAAATAAGCAATAAATTATTTGTAGGGTCTTCCAAGTGAATTTAGGCCTGTAAATAGTGTTTGAGGAATTTTCCATTGAAGGGAAATAGAACTTCCTCACTAGTTAGGCACCTTAGGAGGAAATAATTCTTGACTAATATTTTAGAAATTAGATATGTACCTATCCTCAAGGCATCAAATTTCCTATGTTATCCCTTTTGTTTATGAGCCTTGTCCCATATAAGGTTAAGTTCTAAGACCCAAAATGTTTTTAGTTTAGATTGTTTATTAAATAAAAATTTGAAAATAATTTTGTGTTTAATAAAATTTAATAAGGATGAATCACATTTTTAATTTAGACACATAAGGTTAAAGAGGTGAGCCTCTATTTAGTCACCTTATTCTAAGTAATCAGTCATAAACTACAATGTCAAAATCTTCAAGTTAAATTGAAAAATAGGGTCATAGCCATAAACTAAGTGGTAAGGGATTTACCTATATTAGTTTTAGTTCTAGTCATATCTACTCATAATGCAAATTTTAGAGCATTATGCCAATTCTTAGGATTATTTTCAAGTATCTTCTTAATTGTGTTTATCAAATTCTTTATCATGGACTTAGTTAACCCATTCCTTAATGAATAATGATTAGATGATACTCTTAGGATTACTTGGTGATCACATGATAATTATAGGAATTTAAAAGTGGATAAGGTGGGTCTATTATCACATAGTATCATTCAATACATACCAAACCTTGTGATGATGTGCTACTCTATAAATTGGATCACTATGGCAGTCATGTAATTATTAAATGGTTGATATTTATAACATTGAGTGAAGTACTCCATAGTTTTGATAATTAATTTATGTATTATTTATTAATTGGAATTGATTTATCCCACAAAAAATAATCCTCACTTTGTAAAGGGTTGAGCTTCAACTATTGGTAGTAGAGGCAATTCTCAAATGCACTCTTTCTGTGCATCTTCTTGGCACATATGGAAACTTTAGACATGTGAAAACATATATTTGAATAAATGAAACAAATAATATCATAGTATCAATATATAGTGGGCTGTGGTATCCCTTGAACCATGCCCCATCTGGTACTTTCTATGGAGGTCACTAAGCACACTAGTCGTTTCCTCTTTATATAGACATCTCACATATAATCACTCATGTTTTATTCTATAAATAACCCATAATTTGATCATGAAGTGGTTTATTTTAAATCATAATTATCTCTTATATGTGGTATTAAAATTATATGGGAACTTTTAGTTAATCAATTATTCAACCATGTTATTATACTAATCATAATTGTTGATGTCTTCTACTACATAGTACTGACAATTGATTTGGGGATTAAATTCAACCATAGTTATGTTGAGACCTTGCCATATCATAATTGTTATAAATTACAGATCAAGGTTGAAATATTGAATTATGGTCATCCTCTTTCCCCTTCATTCACCCAACTATTTTTTCATGAATAAATAGTTTACTATTGGGTCAAGCATAATAGAAAAGACACTACTGCATAATATGTAATGCAAAAATTTATTGATATCCTTTATTAGTGCAAAGGAATGTTTCTCCATCATGGTATATCTCAATTATAAATTTTTTAAAATATAAATCACAAATGACATAGGTTTTTCATCTCTATCTCCTCTTCTTTGTGTCAAAATATTAGCAGTCGAGTGTTATGAAGCAAAGGAATAAATATAAAAAGGTTGAGTATAATTATTACTCATTAACACTATTGTGTGCACTAGTACCTCCTTGATTTTAGTGAAAGATACCTATACCTAATTTTTCCATTCAATTTTATCATCCTTTTTAGCATGTTATTCAATGGTCTAACTATTTCAAAAAATATGGATATGAACTTCCTCACAATGTTAATCTTTGCAAAGAATGACTTTAGCTCCTTCTTAGTGTTAGGTAGTGTGATTTTTGAATGGATTATACTCTTTATGTGTCTATTGATATACCTTGATTAGAAATGAGATGGCCCAATAGATTCCCCTTAGTGACCCCATATAGACTCTTCTTTTGGTTCAAAGAGATCCCATGATATTTGCATCTTTATAGTAATCTCCTTAAATCCCTCATATGGTCCTCCATTTTCTTGGTTAAGATAATTAAATAATATATGTACAACACTATGAACTTGAACATAAGGTACCTGAACATAATTTAATGGCCCTTTAAAAGGGAAAACTTGCATTAAAAAGGTAAAAAGGAATTCTCTTGTAAGTGAATGTGCTCCACTAGATTATGATTGTTGTCTTGATCCAGTCCTCATAGTTGACTATGACCTGATTGTAACTAGAGTATCCATCCAAGAAGGACATCATTTGAGCTCCATTCATAATCTATATAACTTCATCTAATGAGGGCAAGGGTTAATTATCCTTTTCAATTTCCTTATTAAAACTATGTAAATCAACACAAATTTTGATCTCCCTATTATTTTTCCACACTCACACGAATTTTGTAACCCATGTGGAGTGCCTAACTAGAAATATGATCCTTGTTGCCAGTATTTTTTGTACTTATTTGAATATTAGTGGATCAATCATCAGTTTTATCAACCTTTCTCTCTACATAAAATACTCCTGGCTTCATGGGGATTGTGTGTTTTAAGATGGAGGTGTTAAATACTTTTAGATCTTCTTAGATATATTCAATTACATCTTTGAAATATTTAAGGGCTTATGAAATTTATTATTTCTATTTTGGGGTACTAGTTATTCCTAGAAGCACACCTTTTGGATCATTTATGCACCCAAGTTGTAATGCTCATGCATAATGCCTTTAACAAGGGTCGACTTATTATTTTAATATCAATAATCCATGTCGAATAATATCTCAAGTGATACCATACCCTTGGGTATGATGTTTGTATTTATATTCATAGTCCCATCCTCATTTAGATTAATGTATTCTTAGCCATCTTCATCAATAATTTGACTATAAAATATCTATGTATTGGTCATGAAGTCTAATATATCTTAGTCATCATTAAAGACTTGAAAATTCATAATATTATTAGGGACTAAGGGGTAGATATTAGAGATATTAAGAATATTCTCATCTTTGAAATATCAAAGAGATTTAGATTAATTGTAGTATTAGCTAGTGTTTCTACTATGTAGCTATTTTTATCTATGTAGAGTTTGAATCCTTAAACATCAAAATATTATATTAGGTTCTAGAATTGGTTATAAAATATTGACAAGTCATTATCATTTCATGAATTTTTTCTCCTCACTTACTAATCCACTAATTTTAAGTCACCAAGTACTCTAATGTTCTTCACCTTCTTCCTAAGGTGAACTAAAGTCCATGGAATAACACCTCATACTCAATCACATTGTGTGCACATGCAAATTGTAAGTGGTATGCATATAAATAGGATTTCCCCTTGTATTAAATAATTATAGCCTAGCACCAAATATATTTATGGATTTCTAACCATTGAATTTAAATGTATAGAAGTTAGATTTTGTTTCTCATGTTGATGGTCTTTACAAGGGAAGTGAAACTTCAATGTTAACCTCTTGGTGAATTTTATCATCCATGATTGATCATCTACACTATTTATTTGTTAGTGAGGGTCATTCAATTATATTTTTTTATGTAAGTGGTATGCCTTAGGGTATTCATATTTATCTTTTAATCATTGGAAGAGCCTAGAATGAAACCTTAAATCTCCATAAGATTGCATTGTTTCACATTTTATCCTTCATCTACTATGTGCTAATTCTTTTAGCTGATGAAGACACTATAGATAATTGTTCTATGGGAAAAGAAAGGATGGAGTTATTCATAATGGTTATTCCATCCTATGAAGAGAATAAAAACTCTTCATTCTTATTTGAGTCATCATGTTTAAATATCTCATATGCTATAGAAGCATTCTAAAATGAGTTATTTCAGGGGAACCCTATAGGTCATCTTCCTTAAATTGGTCAAATTAATCAAACATATAATTATGTTGAATTGTTAGAATATTTATTTAGAGGACGCTACCAATTTCTATTTGTTCTACCAATGTGTATACTCAAGGTTGTGACTCTTCATGTTGAACATCATTAAATCTAATGTACTCTATGATCATGTGAGTTATTTTGGGAACACATTAGAATTTTATCTAATTAAGAAGGTCACACCATTGTATCCACATGTGATAAATTTAGTTTCCATGTAATCATCAAGAATCCTTTACTAGTATCTACTTAGGAGCATGCCACATGCATCTAGTATATCCAAAACTTAGATATCAATAAACTATTGAATATTTGGGTTAGAGTCTAACTACATGCGTATATTATTTAACTACCATACTACCTTCACCTATGTTTTATATAGTTGGACTACATTTTTATTTGATTTGGAAGGTGTAAGATCTAATTATTTGCTGATAACATAGGTCATGACATTTCTTGAAGCACTGAAATCAACCAAGTAGTTATGTAAGTTTTTCCCAAATATTATGACTATTAGGAGAAACATAAGAGTACAAGTATATTTTATACATAGAAACATGTGCATAAAAAGTTTTTACAAATTATTTCCCATTATTATTAAAAAAATATTTTAATAACGATTCTTTTTTATTATAAATTTAGAGCAACTCAAACATAGTTATGTTAGATTTGATTCAAATATTTTATAATGTCATAGCTAGGTTTGAATTGTTCTTATTTATTTTTAGGTGGAGTATGTGATCCATATTTCCTAGGTTGATAGATACATTGGGTCCTTTAGGTGGAGGAGGATACTTAAATTCACATCAAGTGGGACCTGAGTGTTTCTCAAAGGAGTAGATGCATTTAAAGGGTTTACTGATTTAGTCCTAAGTTGATAATTGTTCCCCCTTTGTAACTATATAAAAGTGTGGATCTCATCTAAATTATCTTAGGAATAGTTTTAATCTCAAATGTAAATTGATAGGTCTCCAATACTAGTGTTGTGCCTGGGTTTTGTCCATCATGGTTTGGACTATCAACATGATTAGGCATTATTTACATGTTATCCATATCCTTTTAGAAGATGTTAAAGGCTACTATAAACTCAAAATAATTATTCTATGCATGAT
This sequence comes from Torreya grandis, assembly GCA_037957365.1. NCBI lineage: Eukaryota > Viridiplantae > Streptophyta > Pinopsida > Cupressales > Taxaceae > Torreya > Torreya grandis. The sequence goes on from JARHVA010010212.1 coordinate 154,033, forward strand.
ATATCATGTTATAAATTCTACACCAATTTTTTAAAGCTAATTCTACCAAATTCATAGAGTGGTAATCATTATTTTTATTCTAGTTGTTAATGTCTAGAGGACTAGGCACATTCCCATTGTTAGTTTTAGTGTTCCATTGCCTATTAAAATTAAATTTTATGATATATGATAGGTTATTCTTAATTTTAATTATTTAGTTTATACCATTTTATTCATATATTGACCACATCATTGGATAGTCTTTGAACCATTTTCCTTAAGTTACCTAGTTATAGATGCACACTAGTGCTCAATTAGCTTATTGTTTAGGGTTGTGGGTTACCCATATGTGTAATTGCACTTTAAATGTAGGGATAATAGTAGAGTAATGGTAATGAACATTACCAATAGTCATATGAGGGTTAAAATATGATGGGACTACCTTCTAAGTGATACTAGATGTAATATACCCATTAGTTATTGCTACAATAACCATATTATTGTATGTCATGTGAATCAACTATTGCTTGTTATTTTGCTGCACTACATGATTTATAGGAATATATATTAAGACATTAGGCATGTATTTCATTGGAATTAGACTGTATATTGGGTTAAAACTACCATACATAACACTCAGGATGGGATTCATGAGTGGGGTGTTATGCATAATACCCTGATTCAACACAAGGACTGATTATATGAATCTATTTATTCTTAAGAGGGTAAAACACAAGCAATATATCCTTTTGGAACCATTTGGTTTTATATGTTCATAGCCTCATTATAGGCCAAATATAGGGATAAAATTATAGTTTGGGTTATTATAAGGAACATGTAAGTCAAAGGATCAAGAGACCTCAAATTCATTTGAATGGCTAAACCATCTACTAAGATGTATGGTTATTTAAAACTATGATATATTTTGTGTTGGGAGAAGAATTTGGATTTTAAAGCTACACAAGATAATTGTATAATATTTGTGTGTTATGTACTCATTTTTTCATGTATAATTATATTTTGTCCTATCTCCATGTCTTGTAATAGGTTAGAATATGAATAAACTCCACTTTTAATGCCAAGTATGAGAAGAAGATGAAAAGTCATAGACTAGAAACATCTATATATACTTGTGTCTATAAGAAGAATGGAGTTCCACTTTTGAAGAGATCAATAGAGACTTATCTAGTTATTGTTACATATGTGATTTTTACTTTGTTCCTTGCATGCATTCTCATGTATAATGTTTGATTCCTTAAGTCATATTTACTTTGAATATTCTATTTATGTTAATGAAACCTTGGTTTTCATTACCTTATATTTGATGCATGCTAATTCACACTTTCTATGTTTCTATTTTCCAATCTCTTATATGAATATGCTACTCTATCCTACACACTAGAGTATATTCTAGTTATCCTCATCCTTAGCATGTTATGATGCTTTAAGAAACTCTACTAATAATGGTGCAGTGAGAGTGGAACATTTATTCTAGAGGAAAATATGCTAAGATGCTAGGGTAGAGAGATATTGAGACATGGTTAGACTAAAGAGTATGTAATTTTATAGAAGAAGAATCAAAATAGACTAGTCTTACCGTACAAAAAATCTCTTAAGAGAATATTTATGGAGAGATTTATGAATTTTTTTGGTGCAAGTTGCCTAAATTACTAGTTAGCTAATTTTAACAATTAGAGTATTATTTTTTTAACCTAAGAATGGAAGAAACAATAATTTAGATTGAATAAAAAATATACAAGTTGTAGAAATTAGAAATTGAATGGATAAGAGTAATAGATGATTGGGTTACTACTACTATAGATAGATATATAACTAAGTTTATAGTACAATGATATATATATTTTAAATCTACACATGACTTATTTTTTAGAGGAATTTGAGGGAAATTTTTGTAGTGACTACCTCTCCTTGTGAAGATGTTGGTTGTGGATAAGGCCATGGTGCCTACTCTAGCCAATATGGAGTAGCCACTTCAAGTGTATGGGGATGTGTATGGCATGATAGTGAATGATGACTAGATGAGAAGATAAGGCTTGAAATTGAATTTATAATGGAGAAATGAGAGAATAAGACTCAAAATAAAAGTAAGGATTTAGAATGTGAGATACAATAATAGAATAGATGGGATAAATAGAAGAATACCTAGCTAGCTATAAGTAGAGTTAAGAGTAGCAATAAAATAGATGATGAATAAGTAAGAAGATGTGATGAGTGAGATGGAAGAGATGAATAATGAAGGATTAAAAAATAATATGATAAATTCCAAAAGAAATAAAAGAGTGATGAAGAATAAGAGGAAGACGAGATGTTTAAAGAAGAAGGCTGGAATAGTGTAGAAGTAGAGTAGTTAGATGATAGATGTAGTGTGAAGTTACAAGAATGGGTATTATTAGAAGAAAGAAATGAATAATTAGGCAAAGAATAAGAAAAAATATGTAAATTAATCAAAGGTTCAGTCATAGAATAAGAAGAAGACACATGAAATAATCATTCACTAGAAGAGCACACATCCCTGTAACCCAATTTATTATATTCTAATATAAGTTTTCAACTAGGAAGATATGAAGATAGTAGTTGGGAAGGTCCATTTTTATAAAAAGTGCATAATTAGGGTAATAAAATTGAAATAACATCAATTCTAAAGGATTTCAAGGCTATAGGGTTTGTTGAAACTAAATAGACAAAATAAGAAAACATAGAAAAATAGAGTGCATAGGTTGACTCTCCTAATGCATAAATAAATCTTCATAATATGAAAGTAATATCACACAAAATTTATCCTCCTCTTATAATAACTACACATCAAATACCCTCAATACTAGTTTATATAATGGGTGTTGTAGGATCATTTATAAATATGGTGACATATGATGGGTCTACAGACCCTAAACAATACTTACTAACCTATGAAATGAGATGGAAAACTAAGGGAATTACTATTGAATTTTTACTAAAGTGAAATTTAGTAGGGGAATTAACTATAAGATTACTTTAGTTTATATATCATATATAAATTATGTAGGTAAATTTTTAATAGGTTAAATAATGAATTATCACTAAATTCAGGATAAAGAAATGTAAAAGCTAGACTATTCAAGACATGAATGAGATAAGGTGGAATTTGGGAGAATTAGTTTGTAACTATGATCATAGGTTATCTGATGTTATGAATAAGGTGTAATTTTCCTTGACATATAACTATAAATATATGTCATTTGTCAAAGGATTTTACTCCAAAATCATATTCGCTACTATGTAGACTTAATTTGATACTAAAGCAGATGCTAGAGCTATTGCCTTGTGAGTGGAGTAAATTGAAGACTATGGGGAAGATCATGTCATAAGTTATAAGATTGAAAATATATTTCAAGATTTTATGAAGAGGATGGTGCATATCATGAGTAAGATAAACCTAAGTTAAATTTATGGTGCATGGAGTATGGGAAAGAAGGACATCACAAGAATGATTATCCTAAGATCAAAATAGAGTTCTATAAAATCTACCAAGTAGTAGGGCACACAAAAAACATAGTGCCATATCATGAAATAATATGTCAATAACCCACAAAATTTATATTATACTTTTTTAAAGTCACATAATCACAATGAAAATAATTGTAGGGATTTACAGGAGCTCAAAGAAGACATCACCAAAAATGTATTTGTCACTACTACATAACAATTGTCCTTGGTGAAGCAGATGATCCAAAGCCTAGAGGTTGATAAAGGTTATGTGACCCAAGTAGGTCTATAATGGATTCATAGTTTTCCTTAGTACCAAGCTCAAGGTCTATCTAATTGGGCTCCTCATCCATAGATTTGGACATCACCATCACCATAATACGAATATGTAGTACCTTGGAACCCAATAATGATGCAAAAGTAGAAAACTAGTTGGACCTTATTGATTGCACAATAATAATTTAGAATTGGAGATAATACCTAATAGAATTAGCATTGAAATAAAATTCAATAATAAAGAGGGTACAGAGGAGGTTATCATTCAAACATAAGAGATTTCAGGGGTAGATACAGAGGAGGGTACCAAGGTGGCAGGGGAAATAACTATCAACACCCTCATTTACAATCCTATATGTGTGGAAAGTATAATCATGTGCAATTTAATTTACCTTTAAATCCTCAAAGACAATCTTACTATGCATACTATAGAGTATATGACCAGCATGAGATAGAAGACTATCCTATCTTGGAAAATCAAAGAAAGGATAAGGCCATTAGGAATGTTAATATGGTGAATGTGAAGCCTACGGAGGATGCATTCCTAAACACTATTACATGACACCAACATACAAAAAGAGGTTTGAGTCCTCTTAAAATGCCTCAGGAATAGGGAATCTAAAAATTAAAACAAGAAAAATATCTAGACCTAGCTATAAAAAAGGGGTTCATGTATGAAGTTGCATAGATGTTGAAAAAAATTCAACATCAAGACACTACTGAAGGAGATGTTGAAAAAATAGATGCCCAAATGTATGACCAAATCATGTACATTATGCATCCAAATGGAATTATTAATTTTTTGATAGATTTACTAAAAAATTTAAGCATATTGCATAATGAAGACATCTACCAAAAAATCATAAACTTATTACACCATCTACTAGAATGTGCATAATGAGGGAAACATAAAAACCTGTTTGGTACATCAAAAAAAGAACCCATGAGATGTATATGCATGAATCAACATTAAAGTTGTGGGATATGAAATTCTACATGCTATCTTTGATTTTGGTAGCACTGTCAACATGATTCCTAGATCTACATGGGAGGCTATTGGATGTTCAATTCTAAGTTATATCCTAGTAACTCTGATCTTAGCTAACTATGGAAGAGTTGATCCCATTAGCATATTAGAAGAAATTTAGATCAAAGTCATAGAACTAACCCTATTAGGTGACTTTGAAGTTATCAATATGATTACAACATCAACATATTACCCTATATATACTAGAAATAAATGGGTATATGATGGTTAAATAACTATAAATACTATGTAAAATCAACTAAAGGTGCATCAAGAAGATAAGGTTATCATAATTCCTATGAATAGGGTACACAAACCCTAAATCTTTCTAGTTGAACTAGATTTTTTATATGTCACAAAAGAAACTAATTGGATGAAGCTAAAATCTAAAGAGAACCCAAAATCCCTGCAAGCAACCAAGTGCAACTTCTTGTATGAGCATACTAAACATTAGGTATAATCCTTACTCAATAATTGAAGACATTTTAACAATATAAGCCTAAACTAGTATTTACTCAGCTATTGACAATCTAATTTGTCATAGAGGATTATGTGTCTATGTCTACTAAATTTCCTACTAATTCAGAAGTTGATTTTATCTATTAAGCAGATGATAATATACAAGATTATATAAAGTTAACCAGAGAACGTACTTTGCCTTGGGAAATAGTTTCACCTATTAGTGGAGACTCAGACATGCACCTACTCAACTAGTCTTGTGGTGATCATGAACTTTAACTTATGATAATGGTCTTTACACATGAGAGATAATTCCATATATACTATGCAATTGAGGATATCAATAAATTTATTATGTACCTATAAGTTCATGTACCTACCATTATTCAATGGTTTAGTGCTTTGAATTATGCTCTGAAGGGAATTGCAATGCCATGGTGGGCAATTCATAAAAATGATCATCTTAATTGGGATGATGTGTGAAAATTCATGATTATTATATTCTAAATACCACTATTATAAGTAATTATACTTTCTTCCAAGAAGGTGAGTGTCTTAAAATCCATAATCACAACTGTGTTGAAGTCTAGACTAATGAACATGTGGCACCAAAGTATTGGGTTCACATATTTCATTATATAATGGTTCCTTTACCATCAACATGGTATATGCATTAAGAACATAGGAGGGAGACAAAACATTGGAATTAGGTGAAAAGTGACTTCATACAAACATATAAAAAAATGAGAGCCCTTTGGTTCACAACACATTATTGAAAATCAAACATTTCCTATGCCATGCGTGCATAAAATATTTAAGCACCACAATGGAATCCACTACATAGAAGAATGTAACTTTTGATCTAAATACAACATTACAAATAAATAAATCTACCAATAAAAAATAACAATATCTCATGCAACCATGTGACCAAATATAATATGAATAAGAGGATAACTAAAATTCAGATACTGATGCTGATATTGAGTTGACTAATTTGTTTGAACTTGAATGGCCAAAATAACTAGTAAAGGAGCCCATCATAGAACCTAATAAATAAAATAAATTGCACAACATCCAAATTCAATAATAGGAAGGGAAAAAATGATACAATACTTTATTGATGAGGAAAAGCATAAGATTTACTAGTATCCCATTAAAAATCAATGTATCTCAATTATTGGGTAGTCTTTTTTTCGTTTAAAGAACTTTTGTCTAAATTATAACTCATGTTAGAATGTTGTCAATCTATGCACATTACTCTAAATTTAAAAAAATGTTTATTCATTACACATTTTAGTGTCCTATTAGGTCACATAGTGTGTAGTGAAGGCATTTTAGTAGACTAGGCCAAAATTATAGTAATTTTGAGTGTGCCTCCACTAGTCATCTCCATAGAAGTGAGATATTTTCTTGACCATATAGGGTATTACCATAAGTTTATCAAAGGATATGTAGCCATTTCATATCCGTTGGAATATTTAACATTCAAAGGTGAAAAAGTTTTATAGACTACTGAGTGTCAAGAAACCTTCATAGAATTGAAACAAAGATTGGTCATTACACCTATACTTGTCTTTCCAGATTGGAGCAACCCATTTCATGTGCATGTTAATGCTTTGGGTATCACAATCAGTGTTTTTATTATGTATCTAGGAAATGGTGGAATAGACCACCCCATAAATTTTGCAAGCCAAAATTTGTCTAACGTAAAAAATAATTACATGAAAACTAAAATAAAATAACTTGATATAGTGTTTACACTAAAGAAAATTTGACACCATATTCTTGTGACGCCATTTAAAGTTTTCACAGATCATTAAACTCTGTGCTACCTAGTTAATAAAACAATGCTTGGAGGATTCATTTATAGAAGGTTGATGTTATTTTAGGAATTCTAATTTTACATTAACATCAAGCCATGTCGAGAAAATGTGGGGCTAGATCATCTTAGTAGCATTTCCAATGCTGAAGAATCATAAGAATTACAAGAAGACTCTCCTGATGCTCATCTATTTTGCATTTTTATGATCCCTAATTTTTTTGAAGTAATCGCTAACTTCCTCGAACAAGGAGCATTCTCTACACAGTTCTAAGAAAGAGCCTAGAAGTAGTTTGTCACCAGAGCTTTGCCATATACCATTATAAATGGGTTATTATATCATTTTGGGAAGGATGAAGTACTACATAGGGTAGTTTTGGAACATGGATGACTACAAATCTTATAAGAGGCATATCAAGGAATAATAGGAGACCATTTTTTAGAGAAGCTACTACCAGGAAGTTGTTACATAGTGGGTTATGGTGGTTAAATATTTTTTAGGATGCACATAGAGTAACACAACACTAAAATGTATGTCAATGCATGGGTAAACCACTATAAAGAGATGAAATGCACTTTCAGCCTTTGTTATCCAAATAAACTTTTGAATAATTGGGAATTGACTTTGTCAAAATTATCAATCCACCAAGTAAATACAATAAATTAAGGTATATTATCACTACCCCTGATTACTTTACTAAATGGGTTGAAGATATTACAACACCCAACTATGGTGCAAAAGATGCATCAAAGTTTCTCTATGATAATGTTATTACAAGGTTTATATTCTCCATCAATATCATTAGCAATCAAGGGACACACTTCTTGAACAACACCATCAAGGATTTTACTAAGGAATTCATGATTTCTCATCATGAAATAACTATGTACCATATAAAATCTAATGGTCAAGCTAAATATTATAATAAAGTCTTGGGAAAAATGTTGACAAAAATATACAACATCAAGAGGGATGATTGGGAAGATCACATTCCTATGATTATATGGGCATATCATATAGATTATAAGAGGGATACATGTGTTAATCCATTTCATTTGGTTTATGGGCTTGAAGTAGTTATGACAATGGAATATTTGGTACCCAATATATGCATTGTAATGTTCATAAGACTACGGGATCATAAGTCTGTTACCAATAGAATTATCAAACTAAATAGGATGGATGAGTATCGATGTAGAGCATCTTGGATGTAATAAGTTCACAAGTAGAGATACAAAGCATGACATGATAGGAATTTATGCCATAAGGAATTTCATAAAGATCATAAAGATAAATCAATTTTGTTATATGATAGTCATTTTAGAGCATTTCTAGGCAAACTACAAATTTTATGGAAAGGGCTTTATGTTATACATGAAATATCATAGCAAAGAAACATTATTCTGAGAGATCTATAGGAAATCATTTTTCTAGTGTGGGTGAATGGTTGTAGGCTTAAACCCTACAACCAATATCCTAATTGATCTCGTTATGCTAAGTGCATGGGTGTTGAGTAGCACTGAGTAGATTAGGTTTTCTCATTTCTTCATTTTTTTATGTTTCTTTCTTAATATATGTGTTTGTAGATGATCTTTTCACTACCAATTGGAAACCAAGATACCAAGTATATCATGAACCAACTATGCACATGAGAATTCACATGTGCCATTATGGATGTTAGTAAGAGCAAAAGAAAGAAATTAAGTCTAGGTAATGTATGGATAAGTCACACTGACAAATGTATTTATTGTATAATGGTCATCCCCAAGTAATTAATGTTAGATCCAAGGTTTGATTGACCTAATCTCCAAAAAATTGATGATCAGTCAACATCATCCATTCATACTCTAGTATGAACAATAAAGAGTATAATGACATATTTACACACATATGGAAATGACTAACTATCCTAATTGTCAGATCATATAAGATTTTCCACATCAACAATTACATTCATGTCAAATGGATAACTCAACATGGCATTTATGTAGAGACCAATAGATAAAAAATCTATAAAGGCATAACCTTATTAACCATTTATACATTTTACCCTTGTAAACATTTTCTCCAGATGAATTTCCAAGAGTCAAGCTAGTTTTCTTGTGTTGAGAGCCAATAGATTTTCAATTTCCTCACTTTAGTAATCATGGATACTTCATAACTTATTAGGGGTTTGACATACATAAAAAGAAGAAATGGGCATTGATATGGCACTAAGGTAAATAAAATTTAATGATTTGGATCCATTTTATTTCCTTTAAGTAGTAGAACATAATATATTTCACCTAGACCCCATTGATGTTATGCAACCACTGGATCTCATAACCCCCACCGCTTCCACAATACAAATGTCAAGTGCCTAATTTGAATGCCTACTTTTGGTAACTTGGGGGGGGGGGGAATATAAAAGTAATTATTGACCAATATAATTATGGAAACATCTAAATTGGTCTAGACACCACCATCATCATCAACATAGAAGTGATGGCTTGAACTTTGGGCATGTATGTGTGAGGGGACTCCCTTGATTCATACAAGTTAAGAATGCCACCTATTCTCTATAAGGTTATATATTTATATGTTTGTGGATCCATACGGAACCTAATTGAAGAAATTCATGATGAACCAGTGTACATCCTCATATAATACATCACACAAAGGTTCTTAAATAAAATTCCCAAAGTTATCATGGACATTTTCACTACATGTTCCATTAGAATGATTAGTTTAATTGGCCTGAATACTTCATTCAAGATTTTCTCACAAATATTGACAAGTTATATAGATTTACCATGTAGGCATTATAGTACAAGTTCTTCATTTTTATTTTGTACTTTACATAATGGAAGTTCCCATAGGGAGAGGTGCACCTTGACACTGACTATTGGTCAACACAACAATTACCAAACCTTATATGGATATCTAATCATGAAGCCCTAGTTCATGAGGCAAAATTAAAATCATGTTGGGAGGAGTGATTTGATTTTATCACCACACATATGTAATTTCATATATCCTACAACATTGTCTTAGGAAAAGACAATATTTTAAGTCTGGGAAAGTGTTGGGAGAAGAATTTGGATTATAAATTTACATAGGATATTTTTCTAATATTCATGTGTTCTGTACTCATTTCATCATGTATAAGCCTATTTTTTCCTATATCCATGACTTTTAATAGGTTATAATATGAATAGACTCCACTTTTGGTCCCAAGTATGAGAAGAAGATGAACAGTCATAGAATGGAAACATCTATATATACTTGTGTTTGTAAGAAGAATGAAGTTCCACTTTTGAAGAGATCAATAGAGACTTATCTAGTTATGGTTACATGTTTGATTTATGACTTTGTTCCTTGTGTTCATTATCATATATAATGTTTGATTCCTTCTACCATAATTAATTTGAATACTCCATTTTTGTTAATTAATCACTGGTTGTTCTTACCACTTATTTAATTCATGATAATTCACACTTGATATGTATCTATTTTACAACCTCTTATATGAATATGATACACTATCTTACAAAATAAAGTATATTCTATCTATCCTCATCCTTAGCATGTTCTAATGCTTTAAGAACCTCTACTAATAGATTATGAAAATTATCATTAAACAGGCTCATAGGTTAGTTTGGTTCTCTCTTAACATATAAAAAATGATGATATAGAATATTAGGTTTAATGGGAAACCTAAAATTATTTAAAAAAAAATTCTAGATCATCCTAAGTTGTTATAATACACTTGTTAATCCCAAGTATTAGGCATAGGTAGTCTCCCCTAATTTATAAGGAAACAACCTAAAGGCAGAATCCTAATTTTGCACCTATGTTATGATAAGGGCATCCTTAAATGCATGTACAATCACTTCAACTATTTTAGGTCCAGTTATGAATTTAGGACAATTTTTTTTTCAGTTCTTTGTTAACTTATGTGAAATCCATGGAACATTCAAAAGGCACCCACCTTGGCCAAACCATGCCATGGGATTGACCATTGGTTTATGTTCGGGAACCAAAAATGGGATAACTAAAGGAGTATATGTAGTTGTAGGGGATTTACTAGTTGAATGAAGAGGATTTTCTTTCCCTCTCTTTTTTTTTAATATCAAATTTATATTATATTTGAGTTATAAGATCTCTATATCATCCCCAATAGACTTAGATCTGGTATTTATCCTTTTACTTTCCAACATAAACTATGGTATAAATCCATGTGGAAGCAAAGGTTTATATAATGCAACAATTCTAACTTTAGCTATGATTCAACTTATGTTCATAGTGAGGGGTATTATTTTAGCACCATAACATGTTGATGATGTTTTTTGACACAACAATAATTAGGTAGGGTTTTCTAGGCTTTGCCTCACCTGAATGGAAGAAGATCCCACAAAGAAATTTTTCCCCTAAGTTCTAAATTTACTAGGTCTTGGTATACTGACATTCAATCATTGGGTTGATGTGTAAGCATTCCATACATGGGGCTTTCTTGATAAATTGAGTCTATATGATAGTTTCAACATAGACATTTGGAAGGAGGCTATAAGATTATTTGATAAGGTTTGTAGCGTATAGCCTCAAATATAAATCACAAATTCTTAAGGTCTACCTATCCTATGAGAGGATAATTTTTATACTATTTTACCATATCCATGTATGCAACAATGATATAATAATGATAAAAGACATTAAAAAATAATCAAGATAAACTTTCAATTTTAGATTGCATTTTTTGATATCAAAGTCACAAATTAACCAAACTTATAAAATAAAATGCAAAACTAGAGAGAGAAAATAGAATAAAATGTCTTGTTATCATGAAGATAACATTAAAGTTTTTAAATGAGCAATTCCTTTATAACTAGTCCTTAGATGAGCTAGACCTAGCACAACTCTAGATATAAGATAATGTGTGTGTCTAGGGTGAGACAATGAGAGGAAGAAGACCCTAACTACCATGAAAATGTATAGGAAATAGATGTAATCCTCCACATCACTTATAATATTAGGATATATAATTTTGATTAATTAATGAAAATATATTACAGTAGTCATTCACTATAAGTATCAATTGAAAGATCAATAAAATTGAAAACAAGGAGAAATTATACTAGGAAAGTAGTAAAAAATGTACAAAGGAAAATGTTTGGGATTAATATGTCTCCTTTAAGTCACAATGAACCAGCCTTGAGAAAGGCTTTCAAAAAATAACATATAAACAAGGGTTCCATCTTCAAGATTCAAAATTCAAAATTTTTAAGAGAAGGCGGCCTTACCTTGACTATCAAATCAGGTAGGACTATTCACACTAAGGCCATGCCTATTTTGGGTGAGCTAATCATTACTTAGATTAACCAAATGATTCCCTCTAGTTACTTTGTTTATCATGCCTTAGACTATGCTTATCCACCAACACATAAGAGCTTACTAAAATTTTGCTACTATTATCAACCAAAGTTTCAGCTTTAAGGAGGTTGTTCAAGACTCCTTACTTAAGCTATAACATGTAGACACCTCTAGGTTGTGGGTTGCCTAATCAGTGAGGTGAATCTCAATATAATTATAACTCACTTGATGCTATCACCTTGAACTACTAATAGACCTATTTTTTGCAAAGGAAAAGGGTAAGAGAACTGAAAGTAAACTAAACTAGGGAGGTGATGCGCCAAACTAACATCCTCCACTTGACCATGTTGCACTAAGAACATAAATTAGGCATGAATCTAATCACACTACTCAACAAGGACCTTAAAACATGGAGGTCATAAATAATGTATTAAATAAGAGGAATAATCAATATGCCCAAAGAATACACTAATGAATAAAATCCACTTCTAAAATATGAAAGTCTATCAAACTCACCATGTGACCTTCAAGAAGATAATCCATTTATAAATAAGTATGAGAGGATAAATGGGAGAGAGTGGAGGCGCTACTACTAGCATTCATTAACAATCAGTCAAGTACACTAATTTCAAGCATATGAGAAGGTAAGAATCAACTTTATTAAACATTAAAAGGCATAGTAAAATTATTTAGTTTAGTAGGGATTTTCCATTCTTAGCCAAAGGATCCACAACAATCCATTAAAGGATGTATATATAGGTTAAATTTAGGAGAGAGAGAGATAGAGAGAGAGAGGCATAGGAATATCAATATCAAATGTCATCTCCTGAGAAAATAAGTTACAATCAATAAAAATATTAAAGACCAGTCTTAAGAATTAATTAAACATGTGTCCACCTGATGTGATCTTCTCCCTCATCAAGGGTGGTGTGGAATGACCCTTCACCTTCTAGTATGACTCATCAACCTTATTTGAAACTACCCATTATTGTCTTAAAAGGAGTTACAAGCCGATATTTAACATTTGAAATTATTGATCATGATTATATGATCTCTCCAATGCCATGTTAGGCCAATTCCATGTTCTTTACATCTTGGGAAAGAATTACAATTTAATTTCACACTTGTTCATGCTACCAAGAACATGTAATTCAACCCTCTTGGTGTAAGATTGATAAACCTTTCTTTTATCAGGCCTAGTTAGTCACTTGAAAATTATATTATCATTATTAATACCTCTCAAATGATTTTTTAAGTGAAACAATACCTATATCTTGGATTAATAATACTTTTCCACTAGTTATGAAAACTTATAGACTTCAAAACCCTACAAACTAGCTTCAAAAGACCATCTTTCAGACCATATATCTGTACATTTCTCCCACACATGACAAGTGATGGATACATCAGATGATATTAGGTGTGACTAGTTCATCCAAGTGTTTATATGGTAATTCAATATAATTTTAGGTCAATAGGACTTATATCTCCATCAATATCCTAGAAGGGCTTAGAGAGGGTTTAAAGTGGCTAATCATATCTAAAATGATTCATAAAGATGAGGGCCCTAATATTTGAATAAATTCCACAAGTTTTTATTAAATAAGGGTCCCATTACATGGATAACAACTTCATGTTCCATATAGATACTCCTATAAGTTTGATGCAAAATTTTAGGCCTTCTCGAGCTCTTCTTAAGGCAAAATAATAATTTGGACTACCCCTCCTTATTAATGAATGTTCATAGCATATAAGACCTTGATAAAAAAATAAAATGCATGAATTGTAAGTATTATACCCATTTACCTACCGAGATCCTCCAATATCCATTTTAAAACATGCATATCCTCCATGAAGTTCTTAGCCACTCAAAACAACCTCTCGGGCTTACAAGACTATGTGTGAGACTGAAAGAGAGGTTTTGGATTTAAAATACCATTTTTATGTTTGGTTTCAGTTATATATGGAATATTTAGGTCTATTAAACCCTTAAAAAGGTTTTTAGGTGGTTATCCATATGTATCAACCATATATTTAGTCAAAAATCTTATAGAAGCTCAGGTTAGGGTTTGTAGGTAATTAGGCTAGTTTGACCCTAGTGATTATGTTTGGGCTACTTTTATTTAATTTAGGTATTAAAATTATTATATAAATATTCATCATGATACCTAACATTAATAAAAAACTTATAAACTCTAATACTCAATGCAACATTTCATATTGTCTTCACACTTTTGAAGGTAGACTTGAAACCCTCTTTTAGGTTTAAACATGCCTATAAGTGCTTATAGAATATATGACTGCAAGCTTGGAGATGAATTCTATTTTAATTATAAGTTTGGTGATTTTAATTTATACTATAATTTTTTTCATTTTTATTTTTAACTCTTTACAAATTTCTATTTTTCTTCCCTCCATCACTAGTAGGCATCCTTCTCATGTTTTGCTTGGCAAGCTTATAGGTCTACATTAGATGTCCTTGAATGTAATATAAAAAAATAGAGTAATCTAAGACAATAAAAAATTAATAATATTCCTATAATTTTATGAGACATTATACACTTTTTTTCTAACCCCTATAACCTTTCAAGACCTCAAACACCAACACAACATGCTTCTTTTACTCTTTGGCTTCTAACAAGTAGGTGGGCCTATGTTAGGATTAAAACCTATTAGAGCTCAAAAGTGGGTATTTAAATCAGTTTTAATCCTTAATTTAAATTTAAAAAACATTTCAATTTATTTCTCATGTCTCCCACATCACCATATGGTCCTTATACCTCATATTTCAAAATAAGGTCCATTGCATTTTCTTAGAAATGGAGACCTAGAGGTCTATAGACATGTAGGTCTGTATTTTATCATATTAGGTGATTTATGATGCAATATATAGTAATTTTTACCTTTAAAAAATATATATATTTCCTTAAAAAAACCTTCATGAGGTTTTACACCTCATACCTCTCATGGCAATGCAAGTTTTATCTCTTTAATTCATTCTTGTGCAGGTAGATTTTCACATAGTTTTCAAGCCTGAGGTAACTATAGGTTTACTTTGGAAGAGTCAATGTTGAGGCAAATCTTCCTATTAAAAAATTATAAGGTTTTTTTGTATAATTATAATTATATGAAAATAATTCCCACATTATTTTCTTTAAATTTAATACCTTCTTACCATGTTGACCTTCTACACCTACGGGTTATACACAGTCATTTGATGAACATGAGAACATAAATTATATTTTAATTTTTGAGTTATAAAATTTATTTGTATAGGTATAAATTGGTTTAAATATTCCAACCATACAACCATATTCTACTTATTAATCCTTTCATTCATTGGTGACCTTCATATACTAAGATTCTGCTTGTCACCTTGATCGATGATGAATGCTTATGGAAGACTATAGGTCTCCATCATCTTGTGTAAATTTGGGTCCAAATAGGAATTGAGTGTCTCTTTAATTAACTTTTAGAGCATTAATTAGGTAAATATTAGTTCTTATAGATTCACCAACATGTTTTTAACTACTTGAAAACCCCAAAACATCAAGAACTCCATGTCCTCAACCTATAACTTGCTCTAAACTATAGATTTCTTAACTCTTTAAGCTCACACATGCCAAATATGTGTTGGAAATGGTTTGAAATAATTAATGGAATATTTATGATATCCTTTCATCAGTAATTTACATTAATGAGTTCTCAAATGCCCTATAACCATTGAGAACTAAGCCTATATGAAAAGAGGGAGAATTTTTGATTGCCTAAACTCTTAACAATTATTCATAAAGGAGGAGATATTAATATGATAAATATATACATGGATTTTAAGGGAATTAGGACACATATCAACCCATAATATAATTCATTATAACTCTCTCTCTCTCCTCTATATACCAAGTGAAAATTGTTAACTATTTTAGGGTTACGAAAGACCTGATAGGGGAGAAGAGGAGGTTTTTTACTTTTATGATACATGTAGCTCATCAAAACAACTAGTTTGAGTTTGAGGGAGATTTATAAGGCCATATACATACCTAGATATCAACCTCACCTTATAAAACTTGTAATCATGCCTCAAAATAGACCTTCATAGCATTAAAAATTACCATTTCTACTTGATAACCTTGATGGAGTTGTATTAATGAAGTTTTCCATGATTTTACAGATGTATGTAAACATAAAGTAGTTTCATCATGTTATTTTACTTACATTTATTACACATATTATTTATTTAATGTTAAAAAATTCATAAGTAATCACTTGAAATTGGTTATAAAATTAGAAAAGAGAGTCTAACATCCTTTTAGGCATTTGTATGGACCAAAGGGAGTATGGGGTGACTTGACATGTGTTAAATGACTAAAAAAGGTATTATCAACCCTTGACACATTTAAAAATAGTTATATAAATCATGATAAGGCTACATGAATAAAAACCAACATAGGAACATTACTTTAATTTTGTCAAAATACCATAAACTTTGATAAACATGACTTATAAGGAGATTTTCAAGGTAGTCAATCAATGTAAAAACCTGATAGACCAAGTTTTTTTTGAACCTGATCTATGGTATCCAAAATTTGGCTAAAAAAATCATTTAATTGACATGGTAATTTCATTTTCATGATTATTTCCATGCCATCATTATTTATTTACTAAGTGATTATTTTGGGATCCAGTATTCCATTCATAATTTTCCACATGACTATTTTCCATTGATTCAAGGTTGCCCATGTTTTTTCACTAAAAATGTAGTCTTTTTTCTTTTTGTCTTATGTTTCTAAATTGATAAATGGATTTTACTCATAAAAATAGCTTGGGTTTTGGTTATTTTACTCTTTCCCTAAGCATAACATTTAGTTCACTATATATGCTAACTAGGTTCTTGATTATTGTTTTGATTTTGGACAAGTGGATTTTTTGATTAGTATAGGCTAATATCATTTATTTTGTGCCTTAGTTATTAAACTATGATCTATAACCTTATATGATCATGTCATATGTTATCATCATAAGAATCCCATGCCTTAATACTTCTTGAACATCTCTTGTGTCTTACTCACACCTTAGACATCAATATCCATTGCCCCATCTCTCTATGTCCTTGATTGAATGCTCTACACCCCTAGCTATCCTTCAAGGTATCTAGTCCCAAAGATGCTACCACTTGGATGAATTTTAGGTCTTTGGTCCTTTAGAGATCCTAACTAGATCTATATCCTAGGGGATATAAGTCCCTAGGATGACCACTTGGTAGCATATTATGACATTAGAGTCCTGGGATCCATAAGAAAATCTTGTGAAATTCACAAAAAACCCGAGTCATAAAACCTTAGAAAGATGGGAAAAGATAGAGTAAAAGAACACACAACAATCATAAAAATATTAATCAAGAATAACTATAACCAATCTATGCCAATATAATATAATATCAAATCAAAGTTTATGAATTTGAAACTATGGGCTCCATTGACAATTTATACATAGAGATCATACAACAAAATTAAACTAAGAGTTAACATAATTTTCATAATCTAAAACTAAATATTCATAATGCATTGTCATTAAAGGTCCAAAACCATGGATTATTTATTATGAGATACATCAAAAATGAAAATACTCGATTGGTATTAACATTAAGATCCTCTACCAAAGAAAATATATGAGGTGTAAGATCACAATCACCAAAATTACGCCAAGCTAATAGATCATAAAACATTAATATATTCAATCATTTCTCAAATAATTCTAAATGATTTTTATAGTATTGAGATTCATAACAATAATTAAATTTATGATCTAAAATTATATATGGAACATTCTCATTAAGATAGAGGTCCTTGGTTGATGGCTTTGTGATAGGTAGACACATATCAAATTATGGCTCAAGGGGATGCCTATATCATTAAGGTGTCATGTGGTATCCCCTCCTTTAACTTCTTATTTGGTTTGATGACATTATAAGGTGTTAAATAGATATACATAATTCATTGATCCATGGTTTATGTGCATGGAATGATTCCATATGACATCATCCCTATCTCTCTATTTTATATGGTAGAACATGATTATGCCACATAACATGATTGCATGGTCTCTAGGTCAACACCATGTGATGAACTCTCATCTGATTCCATAGATCCTAACATAATGCCATGTTACATGATATTAGGCCTTTGGGCATAGAAAATATTAGACATCAATGATTTGGTTTTAGATAAATCAAAGTGAGTTGTCGATCTAATGATTGAATTACTATCGTGTAGTTAAGAGACTTCTAGACTTGGTGGCACCCATTGGATTCCAAGATTATGGGATGGTGACACTTGTCACCATATTATAAATAAAATGGTGCAAGAGACTTAGTTTTTTTTAGGAAATCAATCAAAAGCACCCAAAGCCATTAATCTATAAAATTAGTGGTTGGGGGTAAGACATGGGGTAAATGCATTGAACTTTAAGCTAGGATTAAGAAAATTTCACCTCGATTGAACATGATGAATTCACATTTATTCATCATGGGACTTGGGGGAAAATTTACACTCAACATAATTGAGATTAGTATATCTTGAAAATGGACAAGATATTGAGCTTAATTTCTTTGACTCAGACATATCAAATCAATTGACTTGGGCTTAGCACACTTCGAGTTTAATAGAATTAGAGCTCAATGCAAAGAATTTTAGAATACTTGTTCTTAGTGAGACTTAATCTCATTTGAATTCGGCTCAAAGTAATTGATTTTAATGGACTCAAGCTTAATCTAGCTAAGATTGATAGGAATACTAGCACTCGATGAACATGAAGTACACTCATAGTATCAAGATCAGCTAAAGAGCCTTACTAAACTAAAACCCAATTCCACACTAAAAGGCTAAAGGTGAATGGGTTTTTTAAATACAAATATCCTTCTCTTGAGGTAAAGTGACAAGATGCATGCAAGCCTTCTCAAAGACAAACTATGTGTAAATCATGTCAAATAACTCAATTTAGAGTCAACAATTCCACATTACAAAGGGTACCACAAGTACAAAGTAAGTCCACAAGACCACCTCACTGGCCAAACAAAAAAAAGAAAGAACATCCATACTAAGCATCAAACATGAAATATATGTTAACTAGACTGAGTCCACTTGAATAAAAAATGAGGTTCCTCATTTTCAGCATGGAAATGGGGCATGTTGTGTAAACAACAACACTCATAACCAATATTATTTCACAAGACAATGTTAATTTGAACCCATTCATGGGTTAAATTTACAACATTCTTACTTCTTCAATCCAAAGTAATAAAATATTTCCACACTTCATTTAAGAGTGATAAAACACAAAGGATAATATATAAGGCTTGCAGGATGGTACCTTTCAACAAAAAAATAACACAAGTTTTAGGAAATTTGTCCTTATCCATACAATGTGAAAATTATGTCAACACCCTTACCAAAACATTTTAAACTCCCTAGATGTTATAGGTATGAAGGTAAGGGTGATCTTATTAAACATCTTAAATACTTATATATGGTATGTGATGATGTTGAAAATAGTAATGAATACATGTTAAGACTCTTTACACACAATCTAAGGGGTCAAGCCCTAGAATAGTTTTCATATTTACCCAAAAGACCAATATACACATTTAAAAGACCTATCAAAAAAGTTTCTTCATCATTTATCATATAATGTTAAAAGGAATTGACCATACCTTATCTCTATAACACCAAACAATGTAATGGTGAAACCTTTACCTCTTTCTTACAAATATGGTAGTAATTGGCAAGTTATTTTCCATGGTCTTTTCCAAAAATGAGCTTATTGTTATTTTCATGTAAAAACTTAAGTTAAAGTTGGGTAATCACTTACAACTTATTTGTCTAAATTACATTGATCAAATAATTGAAAATGGAGTTCAAAACAAATGAACTTTAATTAGTAAGGTTGTTATCAAAAAAATTAAACATGACAACAATTCCTCAAACTAAACAAAAAAACCCAAGTTTTTCACAAAGAAAAAAAATGTTGTGGGTAATGGTGTGACTGATGTCAATAATGATAAAAAATAACCAATATAACATAAAATTAACTTACAACTTATAAACAACATCACAACACCTAGAAGCTAACAAAAAAGAGAAAAATACAATCATAAGTCCATCTCATTAGGAGACTCTCATGAATTTATTTTTTGAAAGTTGGCCCAAGAAAACATGATCATTTAGACCAAAACTAAACCTTTTGAATAAAATGTTCATAAACCTAATTTGTACCATGACATTGGATATTGTGAATACCATAGGATTAATTGATATTCAACCAATCAGTGTATGAGGATAAAATATTATGTCTAAGATCTCATAAATCATGGGGACATAGCCATTGAAATTCAACCATCCACATCATCTAATAACCAAAATTTGGGAATATATAAATATCCACTTCCCAAACATGGGCAACAACATGGTAAACAAAAATAAGAACAACCTTAAACAAGTAATGTTAATCAAACTAATTACCATTTTGACTCTATAGCCAATTATTTTTATTATATAAACCATCACATTTTTTCCATTACTCTAAATGACTAAGATTGCACTGTTACTACAAGGTGTGCCAATATTACCATCCCAAGTGATTCCTCATCCACTATTAAGAGTAAGTACATAATCATAGACCACCTTGAGAAGACACCATATCTCATATCCATTTTAGAGATTCTCAAAACTTCCCTTGTACATAGATATATCTTTCTATAAAGTCCATCAAGTCAAGAGTCCATCAAGACATCAATCCATTAAATTTTTAATTGTTTGTTGGAAACTTATCAAATAAAATTCAAGTTACATTTGATCATTCTGATGTCAATCCTATGGGATGTATACATAGTTTACATTTTTTATATAGAATTAATAATCTCTAGACACAGTAAAAAAGGTGTTTATAGACAATGGATCAACTTTTAACTTGTGTACATTAAGATTATTTATACATTTAAGGTATACTAGAATAAAATAATATTACCATTAAGTCATATCAAAATAATTATCATGATTCTATGGGTACATATATCATCCTTTTATGGTGGGTCCTATCATTTAGTAGACATTAATTCATGTTATTGACCTAGATTTAACATACAAATTACTCCTTAGATGTCCATGGATCCAATTTATGAATGCTACACCTTCCACCTTACACTAGTATTTGATATTTTATCATGATGTCCTAGAAGTAACCATATCTGGTGATCCTCAACCCTTTCAATAATTTAAATTATTAAAAGGGTGTTATAAAAAAACTAATTATCTCCATTTTACCAAAGACACATATGTTCTACTTGAAGAATCACCAAATCTTAATGACCACATCCATCCTGATACATTATTTCAAACATCTTCACTTGGTGGTTGGTTGAATATGCCATCTACATACACTTCCATAGATAATACATATACAAGTTAATCATATAATAAAACTTACACTTCAAACATCATACCATCTCCTCCATACCAATTCAAAATTATTGGCAAAGGCATGTGAGAGTATGAAATCCTAGATGATAATTACTTATGTAAAATTCATGTCTTGAAATAATCATGGTAGGCCCCATTATTAAAAGGATACTCAAGTTATTTGTAAATTCATCAAAACATTATTTTTAAAATTTGGTCTTATTTATGATGAACAAATTGAAGATTCCAATTCATGTTGGCTTTATTCTTATGAACAAGCTATTTACTTCCTTGAAAACTAATATCCCATTTCCAAATCCATCATGTGCAATATAACTAATTATAAAGGCAAGGGATTTAGCCTCCATGAAAAAGGACTAATAGAATCATTATTAAATTAGATGAATATTTTCATGGTATAGGATTTAACCCACATAATGTGAGCATAAAAATTTTCCAAAGTGGATTTTTTACTAAATTTGAGGCAAGCTCTTTGGTTTGAAACATGTTTCATGTATAGCTAATTTAAAGATCTATCTATGACCAACTTATTAAATGAAAACAGCATCTTAACACTCGATGTAACATATCCAAACTTAATAAAGTGGTACAAATAATCAAAACTTAATCTTGATCACTTTGAAAATAATGAAGCAATATCTAAATTCTTGAGCATAAGAGATAATATTCTAGTAGGTGATCATAATAAATTTTTTTCATCTAGTTAAATGATTCTACATAATTTGGAGAACTATTATCACACCATAAAATTAGTAAAATAATATCATAAGAATAATAAATTTAGGATTAATTTAACCTACACCACCCACAAAATATCAAGAATAATTGACTTTATTAATTGAAGACACCATGTCAGTTAATATTGGAAAAAAGTAAAATCCAAAGAAGTAAAGCATGCTACATCATTAAAACAATAATAACATAACAAATTTACGCTTTTCCTTAAATAATTATTCAATGTGTTTATATGGTCTTATGTAGACATGCCGGGTATTAATCCTTTACTTGTGCATTATATTATGGTTCATCCAAATGAAATAATTATAAAAATACATCTTAAAGTTACACTCTTAGTGAAGGATGAAATAAAAATCAAAATAGAGGTTGGCTTCATCTATCCCATAGGTTACTTAGAATGGATATCTAATGTTTTGCCAATATAAAAGAATCTAGATAGAATCAGGGTATGTATAGACTTTAGGGATATAGATAAGGCATGACCTAAATATGAATTTTTTTTTCCAAACAAAGATATGACTGTGGACTCCACTGTTAGTCGTAAGATGTTGTCTTTAATGGATAGTTTTTGGGTTATAACCAAATAAAAATAGCTCCCAAGGACAAATACAAGACACCATTTACCACACCTTGGGGAAATTTTTAATATCAAGTAATAACCTTTGGTATCATTAATACTAGAGCCACATATAAGAGAGAAATGAACATTATCTTCCATGGTATACTTCATGACACCATGGAAGACTATGTTGATGACATTTTTACTAAATCCAAATCTAGATTAAAGCATCTTGAGATACTTTTATAAAATGAGACAGTGCAAGCTCTATTTGAATATAAACGTCTTTAGGGTGACATCGATAAATTTTTTGGGGTTAATAGTTTTACAACACATCATAAAGGTTGATCCTTCCAATTTTTTATCTATCATGAATATGTCTCCACCTAAAAATCTCATTCAAATACGTAGTATTCAAAGTAAAATTTAGGAAATTAGATGGTTCATATCTTAGATTGTAAACATTTATCATCCATTCACATTATGGATTAATAAATATAATCCATTCAATTGGAATGAATACTATAATATGGCATTTGAGAATCTTAAAAAATATCTTTCAAATCCCCTAGTCTTAATTCCACATATTATAAGCAAATGTTTCATTTTGTATATATCCACTACATAGTATACATGGGGAGAATTTTTGTCACATCATGATAATAGTGGATAAGAATGAGTAGTATATTACCTAAGAATAACTTTGGTGTCATATGAGATTGATTACTCTATCGTGGAAAAATCCTATTTTGTGGTTGTTTTTTCTTCCTAAAAATAACACCACTAGATGCTTAATAATATTAAAAAAAAAAAAATTGAAATTAACCCTCTTAAATATATCTTATCTAAAATAAATTTGATAATCATAATGGCTAAGTGGGTCATGATTCTTAGTGAGTTTGATCCTGATTATGTAAATCTAAAATCAATCAATGGAAATGTACTAATAAATGCATTAGCAAAGGATTCTCTAAAATATCACACAACACTCATTAAATATTTCTCATATGAACCACTTATGCTTATCCATGAATACCTAGTCTAATATTTATATTTTTATGTCTCTTTCACAAATCATATCTCAGGGGTAGGAAAACTATT
Source organism: Torreya grandis (assembly GCA_037957365.1). Classification (NCBI taxonomy): domain Eukaryota; kingdom Viridiplantae; phylum Streptophyta; class Pinopsida; order Cupressales; family Taxaceae; genus Torreya; species Torreya grandis. Next base: position 178,300 of record JARHVA010010212.1, read on the forward strand.
GGTTATTATTCTATAAATTACAAGTGAAAGGATCCAACAAGTTTCCATGATGTTCATGGCATCTAGGGGCATGAAAAAATCTTGTTAAAAGTCTTAAAGGTTTATTAGAGTCTTGATGGGTCCAAATATGATTAACACAAGCCTAGAAGAACCAGACCATCATAGCACATCATGTAGGAATGAATAGGTCAGTTAGCTTTTGTATTTAATAAGTGTACTTGGGAGGCCTCTAAATTTTAAAGGACTGAATGGAAATGATGATTTTTCATGCTTTGAATTCCCCCTATAAATTTGGTGTCTTGATGAGTTTTATATATCAAGATATAAACCTGCAAAGTTGAACTAAGAAAATTAATATTTCAAGTTCTAAACCTAAGAATCCATGCGTGTAATGAGTTCTTGGCTTCCATTCTTGATTTTTATGTTTGAACTTGTGTTATTTTTTCCATCAATGGATGCTTGGTGTGAGTCTTATAATTCCTTTTTGCTTCCTTGATTGCTTGGTGAGCCTAGTTCATGAAATAACTATGCAATTAGCTAGTTTGTGAGATTGTGTGAGAAAACATTATAATATGATAATTTAATGTTGTTTTAAGCATATGCGAGTCTCATTTAAATTTGGTACATCACTTAATAACACTTTACCCCCTTTCTAACTATTTTACCAGTAGAATCTTTAGTCTAGGTGATCCATTAAGAGGAAGCCAACCTTATCCAAAGGTTTAACCTCACTATAGGATACCCACAGCCTAAGGTTATTCCCATTATGTGACTTAGTTGGAGGGATCTTGAAGAACCCTCTCTAAGGGTGAAAACTAATGCCACAATAGTTTATGGCACACCTAGTGGGACCCACTTTTAAAGAATATTAGTCAAGTTTGATGTTGGTTTGATCAATTTAAAAGAGTTATAGCTTTCATGAAGTAGTATTTGGTGACTCTAAGCAACACTTAACATTTTGGTGGTAGAGTAGTATCTATCTTTCATGCTAAAGGTGAATACAAGATCAGTTTCTAGAGGTATTCCTTTTGAAAATTTTTAATTACCTTTAAACTTAGTAAAAAGGTTAAGATTTTATAATACACATCCATATAAAGGAATCTTTCCTCCTAAAATAATTTTAAGGTCTACTTCTGGTAGAAGATCTTTGTTAGATCCTTTCACTACCATGTCAGTACCTAGAGCTTTTCCCTTTGTGGATTTCAATGGTCAGAGTCCTTTAGACCTCCAATAGGATGACTCTATCCTAGTGACAACTCTTAAAAGTGTTCCTTATTTCACTAGAGACCAATCTACAATCCCTTCTAATCACCTTAGAGATATAGCAATTTTTTTCAATATTCATGATATAATTGAGGAGAATATGGCTATTAGGCTATTGGCCATCTCTTTCAAGGGTAAATATTTGTACTAGTATAGAAACCTTAGGACCAACTCTATAACATCATGGGATCAATTAGGTAATGATTTGTGTAAAAGGTTTGAAGATAAAAGTGACCACTTGTACTTGAAAAATAGTTAACACAATCAAGAGGCTCCCCATGAGGTCATGCAAGATATAAAAATTAGGTTTTATAACATGTGGGATAGGATCCCAATATCTATTAGGCCCACTCCTAACTTTATTTTCCTTTACTATCTAAAATATCTAAATAGTGATATAACAATAAGTATCCAGTTTATGGGAGGAAAAACACTACCAAATTCTTATGAGGTGGAAATTAGAGTAGAGAATTATCTAGTACAAGTTGGCAAGTTTACACCTAGGCCACAAATGCCTTTATTTCCTACAACTAAACCACCTCATTTCATCATTCCTCCCCTTACTATCATTCTACCTATACCAACACTTGCTTCCATACCTACACCAAAGTAGGAAAATGCCTCAACTAGTTAATCAAGTGACTCCTAAGAAAATAAGAATTTCCAAGAGCTTAAGAGCATGTTTCAATCCTTTGGAAATGAATTGGTAAATGTGAAGAGGTAGAAATATTAGTTGAATAGGCCTTATCAATCTTCATATTAACCTTAACAATAGTCCTATCAAGAAAATAGGCCACCTTATAAAGGAAATTTCCAAGGATAAGGCCAAGAGTAGCCTAGCTATGTTAGGAAAAACAACTATAAACCAAATGATATAAGTACCTATACTACTTTGGTCCTTACTTAGAATAACATTACTTAAGAATTTGAGGGTATCATGACTTGGAATTAGTATTTTGGTCAACCATTATCCCAAATACTAATTTCAATCAAACGTTTAATGAGTAATGGCATCAAGGTGCTAGTTATGGATACAATCAAGCTCTTATGGCTCAAAACATATAAGTACCCATGATGAAAAAAATAAAAGAACCTCAAAAAGGATAGGGGTCTAATGAGGGACCATGCTAGTTAAGTGATACAATGTTTAACTATGACAAAGAAGAATGATATGTACTCAATCAATAGGCTAGTTCTAACTCAGCATACATTCTAGTGGTAACTAATACAAGGTTAATAAAAAGGAATATGGATGGTAACTAAGAAGCAATAAAATATCTTCCTACCATTACTCCTTCAATATTAAATCCAAGTGAACCTATAGCTGATCCAAAGGTTCTAATTACTTCAAAGAATTAGAATCAAGGGAATAACTTTATACCATAAAACTCATAAGTTCAAAGTACAATTATGGATCCCAAATCACAACCAAAAGTTAGTAGTTTTCCCATTAACATTTTGGAATAAATGAATAAATCCAATTTTAGTGTGATAATGCTAGACATGCTTTCCATACTTGGTCAAGTGGATATACTTCAAGAAGGATTATTAAGGATCAATGTTTTAGACAAGCCACCAAATAACGAAAATGTAGTTCTCACCAATGTAACTAAAGGACCTAATAAAGGGAAATCAAATAAGATGGTCAAACCTCCTCCCTTCTACATTTATATAATCATTGGTGACTCCTTAGTACATAACTACTTGGTAGATAGTATACCAAGTACTTCAGTGATGTCAAAGTCAATAGCAGATCAACTTGGTTTAAAGTATGAGCCTCAATATAAGGGAGTTATATAGCTTGATTGATCTTTCACCTAAATAAATATAATTATAAAATGTCTAAAATTGACTCTACATGATTGTCCTAGTATTTTAGTGGCTTAGGATGTGTTAATTCTAGATGTGCCTCCTCATTTTTCCCTATGCTTATCTAGAGACTTCATAATGAAAATTAGAGGTTATCTAGCAGCAGATTGGTCCTACATGGATTTTAGGATAAGGTATGGGATTGAGGTATACATAAAAGATGAGCCTATTTATAAATTTCACATAGAACCTTATGGGATAGATAGCTCAAACATCAACTATACCATCTTTGATGAAGATGAATACCTTCTTAGTCAAGAGCAAAACACTCATCCTAAGGAGATACCTAATATGTTCTTAGATGAATTATGGAGTGGAAATCAGTTAATTAACCATTTATAAGGTATTGAAGAAAGAAACATGGGTGTATAATTATTGCATAAGGATATTGAATCTATTCCATCCCTCCCTAGGCCAAAAAAATATGCTAGTGGTTTGTGGAAATTGTTCTTTGATGGTTTAAGGAGAAAACATGGGTAGATATAGGTTCAATGCTAGTATCTCCATCCAATGATATGTAATTTTCTTCCTACATATTCTAATTTATTTTATCTTATAATGCAACTGAGTATGAATTCATTATTCATAGACGTCACTGGGCTAGTAAGAGAGGAATCAAGAAGTTACAAGTATATGGGGATAGTGAACTAATAGTGCATTAGGTTAAAGGTCAAAGCATTACAAAAAATCCCTTAATGAGATCTTAAAAACATAGAGTGTAGGATTTTATGGAGGATTTTGAGGCCTTTAACACCCAATTAATGTCAAAGAACCAAAATCAACATGATAATAGATTGTTAGTTGTACGAGCTCAATTTGACCTCCCAAATGAATTGAAAAGGTCCAAAGTGTAGCCACATGTTGAAGTGGTAGTAAGACCATTAGTGCCAGATAATGAATCCCATTAGTAAGTATTTGATAGTGATAAGTAGATTGTTTATTTATTTTAGTAGGAAGTAGAGTTTTCCTCATTAAACCAAGATAAATTCTAACATAAGTATGAAGATCAAATTGTTCAACTAAGGTCCAACTAACTTCATAAAGGGTTGGTCACCCTTGAAGGTTTTTTCCATGAGGAATACCATATGAGGAGAGACAAGGAAGTGATGTCAACTGATGAGGATAATGATGAAAGATTTCTTATCTTAAAAGATAAGCTCCTCAAGCTTGGAAAGGTAATCACTAAGGCTAAAAATCATGCTTTCATTGAGTTTTGGAAAGAATATGTAGACATATTTACTTGGGAATATAATGACCTGAGAGGTTTTGATCCCGTGCTAGCCCAACACACTATAGAATTAGAGGCTAATGCCAAGCCTATTAGGTAGAATTAAAGGCCTATCAACCCCAAAATTGAGGAGCTTATGAGGAAAGAATTGACTAAATTGATTTAGTCTAAGATAATTATTCCCATCAAACATTCCTCATGGGTAGCCAACTTTGTGCATGTAATGAAGAAGAATGGGGAGATCAGATTGTGTGTCGACTTTAGAGAATTGAATAGGGTATCTTTGAAATATAATTACCCCTTAACATCTATGGAGAAAATCCTTCAAATAGTTGCTAGTTTAGAAAATTTCTCTCTTTTGGATCGGAACTCAAGATACAACTAGGTGATGGTAAGAAAAGAAGATCAATACAATATTACATTCACCATAAAGTGGGGCACATATGCTTATCACAAGATGCATTTTGGATTGTCAAATGATGGAGATACTTTTCAAATATTAGTGGACATGGATTTTCAAGGATTATTAAATTAAATGGTACTTGTCTACTTGAATGACATCATGGTTTTCTCCAAAAAGACTAGTGAGAATTTGGATTACCTAAGGTTGAAATTTGAAAGATGTATAGAATATGAGATCTCTTTGAATCCAAAGAAATATTTGTTTGTTTTTCATGAGGGTAAAATATTAGGACATATTATCTCAAAGTAGGGGTTAGCCATTGATCCTGATAGAATAAGTGGCATCTTAGCATTATCTTTACCCAAAAACAAGAAGGGAATCCAAAGTTTCCTTGGGAAAATAAACTTTGTGAGAAGGTTTATACCTAGTTTTGAAAACTTGATCAAACCCATCACTACCATTTTGAATAATAATCAAGTGTTCACTTGGTTAAATGAATATAAAGTAGTATTTGAGGCTATCAAAGAAGCCATTACCCAAGCACCCTTTCTCATGAACCTTGACTTCTCAAAGGATTTCATATTGTATACCTTTTCTAATATTGATAATATATCAGCTATGTTGATGCAAAAAAAAAAGTGGACTTGAGTAGCCAATTGCTTTTTTCAATCAAGGGCTTAAGGGATATGAGGTAAGGTATAATTTTGTATAAAATTAAGTTATTTTAGCTTTGAGAAGCCTCAAAAATATCAAACCAATGCTCTTAAATAACAATATCTATCTTATGGTGTCTCATCTTGGAGTGAGGGGCTTCCTTCTTAACAAGGACTTAAATGAGAAGAGGGCTAGTTGGATTACTAAGGTCATGGATTATGATGTGGAGATTAAGGTCACTAAGCTAGTGAGAGGTAAAGTCTTATGTGGGAATATGGTTGATTACCTTCAAGAAGATAAATAAGTTAGCTTGGTGAAATAAGGCAATTGATAAATGGATGCACCTTTACCTCACACTAGCTGGCTCTAGGATATGACACATTTCTTAGTGATAGGTGAGTGCCCTCAAGGTATGGATAGGACAAAGAGAAGGAATTTTATACTTTAGTCCATACCTTATGCATTAGTTAATGGGTTTTTATTCAAAAAGGACCTCAATTAAGTTCTTCTAATATGCATAGATGATGACCAAGTGTCAAAGCTCTTGGAGCAATTTCATGATGGGCTTGGAGGAGGTCATTTTTATCCAAAGACAATAATAGAAAAGGTGATGAGATTTGGTTATTATTAGACCATTCTCTTCAAGGATGCATATGAATGGGTCAAAAAATGTCAAAATTGTGCTCTCTTTATAAGCAATAAAATATTGGTAGCCTTTCCTCTCAACCCAATTTAGGTGGAACTACCCTTCATGTAGTGGGTTTTAGACTTCATAAGAATGATCAATACACCTTCTAGTAGGGGAAAATTGGGTACTCACTACTACTAACTACTTCACCAGGTGGGTGTAAGTGATTTCCCTTAAAGAAGCTAATGAAATAGCAGTGTTGGATTTCTATGATAATATAGTGACTAGGTTTGGTGTACCAAAAATAATAAATTTAGATAATGCCTTAGCATTTGTTGGCATGAGAATAATTTAATGGGTAATTTAGCTAGGTATCTACCTTAGTACATCCTCAAATTACTACCCCTAAGGCAATGGACTGGTAGAGTTCACAAATAAGAACTCGATAAGGATTATCAAGAGGATTATGGAAGAGAATCAATGAGTATAACACACAAAGCTAAGAATAGCCTTATAGGTTGATAGAGTGACTCCCAAAGTTGACATTGGAAACTTTTATATGTTATTTTATATGGGAGGGAGGCCAAATTACCCCATCTCTCTTGAGTTACCTACATTGGGTTAGTCCATTATCTTGAGTTGATGAAGAGTGAACCTATGATCATGAGGATGGTAGAGTTGATGGAGTTTTAATAAGCAAGGGACCTTGTAATGAAGACACTAGAGTCACATTAAGCTCAAGTCAAGAAACATTTTGAAAAGAGATCCATAGCAAGGGAATTTAAAGAATGGGATCTAGTCCTCAAGTGGGATTTAAATAAGGCCAAATTAGACAACCATACCAAGTTTGACAAATTGTGGAGTAGTCCTTACTTGATCCGTGGATGTAAACAACATAATGTTTTTTAGCTTTCCCACTTAGATGGAGAGGTATTACCCATCCTAGTTAATGGAATTCATTTAAAAACTTGTTATTAAAGGAGTTTTCATCCATTGTATATATTAGAGTAGATTTTCATGCTTTAATCTAAGTTCCTTGTGTACATTATTTTTAGTTGTGTGTTTCCCTTCCATAAGTGCTTTGGGCATAGTGTTTATTCTACTCTTGTTTTCATTTTTGATTCAAGAGAAGGTTTTAGAAAGGGAAATCCTTATATCAATTTAATATCAACTAAAAGGAGAGAATTAAGACTCTATTCCCAATGGATAGGATAAGGCTACTAATCTAATGCATAGTAGGCATGAAATCCCAAGATGTTTCCAAAAATGTTGGCCAATTTTGGCCTACATACAAAAATTTGCTTAGATGGATTAGTATTCTGGAGAGGTTTTAATTATGGTGTGAAAAGTTGAGAAAATTTATTATTGAGTGAATGATCAAATGGTGGAAGATTAAAATCACATGTCACTTTCAAGCTTTTGAAACACTTTAAGTAAGTCTTAAAGTGAGTTTGTTGAATTTTAGGAAATAGGTCTTGAAACATGTCTAAAATTGCAAGTGAAAAGATCCAACACATTTCTATGGTGTTCATATAATCTATGGGGCATGAAATAGGATTTCTCAAAGTCTCAAAGTTTTATTAGAGTCTTGATGGGTCCAAAGATGATTAACATAGTCCTAGAAGAACTAGACCTTCATGGCACATCATGCAGGAATGAACAAATCAATTAGCTTGTGTATTTAATAAGTGTACATGGGAGGCCATTAAAATTTAAAGGAATACATGGAAATGATGTTTTTGCATGCCTTGAATTCCCCCTAAAAATTTGGTGTCTTGATGAGTTTTCTATCTCAAGATATAAAACTACAAAGTTAAACTAGTAAAGTTGGACATGCTCATGGATGTCAATTTATAGCCATAAGAAATATCTATTTGAATTCAAAATCTTCAAAAGATCCTAAGAATAAATGTGGGGATAAAAAGTGGCAATATATTTAGTTCCCTAATAATTATCAATGATACATGGATAATAGCTTGAGTTAGTGGGACCATCAAGATCAATGATGCAAGTTAAATCATGCAAATCAAGATCTATGATGAACATGAGGTCAAAAAAATAGAGGATCCTAAGTAGGAATGTAGGGATTGTTGACCAATTTTTCCCATAGGCAAAATCATGGTCACGTGTTCCCCTTGCTTTTCAAAAAAACAATCATTTCAAGCTACACAATTCAATGCCAATGGTTCTCTACTTAGTTCAACATGATTTGGTTCAGTCATTTGGTTTAACTAGTTGGTTTATCAGCATTTGTTTTATCTTCTTCAAAGTCCAATGGCCTTGTTCCAGCTTAGTTCAACACTTTTTTCATTGGCCTGGTTCATTGGTTCAGTGCCTAGTTCATTGGTTTGGCCTTGGTTCATCGGCCTAGTTCAAGTTCATGTTCATGCCCTTGCATAAGGTAGGCACTTTAAACATTCACAAAAGGAAAGGTTCCGGTCAGATGCGGCTCAAATCAAGGGTTAGGTGCATTACTAAGCAAAGCTAGAGCTTGCGCATATACAAGCTAAAACAAAAGAGATAGGAGAATTTCTATGGACTTTTTGTCCACGGGAAAATGTCTATGGACAAAAGCCCATGGAAAACACAAAGCAAACAAAATGAAGGCCCGAGAGAATTTCTGCAAACTTTTTGTCTGCAGGGAAATGTCTGCTGACAAAAGTCTGCAGGGACTTGAGAGACCATCCAAAGGACCTGCCAAAGTATACAGGGTGGAGGAGCTACTTAGGAGGGTGATAAGACTAAAGCAAGCTGCAAAAGAAGTCATAAGGGATGAGGATGTCTTAGAAGCCATCAAAGTTAGCAAAGTGAGATGGTTGTTTGTGTTTAAAACAAAGAGAGCGCTAACCAGAAGGCACCCAAAATGAAGTGACTTGCCAAGATATTCACCCCAGGGGCTGAATGAGCCAAATGGAGACAAAATGAAGAAAAGAGAAAGTGCCAATTTGAGAAGTGACTTTGGCAGGTGGAATAGTGCCAATGAATTGATCATTGGGGATGTAAACATCTAAGTAATGCAACTAGTTTCTCCATTCTACATTTAATGGATATGCAAACCGTGTATTGACTAAGAAAGGTAGACTTTGAATAGACAAAAGGGGTAGTTCATTAAATGTCTTGAGTGACTTGTTCTTCCCAATGAAAAAGCACACGATAGCCCACTTGTAAACAAGGAGTGACAAAATGAGCCTCTTTGTTTTTTTGATATCACATTGTGAATTGGTCATTTTGTAAGGATCTTCCACATTTTAAAAAGCATAGCTCTGCTAAAATTTCCACCTAAATCAAATAAACGCAATTTTTTTACCTCTTCTTGGATAGATATTCTATGTATGTCCTGAGTGTTAATTTGTGTCCAGTCATTGTCTTTTGATGCTCTCACAGGTTCAACACCATCACACCAATTATCTACAAGGCACCATTTTTTGCAGCTGATAGGAGAGGAGCTATATTTAGAAGTATAGAATAGAGGAAGTCACTTACAATATGTATTTCATAGCATCTTGGCGAGTCGTTATTCCTATGTTTTCATAAGAACCTCCCTGCCATTTTCTTACAGCCTGGTCTTGCTGCCAAGTCTGAGTGTATGTATGTTGTTTTTGTCTGATACTGAGTGTGGATGTGTGAAGGTTGACTTATTTTGGTGCATCACCTCTTTAGATTAGTTTTTTCCCTGTATCTTTCTCCCTTTTCACCCCCCCATTATAGCTACCTATATATATATGTGTTTTGCACTTGCTAAAACAAACATGATGCATCAAAGGGAGCTAGCCCTTATTTAGAGACTCTCCCCTCCAGCTTCACTAGTCCCACAGGCGAGAGGGGAGTTTCCATGTTGTGAGGAGAAGATAATAGATTGACTTCCTATCATTGGGTGAAATTTCTTGCATCAATAGTTTTCGCACACCCAGTGGGACTGTGTTTTTTAATGTAGTAAGGTTTCAAGATTGATGCTAGTCCTGTTACAACAAATCAAATATTTTTAGCATCTGGCGACTCTGAGTTAAATTTGCTAGTTAAGCAGCCTATTGCCATTAGAAAACATTTCTTGTATGTATATTTCCTTTGCTCAAAATCATGGGTCTTTTTTTCCTTCATATGAATATAATCAGGGTCCAGATATTCATGCAATCCCCTCAAGTAGCTCTCCTAGTTGCCCTACAACTATAAGAGAAATGGCCCTGGAATTGGAGATTAATAGGTTGGAAGAGCAGTACAAATATCAACAAGAGCTGATGTATAAAGAGGAATGCTCATTTAGGCAAGCTCAGGGCTTGCAACCCATGGAAGAGGAGGTAGAAAAATGGAGAAATCCATTTATTCAAGGCAGTCAGCCTTGCGCACCCCCTCCTAATCTGAAGAAAACCCCTTCTTTTATGCCAAATCCTTTCTATCAGATTGCACTTGCTCACTCCAACTCATCAAATGCATTCACTCTCAATCTCGTACACTTGGCTTTCCAACACCAGATAACATCAGAACAACCTCCCATGGAGATGAACCTTCTAAATTCCTTAAATTGTGAATCTTCCATTTGGGGGAATAATACCAGCCAGTGCGTCCCTCTTCTAAAGACTCTTCCAACATACCAACAGTCTCTTCCTTGCATTCCCCAACCTCCCCAAGTCCTTTAGCATGATATACAGATTCCAAGTTGGAAGAAGGAATACCAGGGACTAGCTCAGAGCTTTGAAGAAGATAATGCTGATGACTTCCAAGAAAGACTTTTTTAGGACAACCTAGCCAAGCAAATTGAAGATTTAGAGGCTAGGATGAAGCCACTTCTTGAAAGAGAGTTAAAATTTCTAGACTTTGCTAAGGAGCCCCAGGGCCTTGGAGAAAACAAAGTTGCTACCTATTCATAGGAGCAAAATTCTAATTCAGAGATCTTAAACTAGGGAAAAACAATAGAATCATGGGGTAGAATGGAAGAAGAACAAGGTTTTTCTCAAAACCTTAAAAAAGTTGAAGCTGCACCTACTCATGATAATGTTGAAAACCTCCAGGAAAAGCTTTTCCAAGAAGATCTAGCTAGGAGAATTGTAGAGTTGGAGTCCAGAGAGAAATTCCTCAGCCAATGTGTGATGGATGGTTCAGACCAAATAGCACATTCCATATCTGAACACACCACACCTACACATTTGCAAGAGAGAAATCATGCCATGCCTGATATAAATGAAGTGCTGACCAAGTGGAAGGAGGAGAACCATTCGATTCTAGCTCAAGGACTGCCTCCTCTTCCACATGTTTTCTCCACTTCACCTCTTCTCAAGGAAGAACCTATTCTATAGGAGGCGAGTGAGGAGTAGAAGATCCAATCTACGGTTCTTCAAGAGGCTATCATGAGCAACAAAAAAGAAGAAATCATCATTGATGATTCTTGTGAAGACACCATTAGCAATGGAGAAGATGTAGGTCTTGTATATATGCAGATGTTCCAGCAATACGGAGAGGAACAAAAGCATGGTGAGCTCTCTTCCCCTCTGTTTGATGAAATTCCTTGCTATTTTGATGATGAGGATGACTATGCTGAAGAGCCTAAGTTAGAGGAGGATCAGGAGAATATTTTTGAAAATATAGAGGTCCTGATTAGTAAAGAGGAAAAGGAGAGGTCTATCTTCCTGGAGGAATGCCTTGAAGAAAAAAATTTCAACCAAAGAGGTGATGTTCTGTGGGATGATCAATCATTTTGTGAGTCAATTTCAGACATCACCACAGTCACCCTTCTTCAAGAAGGCCAAAAGGAAGCAGAGGATGAGTCTAACAGGATTTTCAACGATGTAGAAGGAAACAAGTCAGACCATGATACATTGCAGAGGGAATGTACATGTCAAAGGGATTATGGTGATGAGCCAGTAGCCATTGATTAATTGGTGTGGATCACTAATATGAAGGATCAACATTCAAAAAACCTCTAAGGACAAGCAGAATACATGTATGTTGGAGGCATGTTTGAATCTAATCCACTCAGATACAGGCCAACTCAGGTGGCAGGCAAGAGGAGCAGGTCACCAACTCTCTTTTTCATTCAGCTATTTGCCTGGCACCATAAGTCCTTTTTCCAGAAAGGGGACTTGAAAAGTTTTCCTTTTGATCCAGGAGGAAGCTAAACATTCCCGGTTAACTGTATATAGTAGTTTGTTTTCAGTTTCTTTCCTACTTTCCCTAAGTGCAGTTTTACACAAGTACTATTTTTTAGCCTTGTGTGTTTCCCTTCGCGTGTGGGGTAAAAGCTTCATTTTTGATTCTCAGATCTTTGGGGATATTTTTAATTCTTTCATAGCTACATCTGACTCTATGCCCAATGGATTCTGTAAGGCAACTAGCTTCTAAGCATAGCAGGCATGCTTCCCCTGTGAGTTGCCAATATGTTAAACAATTTTGCCCACAGGCAAAATCATGGTCACCTCCTCCCCTTGCTTTTAAAAAAAACAATCATTTCAGGCTACACAGTTTAATGCTAGTGGTTCTCTACTTGGTTCAACATGATTTGGTTTAGCCATTTAATTTAACTAGTTAGTTTATCAACATTTGTTTTATCTTCTTCAAAGTCCAATGGCCTTATTCTAGCTCAGTTCAACACTTTGGTCAACGGCCTGGTTCATTAGTTCAGTGCCTAGTTCATTGGTTTGGCTTTGGTTCATCGGCCTAGTTAAGGTTCATGTTCATGCCCTTGCATAAGACAGGCACTTCAAACATTCACAAAAGGAAAGGATCCGGTTGGGCGCAACTCAAATCAAGGGTCGAGTGCATTACTAAGCAAAGCTGGAGCCCACACATATACAAGCTAAAGCAAAAGAGCTGGGACAATTTTCGTGGACTTTTTGTCTATGAGAAAATGTCTGTGGACAAAAGCCCATGGAAAACACAAAGAAAACAAAATGAAGGCCCAAGAGAATTTCTGCAAAATTTTTGTCCGCGGGGAAATGTCCACAAACAAAAGTCCGCGGGGACCTGAGAGACCATACAAAGGACCTACCAAAGTATACAAGGCGGAGGAGCTACTCGAGAGGGTGCTAAGACTAAAGCAAGCCACAAAAGAAGTCATAAGGGATGAGGATGTCCTAGAAGCTTTCAAAGTTAGCAAAGCGAGGTGGCCATTTGTGTTCAAAACAAAGAGAGTGTTAACTAGAAGGCACCCAAAATGAAGCAACCCACCAAGATGTTCACCCTAGGGGCCGAATGAGCTAGATGGAGACAAAATGGAGAAAAGAGAAAGTGCCAATTTGAGAAGTGACTCTGGCAAGTGGAATAGTGCCATCAAATTGATCATTGGGGATGCAAACATCTAAGTAATGCAACCAATTTCTCCTTCTACATTTAATGGATATGCAAACTGTGTATTAACCAAGAAAGGTAGACTTCAAATAGATGAAAGGGGCAGTTCATTAAATGTCCTAATCAACTTGTTCTTCCCAATGAAAAAACATGCGATAGCCCACTTATAAACAAGGAGCGACAAAATGAGCCTCTTTGTTTTTTGATATAACATTGTGAATTGGTCATTTTGTAAGGTTCTTCCACATTTTACAAGGCATAGCTCTATTAAAATTTCCACCTGAATCAAATAAACGTAGTTTTTTTACCTCTTCTTGGATATATATTCTATGTATGTCCTGAGTGTTAATTTGTGTCTAGTCATTATCTTTTGATGCTCTCATAGGTTCAACACCAACACACTAGTTATCTACAAGGCACCATTTTCTGTAGCTAATAGGAGAAGAGCTCTATTTGGAAGTATATAATAGAGGAAGTCACTTACAGTATGTATTTCATAGCATCTTGGTGAGTCCTTGTTTCTATGTTTTCATAAGAACCTCCCTACCATTTTATTGTAGCCTGGTCTTTCTGCCAAGTCTGAGTGTATGGATGTTGTTTTTGTCTGATCCTGAGTGTAGATGTGTGAAGGTCAGCTTATTTTGGTGCATCACCTCTTTAGAGTAGTTTGTTTCCCTGTATCTTTCTCCCTTTTCACCCCCATTATATCTACCTATATATATGTGTTTTGAACTTGCTGGAACAAACATGATGCATCAAAGGGAGCTAGCCATTATCTAGATACTCTCCCCTCCAGCTTTGCCAGTCCGACATATAAGAGGGGAGTTTCCATGTTGCGAGGAGAAGACAGGAGTTTGACTTCCTGTCACTGGGTGCAATTTCTTGCATCAACAGGGATGAAAGGTGGCACAATAATGGTGAATTCAAAAATTAATTTTGCACATTTGATCACAAAGATAAAATATTTATGATGAATGTTCAACCATGCAAAGTAGATTGATGGTATGAATGAAGTCAGAAAGTCAATAAAATCAAATTGCACATGAGGCTGCCATATGGCATAAAAGCATTAGCTAGATGGATATTTGACTATAGGGTCCATAGAGAGCACATGGAACTGACAAGTGTCATGATCTAGGAATCTTAGATCAAGGATTGATGACCAATAAAGGGTTGCCATTAAAGCTTAATTTGGACCTCTAGTTTGAAGGTTTAAAACTTGTAAGATTTATTTTTTGAGGTCACAAAGCATTTCCATGATTGTATCCATGTTTTTTTTGAAGGATAATCCATGTGTGGAATGATTTATTTACTTCCATAATGTTAAATAATATATTAGGTTTATTTGAACTAATAAAAATCAAGAATGGAGTCAAACAACCTGATGAAATTTTAATTGAGCTCATGACTATATGAAAACCAATAAATGGGTTTTCATCTATATTAGACCTAGGTTGAGGTTTTGGAGTAGGGGTAGATATATATGAAATATGGAGGAGTATCTAATATTTCAACATGGGCACACCCTTGACAAATAGGTACCTACATCCACTTAAAGTAGACATAGTCATGGCTCTATCAAGTCCATATATATGAGGATTTTGTCCTTATAAAGAAAATAAGTTGAGGGTGGCATAGAATTTCAAAGAAAGAGATTTTATGGTTTAATATGGTATGTGGATCATTCAAATATTTTTATATCCTTAAGTAACTTTCCTCCTTGAAAGGATAATGACTCATCATCTTCAAAATAGATTATTATCTTCTAGTGTATTTCTCAGCCAATGAGAGGGTTCAGAGGCTATTAGGAAAATTGAAGGTTAATTTTTCAATGGAGGAATAGTCCTAATGTGATAAAAATGTGGTTAAGAATTAATTTAAAGGTGGTGGTATCCCATTTATTGATTTTGATTGCATGCTTATCTTGTCTCTTCCCCTTTTCTCCTATATTTCCTATTTTCTCCCTCATTGTAACTCTCTATTTGATTTTGAATTCTCATAAGGAATGTCTAATTTTTGAAGAGGAATAAAATCTCATTTGACAAGTATAAACCCTATAAATTTTTTTAATAACTACCTCTTAATTAAATAAGATGTTTTTTTTACCTATCTCTTGCCTTTAACTAGTGTTTAGTAAGCTTGTGCATGATGTCCTTGTGAAGGAGATTCTTTCATGTCCATTGTCTTTCTTCCTTACTTATTTTAAGGTATTTTCAAGCTATTTTTAGGTCTTAAATTATTTTCTTTTTAACATAAATGAATTATTGGTGTCATCCTTAGAATTCCTCTTTACTTCCTTGATTGCTTGGTGAGTCTAATTCATGGAATACTTATGTAATTAACTAGTTAGTGAGATTGTGTGATAAAACATTCTCTTATGCTGATATAGTGTTGGTTTAAAGCATATGTGAGTCTCATTTAAATTTGGTTCATTACCTTTTTATCTCTCTTAGTAAGCCTTTACCCCCTATCTAACCCTTTTCCTAGTAGAATCTTTAGTCTAAGTGATCCATCAGGAGGAAGCCAAACTTCTCTGGAGGTTTAACCTCACTATAAGATAACCATAGCTTGAGGTTGTTCCCATTGTGTGAATTATTTTTATGGAGCTTGAATAAACCTCTCCAATGTTGTAAACTAATGCCACAATAATTACTTCTAATGGGGGCTTATTTCTAAAATCATCTCAGATTGAATTTTATTGTACAAATAACATAATAAAGAATGAAGCCCTTATATTTGATATTAAAATTAAAATATAATGGGTATACAAAATATTATTGTCTTTGGTGATTCAAAACACATAATAAATCAAGTCACCAATGAATTTTAAGCTTGTGATGAAAAACTAATGTCATACTAAAGGATGGTGGATAACCTCAAGTTATGAGTTACATTTATATAGTTTGAACAAGTTACAAGGGATAACAAAAGAGTATTTAATTCCATGGATATAATTGGTTCTTTATTGGACCCCCAAACCAAGCACAATAAATTTATCATATAATATTTGATAATATAATATTATGATACTCCATATTTTGAGATGGTTTGTGAGGTGGTTGGTCCCACTCCTTGGTATAATAAGATTTATAAATACCTCCATAACAAAACCATTCCATAAACTTAACTCATAACGAATGAAAATCCTTTATTTAACAAACATTTTTCTATATTGTTCTTGGTAAAACCCTATATCGAAGTAATTATGATGGAAACCTATTACGGTGTTTAAATTTTGAAGATTTCACTTTATCCATTAGATATGTTCATGAGGTAATTTAAGGTGCTAATTATAGTTTTATAATACTTGATAAGAAACTTTCACATGTGGGTTGATATTGCCTTATAGTGGAATATAATTCTTGTGCTTGTGTTAATAAATATGTGTTTTGATGAAAGCATGGTGATCTTGTACATATTCCTTCACAATATTTACAACCCATCACTATACCTTTGCCATTTTACACATGGGGCTTATACCTCATTGGTAAAATAAATCCAAATTATTGAGATATAAAAAAGCATATTATTATTAACATATAATACTTTACCAAATGGGTTAAAACTATGCCCCTAATGTATGTCACTAGTAAACAAATTTCCAAGTTTATCTTAAACCACATTATCTATCATTTTGAAATCCCACATGCTATCACATTTGATAATATTAAATAATTCAAGGACCTTTTCACTACATAACATATTAAACACAAGTGGTCCACTCCTTAATAGCTATAAGGTAATGGAAAAGTGGAGGAAACAGATAAAAACATCCTAAAATTTAATAAAAGATTTGTCAATACATTTGATCATGATTAACATACACAACTTAATCCCACATTATGGGCATACCAAAAAAATCATTTTCAAAACCATGAGGGAAACCCCATACTCCCTTGTTTATGGTAATGAATCCCTATTACCTATCTAAGTCCTAGATTCCATCCTTACACATCTTTAAAAAATATTATTGATGATGAATCTTATCACATTTCATGCCTGACTAAACTTGACCTCCTTGATGAGAAATGCAATAATGCCTTAAGCAACTTATAATTATACTAAAATCACATTCATTATATCTATAATATTAATATTAAATCTTGGGAATTAAAAATTAGTGATCTTTTTCTCAAAGAAAACCAATGGAAATACCAATGTAAAATGAGGAGAAGAGGAAAATTTGAATGAAATTGGTTGGACCAATATAAATATTGCCAAATACAGATTTGTAACTTATAAGTTGGCTACAGAGGATGGAGAGGATATTGATGAGCCTATGAAAATAATGAACCTCAAATGGTTATATTATTAATTCATTCTAGTGCTATTGTACATATCTTAAGTGTCAAAAAAATAATAAAAAAAATAAAACAAAAAAATAAAAAAATCAAGAAAAAGATAAATAAAAATAGTACATCCAAAAGTGAAAACCATTTATTTGTCACTTTGGGCAAGTAATATGGTGAATGTTTTTTTTTACACCATGTGTAATCCATTGTATATATACAACTTAGTTACTTGGGAACATCCCATTGCATTCATCATTTGTATATTTCCATTTAGCCACTTATTCCACCATCCACCCATGACATGTTAGCTTAGATTTTGACGATTTCACTTGTGTAACCATGTCCTTGTTCATTATTAGAGGAATATATTATATGTGACCATTATTATCACTTAAATATCCATATCTATAACTATCAACATGTGACACTTTTATCTATTAAATTATACATACCTACATACATATATATATATATATACACACACACACACACATATATATATACATATATATATATATACATATATATATATATATACATATATATATATATACATATATATATACATATATATATATATATATACACATATATATATATATATACACACACACACAGAGATATATATATATATATATATACATATATATATATATATATATATATATATATATATGTATATGTATATATATATCCTTCAACATCATCATCATTCACTCTTATTGGGATGGAAATAAATCATATATTAATCAAAATCTTACACTACATAATCACTTTTCATCCATTCCCATATTGAGAGAGCTACATCTAGCTGAATAACCCCACCTAGACATTGTCCATGGTGGATTATGTAGGTAACACTTAGATACATGGAGTCTCAAGGTATAGTTCATCCACCACCACCCCCATCATCCCATCATCTCAAGTGTGATTTTAATTTTCCAAATAACCACCCCAAATAATATATTTGTTCTTATGAATTCCTTTTAAAATGTCAACATTGTCATGGATATTGAATACCAAAGATTCAAATATACTCTAGGATGTTCACAAAGTCATTTTCTTAAGTTTATGTGTGATTTGATTCATTTGATTTATTATGTTTTTTTTTTTTTCATTTTATTGCTTTTGTGAATTTTATCCTTTTAGTTGCTTCATCATTTACTTATATTTTGTGTGAACATTTCTTTTTGTGATATTTATCCTTGTTTTTCATAATTTTTTATTGTTACAAAAGTTTTCTTTCTTTTTTGTTTTTGAGTTAAGATCATTATGTGTATTTCAAATGGTGTGATTATGATATTCCATATAATGATGCACTAAGTCTTCCAAAAATTAATATTTTATTCGTTACATGTAAAACACAATAGTAATCATGGTTATTTCATACCATTAGTGCATATTGTGTACATTATAGTAAACAAAGGTGTCTCAACTCCTACTCAGTTATTAATGTTGTAATTATTACTAGAAATCTATATCATAGTAAAACAACAAAGGAAAATTATAACCATGTATACATATGGATAAAAGGATGAACATGTGAAATAACATATCAAAAGTAGAAAAAAAAAATGATATACCAAATCATATATATCCATTAACCATCCACCATACATGTAAAACTAAAATGCATCCATAATGTCAAAACATATCCATAATGCAAGTATGAAGCCAAAAAATTAATCATAATATATAATCTTGAATGTGTCACAATACATCAATACAATGATACATCTCAAAAATATGTATACATCAATAGATCATATATATCATATAATGTCTCTCCTTGACCCTCAAATGAAGTATCTATGGATAGAATAAGCTTAGATCACCATGGTGTACTCCTATGAGGACCCATGACTTATTTTGATGGATGTCCCATAGATATCTCAGACTAACCTCCTCATCAATTAGTCTCTAAAATTAATTATTTTATTATGTGAATGATTTTTCCTCCTCATAAAAACTCATGTAGTAGGTCACCTTCCCTATAGTCCTCATGACCTTATCGAAGGAATCCAACTATTTAGGTCATGCTAATAGATATATAGCCTCTAATAACTTAATCAGTGTAATCTCTCTCTCTCTCTCCTCTCTCTCTCTCTCTCTCTCTCTCTCTCTCTCTCTCTCTCTCTCTCTCTCTCTCTCTCTCTCTCTCTCTCTCTCCTCTCTCTCTCTCTCTCTCTCTCTCTCTCTCTCTCTCTCTCTCTCTCTCTCACACACACACACACACACACACACACACACTCACACACACACACACACATGTATCTATGAGTCAAACATGTGTCATTTAGAGTCTATATCACTACATACTATGTGAGAAATCCTTCTTATAACCCATATCCCTTAGATTTCATCCTTTTTATCTCTACCTATAACCTATCCACCTCTCCTTATAGTCACCTAATCTTTTCTTGCCCATATCTACCACCTCTATCTCCATAAAAACTTGTTATCTCTATATCCTGAGCCTTGATATTATTATTTAATCTATCTATCAGTGTCTAGTCCTTTACTAACCTCACTCAATCTGATGATCCTACTCCACCCCTCCCTTTGTGTGTGTATCTAGAACATGCCTCATTTTTATATCCCATCTATCTCCCTTTACATTCACATAATTATCCATAACAACCACATGAGTGTCTCCTCCATAATAATCCATAACAACCACATGAGTGTCTCCTCCATAATTTACCCCAACCTCTCCCACATCCACATCATGATTTTGGTCTCTTCTAACCTATACTACCTTTGTAGCCTCTATATCATATACATGAACCCCATATTTATCTCCTCCTCTACCACCCCTATGTTGAAGATACTCTCATAATCCTATTTTATAGGCCTTTGATATGAGGACATGCCCTAAAACACTACATATAAAAACTACCTCCATGTCTTATATGACATATCTTTGAGATCCAAATCTAGAATCAATGTCAGAACCTAATTGTGCTCTCCCCCCATACTAACCATGTAAAAATATGATGACTAGATAGTATCACCTATCTAATACCAAACTATCTCATCACCCTATGAGGTTGGTACCACTCAATGATATACTCATGGTAGTGAGTAATGTAACATTACATCATCACATAGTCTAAAGATTTTACTTTCTCCCTCCAGTGTAGATTGACCTCTTTATATGGACTCCAAGTCACTTGATTCACTCCTTACTATATATATCCCTCTTTTAATAGTCCATATTTCCGTAATGTGTTTATTATCTTCCTATATTCACATGCCATCCATAATCAAAATTATCCTTAGTTGTCCTCCTTGATTGACCTATTGGGTGCTTAATCACCACATGCTCCCATACACACACTTGTAGTAATGTACATGAGCCCATAAACAACCCACATAAATAAACCACATGATGTAAATACATATATAAGTGTAATAGTACACATGACCCCCATGAAAACTATGTGGAACTCTATCATATCACTTATTAATCTAATAATCCCAATGGTGAATAATATCCTACTCTTTTTAGGTAACACAATGCCACTAACAATAGCCATAAGTAAAATTGTGAAAGGGTCTTTGCTAACCCCCATGTAGGTATCAATTTTTATCCCACACCTAACCATAGCCAGTAAGTCCTCCCCCAAAACTTTTCTACATAGTAACTACTTGTGTACCCTCATTCCTATATACTTATGTCCCTTGAATAGGTATCCTCAGGATCCTTCATACATCCTCTAGCGTCAAAATCATCACCTATCAAAAAGTGAAATGTGTTGGTCTTACTATGCAATTAGTTGATTGGTGTAAATTAAATATGACCTATCCACCTATATCTTAGGTATATACATAATATAATCCAATCTAGTCACCTCTAGTACTCTTACATTATACTTGATGAACCTCATCATCAGCTTAACTGTTATCAAACATCTCTCTCACATATATAAAATAGGTAATCTCCACTAATTATACTTAAAAAAAGCATAATTTTTATTCTTATTTAGATATAAATCCATTATAACATTCCACATATATTCATTTTCATCATCCCCAAGCATGTAATTTTTTAGTTTAACACTTCTAATAAATTTTACATTTGCCATGACATATTAACATTCTCTTTGACAAATTAGCTACACCTTGTGACAAATTCACTGCACTTCATGATGAATTTGTTGAACTTATCAATTATTTCAGTAAATTTCTTGACAAATTCATCATGACATTTGATGAATTCACCATTCCTATCATCTGACCAAATTTCTAAAGATTTCACCATTTACCCTAATGAATTCACCACTATTGGTGCCAAATTAATCATTAACTAAATAATGAATTCATTTTCCTCAAATTTGAATGGAATTAAATGTTAAACAAACTAAAAAAATCTCAAAATTTTTACTTACCACATCACCACTCTCTTATGGCATTTGGTGCACTCGCATGCACTCATTTTTAAGGCCTATCTATTAGAATGCAATCCATTTTCCTCTCCAACCTAGAGAAGAATCACACAACTTCAATAAATAACTCAATAAAAAATAAATGAATATGCAAAAATGATTTTCAAATAACCCCTGCATCTATTTATATTCCACTAAATCATTTAAATATTTTCCATCCCAAACCTTTCTTTTTGCATTTCAAAATCATCTTTATCAAAATTTCCATGATAAAAATTGATCAACATCCTCTATATGTTTATCATTGCTTGCAACTATCAATATTGAAATATTTTATCCATAAGGGAAAATATATATTTTTTGTTTTATGACCTAAAACTTACCATCATCAAGGAATATCATTCCCACATATGTTTGTGTGACCTCTGAGTCTTGGTCACCATCTACGCATGTAGTATAGAAACAAGAAATATTCTTTTTCCAATTTATTATATAGTTTTCAAACAAATAGAGGAAAAAAAAATTACACATGTTTTTCATCTTGAAAGTATGTATAAATTTTATTACTTTAATTTATTGTCAATATTATTTATACCCACTTCATCTTTATCCCTTCAAATAGTTTAGAGTTCTCATATAATTTCATGAATGAACACTCAAGGGGGCATATGTGCACTTATTTTTATTTTTTTTGGGGAAAATATTTCTCCACAATAATCAACGCTCTACTTTATTTACTATTATTTGAAGTATTACTACTTTGCAATACCATTTTAAAGAGGGGAAAATGTAGACACCTAAATGACACCATTTAGTGTCAAAATGAACTTTGAAATGATAACCCTTCTCCTTCCCTAATTAAAATTTAAAACTAATATCACTTCCCTTTAATATTAAAATAATTTATTATTAATTAATTATAACCATTACACAAATATTTTAATCTAAAACTAATTAAAAATATGGATTTTATACCTCATCTAGACATTCTCCTCATTTGTCTCAACCATGTGTTGACTCATCCAACTACTCCCTCGACTTCGTCAACTACCTTGTGAGTCATCTTAGAAAATTTCAACTTCTAAGATAATCAACCAACTAAGTTTAACCATTCTTACTGACTCACTCTATCAACTCCTATTTACTCTAAACCCATGAAATTAGTCACCATCCTCATGGATGAGGATTAATTTATCACAGTTGATTATTTTAATAATCCCCAATCATTTTATTAACCTCCTATATGCCTATAAATTGAAATTCAATACATCACTTTAAATCATCTACCTTCAAGATAATGAAGTTTTATTGAATTGTTAAGTCAATATAAGTGAATCAAAGCCATCAAAAATCATCTTACATACTATAATTCTTCCCAAATATATTTTCTTTAGAAAGGAGTTTGAGCATATAAACTATCACTCAAAAGTAAATCTAACCTTGACAACACAATGGATAATTTAATGAAAATGCATCTGATTTTTTAAGTATTTTATTTAGTTTTCTCTTATTATTTCTACTCTATATTTTAATTTAAGTTTAGTTTAGATTAAAATTCATCTGTAGATGTTGTATTAGTTATCTTGCATTCTAAACTTTTTACTTATATAATTATCAAAACATTTGTATGTATATATATCAATAGGGTAGAAATATTGTGGATAAATACAATATGTTAAAATGTTCATATAGAACAAATAAATGCTATTAACGTAATAAGGTTTTTTGGGTAAAAAGGGAATCCCAACATCAAAGATTCATGTAAAATTATGCCTTGTATCACACTCACATCCATTGTAAAAATTAATGTTTATTGAAAACTCAAATAAATAACATATGTAAATAATAAATATTAAAATATAATAAAATGCTTAGAGGTTCTAATTTTGTTTTTTTTTTAAATTTATGGTTTTTAATTTTTTTAAAATATTTAAAGTTAAAATATTTGAAAATTTATAATAATAAAAGGATTCAAAAATATAATAAATGGGAGGGATTATAAAAATCCTAAACAAGGTGTTATAGCATTATATGATAAAAAAGGAAGGTAATCAAAGTGCCTCAAATGTATGTATGGAGTCATAAATGTAAAAAAATTTAGTGATATAGATAAATATGTATATGCCCCAAGGGGATATAATCTATATGTGTTTATATAAAATGTAGGAGTAGATAGATGTGATTATGTAAAATTTACACTTATAAAATTATAAAAACCTATGTATGATATATAACTCAATAGGGTAGAAATGTTTGTGAAAAAGTAAAATCTGTTGAAATGTTCATAAAGAGAAAAAGATGCTAGCAGCTTAGTAAGGTTGTTGGGTAAAAATGGAATCAACTCATAAAATATCCATGTAAAATTATGTATTGTATCACACCCCCTATCCCATTATAAAAATTAATGTGTATTGAAAACCTGAAATAAATAACACATGTAAAGAAGTAAGCTAAAAATATAAGAAAATGTTTAAAGGTCCTAATTTTTATTTTTATTTGATTAGGTAAAATACCTAGTTTTATAGGGACTAGGAACCATAGTATAATAAAATTATAATAAATTATAACAAGCCCCATGAGATGAGAGCCAAAAACTAGAGTATCAAAATAAACAACTAATGATCATAGCTAACTATCAAAGTGGAGGACAAAAACAAACACAAATTAAAAGGACAAGCTATTCCAAGAGGAAGGATATATTATAGTACCTTACCAACCTTAGTCTCCTTCACCTACTCATTCGATCTATTTTTGGTGATTCTAGTTTGGGTTTTATTGCTCGATCCTTCAGCATCCTCCTTTGGCATTATCATTCTCGGTTTTTTTAAACTTTTGACATATATGTTTTTTTTTAAATTTTTTTTGAAATATTTGAATGAAAATATTTTAAAATTTATAAGAATAAAAATCAACACAAATATGATAAGTGGGAGGGATTATAACATCCTAAATAAGGTGTTATAACACTATATGATAAAAGAAGGTAAGTAAAGTACCTCAAATGTATGTGTGAAGGAGTCCTAAAAATGTAGTAAAAGTGAATGATATAGATAAAATATGTATATTACCTTGAGGTGAAATAACCCTATGTGTTCATGTAGAATTTATGAGTAGATGT
>JARHVA010010213.1:0-137500 GCA_037957365.1 Torreya grandis
GGACAATGACAAATGTGAGTTTGAGAGTGTTACATAATAAATAAATAAATCATGAATATGTTATATGGGATAATCATTTAAAATCAAATTTGAGAGGCATGTGGGTTGCACAGGTGTATAGATGATAAGTATACATGACTCAAGAACTACAAAAAAATAATTCACCCTTTCTTGATGAGTAATGATCTTAATCGCATCCTTCTATAGTTATATAATCTATGTTTGAAGATTTTATGAGTTTTACCACTTATCTTGATCAACATATTTATTATATTTGACCACTTTTAAAAGCTTACATATACCAGGTGGGGTGTGTGTTTCTATCACTATAATGATTTTATCCTTATTTTTAGTGCACAAGATTTTGGGATCAAGATGAGATGGTTTGTTATGTCACCACTAATTCAAGAAGTGTAGGAACATAAGGTTAGAGAAGTTGAAAAATAAAATACTTGGTGTATACCTAATTATGGAGGTAGGTCAATAGTTAATTAATTCTCACAAGCTATGTGTATAACTATGTAAGGACCATAGTGCAGAGGCATGATCTTCCTATGTGGACCTTTGAGAAAAATTACCTCTGAATGTGTAACCAAACTTTTTTCCAACTTAAAATGCATCAGGTTTGAAATGCATGTTTTAGACACCCTATCTTTGTCACTAATCTACACTAATCCTATCATTAACACCTTTTTATCTAATATGACCTAATGTCCACCAAAAACTAACACCACTACACTAATTAATTAAACAAAACCATGACCATATTTAATCCCACTAGCATTACCCCCAAGATTAATTAATTATTCATTGTTAATTAATTAATTATCTAATCAAATCATTAAACAAAAAATTAAATAAAATAAATAAATCATGTTATTATCCTCTCCCATCCTTCACTCTATGTCATCTTTTAGTAAACTACCTAAATCAGGATGGAAACTTATTCTAGCCAATCCAAGCTAGTCAGGTAACTCCATCTCCATTTGGAAATAAACTAGTTAACTACCCCCATCACTCTATCTTTAAATAGGAAACAACTTAGTTAACTCTAGCATAAAGAGGGAAAAAATAGTTAATTCCTCCATCATTCTATCACAAAATAGAATTAAACTAGTTAACTATGTCTACAAATGGAAACATATCAATTAATTGACTAATTGAACCTCATCCAATTTTCAAAGTTTCCAATTTGATCAAATAATATCAATAATCCACCCTACCATTAAAAATTATATAAAAACACACTTGAATCTTTATTTTTGGATCATTTTATCCCAATCATTAAATCTTGACAAATAATCTCCACATAAAAAAGATCTACACATCATCGACATTCTACCAAAAATATTTCTAAAGCTGTAAGAAACTATAAATCAATTAATCACAAGAAAATAAACATTAAAAAATGAGGATATTCATTTAATAGTTAAATTTTAAAGTTATGTTTTATCTTTCATTAACACAAACTTAGGTGTTGTTTATATTTAGATTTCGAATTGGTTATTGTTCATAGTTCCTTGCACAAGCTCTAAATTTTGGCATACACATTTTGGCACACTCAATGGGACATTCCCATTTAAAATTATGAAACTTTTTCACTTCCTTTGAAATTTTTAATAGGTTTTATCATATTTTGGATTTAGGTTGTTGATCTTTTCAAATTAAAATTATAACTGAATTTATCATTTTTTTACCTCTAGTCATTTTATGTGTACTGATATTTCCACTCTATTTGTTAGCTTTTCTCTTCCTAAGAATGACATTTTCATATAATATATTGGAATTTATATTTTTTGTGTAGGTTTATTTTATCATCTCTAAAGTTTATTATTTCTAGGTTTAGCATTTTCACTTTGAGGATCAATGTTTCTATCTTTGGTTTTAGCATTTCTATTTTGCTTTCTAAATTTTTTGATCATCAACATTTACATACTATAATTTAGAATTTTCACATTGGTCATTATCATTTCCACTATGAATTTCAACATTTATATCATTAGTCTAGCATGCTATGATAATTATTGTTCTTATTTTGTAGTGTTGCATTTATATGCTACTTAATAATGTTTCTGATTTGACTTTCAACATTTATGTTCAACAATTTAGTAGGTGTGAGTAAGGCATGTCAGATAATGGCAACTATGAGTTTGAGAGTGTTACATAATAATGAGAGCAAGAGTGAATTTACTACATGGTATAATCATCTAAATTCTAATGTGAGGGGTGTGTGGGTTTCACAAGTGTATAGATGATAAGTATACATAACTCAAGAACTACGAACATATAATTCACCATTTCTTGATGGGTAATGATATTCATTGTATCTTTGTGTATCTATACAATATATACTTGAAGTTTTTGTTAGTACCACTTAGCTTGATCAACATATTTATCAACTTGACCTATTTTAAAAGCCTACATGTACCAATTTGGTGTGTGGGTCTATCACTACAATGATTTTGTCCTTATCTATAACACAAGCTTTTGGGATTAGGATCATATGGCTAGTATGTCATTTCTTGTTCAAAAAGTAGAGGAACATAAGGTTGGGCACGTTTCAATCTAAATACTTGGTGCATACCAAAGTATTGAGGTAGATAAATAATGATTTAATTATCACAATTCATGTGTATAATGGTGTAAATACCAGTGTAGATGCATGATCTTCCTATGTGGACCTTTGAAAAACTCATCTGAAGGTGTTACTAGACTTTTTTCTAACTTGGAATGCATGAGATGTGAAATTCACATCATGGAAACCCTAATTTTTTCACTAATTGATGTTAATCTTATCATTAACACCTTTATATATAATATGACCTAATGTCAAAAGGCCCTAACATCACCACACTAATTAATTAAACAACACCATGACCATATTTAATCCCACTAACATTACCCCCATGGTTAATTAATTAATTATTATTAATTAATCAATTAATTCCCTAATCAAATCAATCCACACAATTAATTAATAAAATAATTAAATCATGTTAATATCCTATCCCATCCTTCATGCCATGTCATCATATGTCATCTTTCAGTAAACTACCTAATTCAAAATGGAAACTTATTCAAGCCAATCCATGCCAGTTAGTTAACTCTATCTCCATTTGGAAATAAACTAGTTAACTACCCCATAAATCTATCTTCAAATAAGAAAAAACTTAGTTAACTCTAGCACAAAGAGGGAAAAAATAGTTAACTCCTCCATCACTCACATAAAACAAAAGTAAACCAGTCAACTATGTCTCTAAATGGAAACATATCAGTTAATTGAAAAATTAAAACTCATCCAATTTTAAAAGTTTCCAATTTGGTCAAATGATATCAATAATCCATCCTACCATTCAAAAGTATATAAATTCACCCTTGCATCTTTCGTTATGTATGATTTTACACTAGTCATTAAATCTTGATAAATTATTTACACATAAATAAACATCTACACATCATCGATAAGTTGCTAAAAATATTTCTTAAGTTTTAAGCAACTACAAATCAATCAATCACAAGAAAATAAACATAAACAAAGGAGGATATTAAATAAATAGGTAAATTTAAAATTGTGTTTTATATTTCATTCACTCAAACTAAGGTGTTATTTATATTTTTATTATTAATTGGTTATCATTCTTAGTTCCTTACATAAGCTCTAAATATTGGCATACACAATCTGACACACTCAATGGGACTCGTTCCCATTTAAAATTATAACACTTTTTCACTTCCTTTGAAAATTTTAATAGTTTTTATCATAGTTTGGATTCAGGTCATTAATATTTTCAATTTGAAATGATAACTAAATTCATCTTTTTTTACCTCCATTGTCATTTTTTATGTAGTGATATGTCCACTATAAGTTTTAGCATTTCCATTCTTGGGAAAAACATTTTCATATCAAATATTAGAATTTCTATTTGTTGTGTAGGTTTTTTTATGTCAACTCTAAGGTTCAATGTTTCCAAGTTTAGAATTTTCACTCCAAGGATCAACATTTTCATCTTTGGCTTTAGTGTTTCTAACTTTAATGATCATCAACATTTATGTAAATGTTTGGATTTAGTGTTTCTAAATTTTATGATCATCAACATTTATGTACTATAATTTAGCATTTGTGCATTACACAATATCATTTTCACTATGACTTTCAATATTTATATCAATAGTTTAGCATGTTATGATCATTTGTTGTTATTTTTTATAGTGTATCATTTATGTGATTATTAACAATGTTTATGATCTGATTTTCAACATTTATGTTTAGTAATTAGCATATTTCTAGCATCCATGTTTGTGTACTTTTTATCAATGTTTATGCTCTAAATTTTAGCTTTTGTGTTATGTGTTTTAGTTATTTTATTTTTTATGTTATAACTAGTAGATAAATATTTGATGAAGAATAAAATTTTATGACTAATAATGCCTATTTTATAGTTAAATTAATTGAAGATTTGAAATCAAATAAAACCTTACCACTTAATCATTAAATCTTAAATAAATGAATCATTTTTTCTTGTTTATTTTTTTGTTCTTTCTTATAACTAAATTTAATATATTCTCTTTTATTTTGTCTAAAGAAAATATTTATAATCATAAAATGATTCAGTTATTTGTGTCCCCCCTCAAAACCTAATTTACATATGCTCTTTCCTAGCACTAAAAATCAATTTTGGAAATCATAAATGGTTAGAGTTTTATTTTATCTTTATGAGGGGTTTAAAAACCTAGATTTTATCACCAAAAATTACGCAAAGTCCATGTTCCATGTGAATATAAACATTTATTGGCTTGGACATATTAATTGACTAAGAAAAAAATTACTTTTACCTACTTTTCATGAAGTGAGATGGTTAACCACCAGTACCTAGGCCTTAGATGGCACCCTTGTTTCATGGATTTATCCCTCACATACCAAAAGGTATAATGAATAATCCCCTAATTATCTTGTGTAAAAATAACATAGGAATAATTTATTCGTAATCACATAGTGATGCTAGAAAAATAACATTCCCTAAGATCACCCATAACATGCCTTTCAATGTATATTTATGGGTCACTATTCAGTTTCAATCTCGCTTGATTAACATAATATTTTAATTATATGCATTTTTTTCATCTTCCCTTTGTGTGAAACTAGTTTTCAAATCAAATATGTCTAAATAAAACATAAATAAACCTATGAAAACCAAAATAAGGTATCAAATTGAATCAAGATGTTAACATGGAAAACACTTTTAGTAAAAAACCATTTCATTTTTATGAGCATTTCAATAAATAATACCAATTTAATAAATATTGAATTAATGATGATGATAATGATAAACTTATGAACTGAAGTGAGTACAATGATTAACAACATGATTTGTTTAAATATGAATAAGTTCATGCCCAAGTTGACTAGTACCTATTTAAAAATAAATACGTTATATTTATGCATCTCATAGAGATATGAACCAAACTCCCTTCAGATTATAATCCTAAAAAACTAAGCCACATTATAATTAGAAGATAAAAACCCATTCCAAACTAAGACCAAGCCACTTATAACAATCCCATTGGTTAAAATAAGGAAAACTTAGAGTCAACCAAATAAAACCCTAATCAACATTTATCTCATGTCAACCTTGGTAAATGGAAATAAATTCTAGTAGGATAAATCCATCAAGGCAAAAATCAATTTGTGTTTGACCAACTCCAATAGTTTAAAATCCTAGCTTATCATGTTAATCCTTCCATGTCCAATCCATCATAACATAACCAACAATCCAACAACTAACCATCAAATAATCAGGTCACCAAAACCTAATTGTATCCTACCACCATAAATATAAATGACACTCAATGGAACATTATTTAAAAAAAATGGAAAGTCATGAATGATGCTCTCCATGGCTTGTAACACAGGAACCAAAATAAAAAAATGTATTACAAATTCAAGGAGTTGTACTCTTACCCCTTTGATTGAGAAATGTTGAGAATACCCTTCCTTCCTTATTTCTAACCATCTAAAATAAAAAAAATACAAGTGAAAGGGTGATCCTAGGGGAAATGTATTTTTTTTTCATTTCATGCAAATAATTAGCCTAAAATGACATATAATTGCTTAGATTATTCCTTTAGAGCCTAGGTTGCCAAACCTTAGAATGGTTTTTACATTTACCTAAAGAATTTAGTGTAACATTTTCATAATTCTTAAAAAAATACTTATCCTATAATTTAAAACATGATCTCACCATCATGGATATATTTAATGCTAAATAACTAAATAGACAGAGCTTCTCTTCCTTCCTGTGGTGATGGAGAAGCTTAGAAAATAGGTTCCTTTGTTCCATTCCTAAAGAATGGTTAGTTAGCATATTTTTAGCCAACCTAAATAAATAAATGAATGTTCGCTTACAAGTCCATTGTGCCACCACATTTTATGAAATCATTGAGAAACAGTACAAATTTAAAAATCTGTTATAAATAAAGGACTATTAAAATGTTTTCATAGGGATCACCAAAATTAGCAATAGTCAAAATAGCCTAAGTTATTTAGTAAAAAAAGATGTTAGTGGAAATTGAGTGACTAATGAAAAACATGTATAGGAAGTACAAATAAATTCAAACATTAACATTCCTAGGGGCTGAGCCAAACATGAAATAAAAATAATAAACTACACTCTTTTGTGGGAATTAGTGGAAGTCTTTTTTTTGCAAATTGGTTGATATAAACATGATTGTCTTTTCAAAAACTAGACCATTTAATGAGATCAAGATAAAACCCACTTGATATAAATAAAATGAATATCGTATCATAAAATCAAAGGGAACTCAACCAAAAAATTCATGAAACTAAATAACTATGTCCACAAGATGAAAAATAATGAAGATATTGAACTCGAGGGTAATGCATCTACATCTAAAAATAATCAATTAGGGATATATCAAGATCCATTTTTAAAACATGACCAATATTGTTCACAATAAATTCAACTTCAGAACACCTAATCTAATAATATAAATTAAAAAACCTCTCAATCTTATGATGTTATAGTTTGTCACATTGAAAACATGGATAGTTGTATCACCACCATTAAATTTAAAGCCTTAGATTATGCTATCACATCTAGGCAAAAAAAAACATTATACAAAGGCCTCTTTTGCCTACCCATAGGGGAAAATGCAATCTTATTTAAAATATTGAGAAAACATGCCTAAATATTTATTCTAGACCTTTTCAAAACATCCATTTTTTATAAGGCCATATTTTAGAAAACCATTAAAGATTAAAAAGTCCCTAATGAAATTTATCAACCCTAATTCCAACTAATTTTGGAAAATTTTATGTGATTCAGCAACTTAGCTTTGATAAAAATTACATATTATCCATAGTTCCATCCCATAAATTACCCTTTTACATTAAGGCTTACATTACCAAACACAAAGTGAAAAGGGCACTAGTAGACAATGGATAAATTTTAAATAGTTTCACTTTTACCTTGGTCAATAATCTTGGTTATTTTTTAGTATCATTATATCCAAATACCATCACAATCAAGGCATATGGAAATACAAAAAGGGAATCAATAGGAATCATATATATTCATATAATGGTTGGGTCTATCACATAACAAACTTTGACACATGTCATTTATATTTATATTCACAAACTTTGACACATGTCATTTATATTTATATTCACTATAACATGATCCTTAACTAATAATGGATTCATGCCATGCAATATATCCTATCTACCTTTCACCAATGCATCAAGTCTCTACATTCAAGAATGGAATTAACTGTCCCTAGTGACCCTCAACCATTTAAAAATTTAAAAATGTTGTAACCATGATATTTTAAAACTAACTTCTATGTTATCAATAAAATATCCTCTAAATAAGACATGTGTGTGTGTGTGTGTGTGTGTGTGTGTGTGTGTGTGTGTGTGTGTGTGTGTGTGTGTGTGTGTGTGTGTGTGCATGTGTGTGTGTCACTAGAACCATCACCTTCTTCCTATATACATCCAGATGACCTTCAATCTACATCTAAAACTCCCACTTCTAAATATAACTTTAATATCATTGAAAAAGGATTAGGAGAATATGAAATCCAAGATACCTTCCATTTTAGTAAACTTCTCATATATCCTAAAGGTTGTGGTGGGCCTAACATGAATAAGACTAAGGAATAATCATCCTATCAATTTATTAAAATCACTTTTGTCAAATCATGATTTTTTATCAATGAAAATATTGATTACTCCAATCAATGCTAGTTATATGATGAACAATTAGCCTCTTGATTCCAAAGTAAAGAATATCCCATAGAAAATAAAATGTTTCAAATCATGAATCAAATAGGTAAGGGACTAGGACTTCATGAATAGAGAATTAGAGCACTAATCTAAATTGTTGTAAACAAATAATATCATGAACATTGGTTTAAAAATCCTAAGTGATAAATATGAGGATGTTAATTATGCTTATATTATTTATGAATAAACTTATTCCAAAATCAAAATAGGTACCATTTGAAGACTTTAAAGATATATTTCCACCACCAACCTTTTCAGTGACACAATTTTCTTTATGAAAAACCTTGACCTCCAATACCCTCAAATCATTGAATAGGACCAACAAAATCCCATTTACTAATCTCTCAAAAAATAATAAGGCCATTATAAAATTTATGGGTATCCAATATAGTGTTCCACTAGGTGATCATAAAAATGGTTTTGAGATCAACTCTAACACATCATCATACTTTTGTGAGAATAAAAAATTTCTTAGGCACAAGAAATTTAAAAATTCTAATAATAAACAAAAAAATAAAAAATCAAAGTCCCCTAGTGAAAACCTTTTTGAAGTGCTATCAGACCAAAAAATCAAAATTAATAAAACAAATATGAGTAGATCAGTGAAAACCTTTCTAAGGTGATAATAGACTAATAACTCAATCTTCCCCATACACCAACATTATTTTAATAATATTCCAAATGACTTTTTGAGGACACCATTGATGTAAATATTAGAATAGAGAAAAAACTTAAGATTATTAAACTTGAGACTTCCTTTAGTCCCAAAGAATAAGAAACCTTAACCCTCCTCTTAAAAAAGTTTCTAGATGAGTCCATTGGAGAAAACATTTATAACAAGGAACTTAACCTTCCTCTTTGACATTAACATAAAAATAA
The DNA here is from genome assembly GCA_037957365.1 of Torreya grandis. NCBI lineage: Eukaryota > Viridiplantae > Streptophyta > Pinopsida > Cupressales > Taxaceae > Torreya > Torreya grandis. Next base: position 9,185 of record JARHVA010010213.1, read on the forward strand.
ATATGAATCCAAAAATAATTAAACTTATAGTAACTCTTAGTCATAATGAATAGGAAATCCTTTTCACTCTTATAATAGAATTCTTAGATGATTTTACTTGGTCCTATGTTTTTATTCTTAGATTAGAGCCATAAATTTTGGTATATCACCTTATTATTCATAAATATTTGAAACCTATGATAAAAAATCTTAGAAAATTCACCCCAAATTATACTTGTTAATGAATAAATATATAAACTCTTTTACGGTGGGTTCATAAGACCAATCAACTATTCAAAAATGATATATAACATTATTATGGTCAACAAGAAACCAATATGTATCTTCATATGTTCAAACTTTTGTAATAACAAAAAGGCATGCCCAAAGGACAATTTATTTTACCCAATATTGACATGATCATTGATTCAACAATAGGACATGAAATGATATCCATCATGATGGTTCTTCAAGATATAATAAAATTAAAATTACACCTGAAAATCAACATATGATATCATTCAACACACCTTGGGGAACATTTGGATACAAAGTCATGCCATTTCACTTGAAAAATGTAGGTTCAACTTATCATAGAGCTATAATTGTCATTTTCCATTATGTGATTCATTATATTATTCAAGACTATGTGGATGACATATTGGGTAAGTAAAAAACAAGAATAGAAAATCATGCTATTCTACAAAGAATCTTTAGAAGACTAGGGGAATGCAAGGTCTATTTAAACATAAAAAGTGTATATTTGGTGCTACATTATGAAAATTATTGGGATTCATTGTATCTAAATGAAGTATTAAATTTTATCTATAAAAGGTAAAATATATTAAAAAAATGCCTCCTAATAACCATAAACAACTTTGTAGATTACAAGGAAGGATCTAAGAAATCAAGAGCTTCATATCACAACTTGTAGACAAGTGTTGACCATTCACACATCTCTTTAAAAAATGTGTTTCACTATAATGAAAGATGTCAATAGTATTTTGAATAACTAAAATAATATCTTTCAAATCCAGTGCTACTAATACCACCTATCCCAAAAAAACCTCTCTTACTCTATATCTTAGTGACTTAGTATGCTTTGGGAGCTCTCTTAGGTCAACATCATGATCAAGGGATAGAAAGAGACATTTATTACCTAAGAAAAAATTGGTTTCATATTAACATAATCACACCCCAAGAAATAAAGCATGTTTAGCTATTGTATTTGTTTCTAAAAAACTACCAAACTACATGATTAATACTTAAACCAAACCTATTGCCAAAGTTGATCCTCTCAAACATCTTCTCTCCATAACAACCCTCATAGTTCTTATGAAAAAATGAGTCATGTTTCTAAGTTATTTTGAAGATGAATGTGTGAATCATAAGTATATCAAGGGGAAGGTAATTAAATATTAGTTGACATAAACACCACTATTAGATAAGTAACCTTTGAACATCAGATCTCTAGATGAGTCCATTATATCTCTTAATGAGTCACTAGAATGGAAATTTTATTTTAAATATCCCTTCACCACTCATAGCTCAGGGGAAAGTATCTTATTCCTAACACCATAAGGGACATCATTCCAAAATCATTAAAAATTAGGTTTCTTTACACCAACAACATTGTTGAATAAGAATATCTTATCTTGGGCCTCAAACTAGCAATAAAACATTCAACATTTGTCAAATCTATGGTGATTCAAATGTCATCATTAAATAAGTCAATGATTAATATTATGAATAAAATGATCAAATAATCCTATATAAAATAATGGTAGATAGATTTAAATAATATTTTTTTTACATTTAATTTGAACAAGTCCCTCACACAAGAAACAATCTATAGATGCTATGGCTACTATTAATTTTATCTTTGAAATTCAAAATGATATTAGGAAAATTCAGATTTTTGGTTGAAAAAGTCATGATTTTATCATATGACATCCCTAAATCATAAATATTATGTGATATTTTTAGTCATACTTCCCCTTGATATCATGTCATTGACACTTAGCTCTAAGGAAAAATAATGCCTCCAAATCTTCCACTAAATTAAAAAAAATTATCCATCCAACATACCTCACACTTTACCCTCTTTGTTGGAAACCTCTATCATACATCTGTGAGTGTACCTTGTTGATATTTTTTAAGTTATAATAATCCAACATAATAATCTAGTAAGTCCATGATATAATCTATGGATCGCATACGATTGACATGGTCTTAGCAAATAAATTGTTGATAATGGGATAGTACTGGCCCACTATGAAAAAATATGCTTTTCAATATATCCAAAGGTGCATATCCTATTAAAACCATGGATATCTCATTAATGCACTTTATTAAGCATTTAAACTAATCACAACCCCATGACACTTCTATACTTTTAGTTTTGATATTATTGGGAAGATACATCCCTCTTCCTTTGATAGCCTTAAACATATCATTACTACCATTGAATTTTTTACCAAATGGGTGGAATACATCCCTCTCATATATGTAATAGTAAATAAATTATACAAATTCATCATTGATATCATTATTTTATATTATGAAATCCCATCATCCATCCTATCTAACAATGGTAAATCCTTGAAACACAAATATGACGAATCCATGTATAACCAATTCCATACTAAACATAATTGATCCATGACCCATTTCCTCCAAGTTAATGGCCAAGCTAAAAATTCTAAAAAAACCCTCACTAAAATCCTTAATGGGATTTTTAATGATGTTGGTCATGATTAACATCTTCATGTATATCTTGCCTTATGGGATTACTATACCAGTATCCATACACCTATGAGGAAACCCCGTATTCCCTTATCTTTGTGGCTAAATCCATCTTACCCATTGAGATTGAGTTACCCTATTTTCATAATTCCTTGTAATATGATTGATGATGACCTATAAAGAGTTATATGACTCCATGAGTTGGAAATTATTAATGATAAATGGCTCAATGCATTATATCATTTGAATTCATATCATAATAGGTTATATAAAGACTACAAGTGTATCAATCTAGAGAGTTTGAAATTGGTGATGTTGTCCTAAATTAAAATAAGAGGAACACTAATCAATATCATGAAAAGAAGGGAATTTTGAGTGAAATTGGCTAGGTCCCTATGCTGTCATTACCAAATTTGGGCCAAGAGCATACAAATTAGCCATGTGATATGGACATAAGTTGGATGAACCAATGAAACTTGTGCATAGAAAAAAAAATTCCATACTTGAAGGATTTGATGTTGTCAAAAAATATAAAAATACAAAAAAAAAAAAAAAAAAAAAACAAGAATATATATATATATATATAGACATAAAAAAATAATAAAAATAAATGTCTAAAGGTGAAAACCATTTTTATGGTGCCTTGGGAAATTACCATGATGAATACTAGTTTCTAGCATCATGTGTAAAGTTTATTATCTACAAGTACCCTTCAGTTGGGGGAAAGCCCACTCCATTCCATCCTAGACCATCCCTAGAATCAAACCATCATGACCATCCTTTTTACTATTTTTTACCTTGACAAGGATATGAAAAAGGGTGTGAAAACACATTTTGGAAATATTTTGGTGTATTAGATCTTCTTCATAACACACTATAACATAGTGTCAACATGGCATGAATATAATTGGGTGCATGGTTTGTCCATGATGTATTCCTTATACATCTCATCCTGAATTAATTAAACATTTAAAATAATACCATAACTCTCTACGATGCCATAATTTTCTTTCCCTTTTGCTAATAACCACACTGTTAGCCAAAAAAAAAAGAAAAATCCAAAAAATAGAAATATCAAAAAATAAAAAAACATTTGTCTTGTCCTTCATATTGTTAAAATATATATTCAAATTTAATTAAAAAATTACATTTTTATTAATATATATCAATCCAAGTATAACCCCATTATATACATCATTACTTGGAGCAAAACAAATCTATCAATATCAAGACTCCTTAAACATTGGGGTTTTAACTTGATAAGGGACAAAACATAACCTATTTTGTGTGTTTTGGCAAATTTATTGTTAAAAATGTGTAATTATTCATTATGTATGTGTTTTCATATATTTTTTTGTTTTTTTAATCCTACAACATATTAAAACAATTCCATCATAGTTTCCCATATCATGGTGCATTTTGTCATATACTATAATGATAATTAGGTTGCTCAAACATTCAAAACTTTATGTAAGATCATCAATAATTCATTCATGATCAAATCATCAACAACCATTAAGTTAAAAAATAAATCACATCATTCCTAAACATATATTCATCAATAATCATTTAAAAAACATTCAAACCTAAATAACCATCCATCACTGACATTCATCATAAATGACTAAGTGTGAATTATCAATAAAAAAATAGTAATGTCAAGTTTCAAAATCTATCATATTAAAAAATCCACAAAATTAAATACAAAATGTCATCACATACACATAAAACAACATCAAAAAATCAATACAACATAAGGTAGATATCAAAACAATAATGTGTGTGTGTGTGTGTGTGTGTGTGTGTGTGTGTGTGTGTGTGTGTGTGTGTGTGTGTGTGTGTGTGTGTGTGTGTGTGTGTGTGTGTGTGTGTGTGTTTTCAGTCCTTCAACATATTAAAAGAATTCCATCATATTTTACCATATCATAGTGCATTTTTTCATATACTATAATGATAATCAGGTTGCTCAAACATTTAAATCTTTATGCAAGATCATCAACAATTCATTCATGATCACATAATCAACAACCATTAAGTTCTAAAAATAAATCATATCATTACTAAACATATATTCATCAACACTCATTTCAAAAACATTCAAATCTAAATAACTATCCATCACTGACATTCATCATAAATTACTAAGTGTGCATCATCAATAAAAAAATAGTAATGTCAAGTTCCAACATCCAACATCCAATATCTCATGGTTTTTGGAATGGAATTGTGGAAAGAACATAGAGGAAAATTCTTGGTTGGAAAGGGAAACTCCTCAGTAGTGCTGGTAAACTACAACTTCTTCAGGCCTTGCTGCAAGGTATTCTTACATATTTCTTGTCTCTTTTTAAAATTCCTACATATTTTGTTGACAAACTGGAACAGATTCAAAGAAATTTTTTATGGATGGGTGTGGAAGACAAATAGAGAATGTCCTTAGTCAGATGGGAGAAAGTGTGTCTTCCAAAATCTCATGGTGGACTCAGTATTAGGTCTATCAAGAACATGAACAAAGCCCTTCTCTCAAAAATTAGTTGGAACCTGATCCATAAAAATAATGATTGGGGCGAAATAATGTATGCCAAATACATGCATAGCATTGATGATTCCAACTTTCTTCAACAGATGGGATTACCCCAGGGATTTGTGATATGGAATAAAATGCTAAAAAGTAGAAGCCTCCTTAAGCATGGAATTAGATGGAAACTTGGAAATGGCTAGCATATAAAATTATAGGATGATATCTAGTCAAAGGATAAGACTCTCATCACACAAGGAAACTATGGAGAGATTGCTGACTTGGCTACTCAATTTTTTGGAAATAGAGTCAATGATTATATGGAAAATAACAATGGGAGGTGGAGATGGAAAAATATTTTAGACTGCTATGATCACTAGCTTGAGCTTTTCCCTAGAGTGTGGGAGATATAACAGTGTGTTCAGGAGATCAGAATCCCTCTCTCCCCCATGAAGATGAACAGTACTAGTGGCTAGATAAGAATGGATCATTTTCTATCAAGTCTGCTTACCATCTGCTCATTCTTGAGGCTCAGAATAAAGATGTATCGAAAAAGGTTAATTATAAACTTATTCCAAAAATTAACATGTTATGGTGGGATGCTGCTCATAACAAAATCCTAACTCAGGATAATCTTCAAAAGAGAGGGTTTACCCTGGTCAGCAGATGTTTTTTGTGTGGTTCAAAAGAGGAATTAGTTTCACACCTATTCATCCACTGTGATTTTGCCCGAGAATTATGGGGCACAATACTTAATAACTTTGGTATTGAATGGGTTTGTAATTCTAACCTTAAAGAAGTAATCCTCAACTGGAATCCAACCTTCACATATCCTTGACTTATGGAATTATGGAAGCAAACTCTACCATGTTTGGATTTTATGGAAAGAGTGCAACTATAGAATTTTTAGGGACACTACTAGAAATGCATCTAAAGTGTTTCACTCTTTTGTTAAGACCCTTATGGAAAGTGTCACCACAACCCAAATTCTTGCTATAGAGAAACCCCTATCTCAAATTGAAAACCAAATTGCAGCCAAATAGAAGGTTTTAAACTAGATCCCTGAGTATAATAACTCCAAAATACTATAGAGACTAAATACTAAATGGATTCCCCCAAAGCCTAACTAGATGAAACTCAACTTTTATGGGGTATCAAAGTTGGATGGTAAAGCTAGTGGAGGAGAAATTATAAGAAATGATAAGGGATGGATGATTACTGTCTATGCTGGTGAAATAGGAAGTTAGAGAAATAACTACACTGAAGCAATGGCTCTCCTATGGGGGTTGAAATTGGCTATATCCCTAGGAATAAGAAACTTGAGTATATAAGGAGACTCTAAAATGGTCATAGATGTTGTTAATAAAGCATCAAATGTGGGAATTAAGCTAAGAGATATCATTATAGATATTCAAATTCTTTTGTAGAAGTTCTCCAAAGTGGAGATTTCTCATATTTATAGAGAGAAATAGTGTTGCTGATGCCTATGCCAATCTTGGTCAGCAATTTTTAGGTTGGAGGGTGTGGTGACAAGGTGTTCATATTCCCTTAAAAATTAGGGATATTATTCAAAAGGAGATGAATTGTCAAGGATGAGGTGGATCTATGACAAGGATAGCTCTTAGAGGTGGTCCATGTGGAGGGGGCCATTATGGATCTCAGAACTTGATAACTTTTGTACTCTTTTGGCAATCATTCATGATTTATTATATCAAGAGGTTAAGGCACGTGGGCATCATTATGAAGATCAATGGGAAATGATTTCCAAGCATGGGAGTAGACAACATCATCTCTGTAGGGTATTTTGAATAATGAGCCATTACATCTTCATGCATAAGCAAAAATAAGGGTTAGTAACCATTTCAGTGTTGAAGACTAAATTTAGGAACTCCATGGGTTAGGTCTACAAAGCCAAGATGGGAGGAGACCATATTCAAATTGAACCAATATCTTATTATGAATTCAAAGATAATTTGCTGGTTTGGTATTATTGTAAAGAAGGGGGTATTAGCCCATATCTAGAAAGGCTTAATGGTTTTGATGAAAACTTGTTCGAGAAATTTGTGAGATCTTGGTTAAATAGGTGGGTCAAAGTTGGCAGAATTAGTTTTAAAATCTCTAAAAAAGTGATTTCTATGACCACTAGGATGACCATGCAGGGGATAAAGCTTCAAAGGAAAACAAAAATTATGGATCTTTCAAGCCATAAACTATTCCTAGGAGAGGGAGAAGAACTCATCCCTTATCAAGGAGGTTTCAAGCGTGCTAAACTACTTAAGCCATGGGATGGAGTGTGCTTCATTCTCATGACGTACTTCACACTCGAAGGTCAATTTACCAAGTTTTACAATTACCATCTTCCTCTATTAAATAAATTCAGGCATAATGTTATTATTAGTTTTCCTTTCTACCTTCTCTCCTCTTTATAACACTCTGTCCTTAGGGTAAGAGATAAAATGTCTAAAAAGTGAGACATGAACCCTATTCCCCTACACCAGGGCCTCATTTTTTGCTTGTATAACTTTCACTGAGCCCTTGAGCCATCCAAGACTATTAGAATTGATAGTGGCAAAATTCCTTCCAATTTGGTGTCTGGTGATGCTATTGATGAGTCCTATTTTTCCCCTACTTCTACCAAAATAAAAGATGTTTCTTTCTCCACCCCAGAAGAGACCCCTGTTAACACCCGTAGATCCTTTGCAAGCAAGAAGGGTAAGAAGAGGAAGGTTGATGAGGAGGAAGAGATTATTAGGGAGACCATGGAGGGGACCCACAAAAATTTGGGTAGGGCCATGGGGGGCCAGGGTGGCAAATCTTATAAGTCTTCCAAAATTAATAAGGAAGGCTTCTCCTCTAGAGTTCACAGGTCAGGGAGGATTGCCGGTAAATTAGCCCTGAAGGCTAGACTTATTGATTATTCAAAAAGCACTTCAGAGGAAGCAACCTAGGAGGAAGAGTCTAAGGAGCTATAAATACAAGAAATTTTTGAGGACATAGGAGGGAAGTAGGAGACTAGGGATTTTGATGTTATTGAAGAGTATGGTGCTGACACTATGGAAACTACTAAAAATAAGGGGAAAATGTATGTCGAGGAAGCTGGCGAGGAAATATAGAATAAGATTGATTGGAAATCTGAAATTGGGGCCCTGAAGGATTGTATTCAAAAGCTAGAACAAAACTTCACTGAGGGACTCCAAAATACAATCCTCCTGAACATGTCTATGCTAAAAGAAGTGGGTAATACTAGGCCTACTGACAATGTAGAGAATACTGAGAAACTTTATGATCTTCTCAAATCAATGATGATGTAAGGAGAGTCCTCTCTGACTCTGGTCTTTTTATTTCTTATTTTTCTTTTTGTTGTGTCTGGTGGTTCTTAGCTAGTGGCGTCGTCTCTCTGAAGGCATATTTTGTTTCATTGCCTTCTTGTCTTTGTTGCTCTATTTAGGGTTCAACCCTTGGTTTTTTGCCTTACCTTATCAAAAACATTCATCATATTAAAAAATCCAAAAAATTAAATGCAAAATGTCATCACATACACATAAAAAACATCAAAAAATCAATACGGCATAAGATAGATATCAAAACAATAATATGTGTGTGTGTGTGTATGTATATATGTATGTATTTATATATATATGTATATATATGTATATATATACATATATACATATATATACATATACACACACACATAAATATATGTATGTATGTATGTGTGTATATATATGTATGTGTATATGTATGTGTGTGTATGTATACACACACATACATATATGTGAAACCATGTACAAGTATACAATCCATCAATCTCATAATATGTACACCAATCATGTCTACAAAATCAATTATCACCATGTCTATTGGTGGATAGACTCCCTAGTGGTTGAATTCTCCTAGGTGGAGCCCACACTAAGTGAGTTGATCATGCCTAGGAGACCCTTGGCCACCTAATCACCTGATCCATATAATATACTACTCTCTACTTTAGAGGGACATCCCACTCATACAACCCTATATAATACTAAGCCTCCATCACCATCCTCATCGAATCTATGAATAGATGTCCTAGGCTTTGGTGTGTAAGAAGTGATAAGCCATGTCCCTCTCACTCAAAACTTTATGATGATTTGTTTGGACCTACCATGGAACCATGTCTCTTACCACTATCTAATCCTAAAAAATAAAATCACTCCTCTTTAGATCTACTCTCATCTTCTCTACCTCAGTTTTTAATCAAGTAATATATGCATCCCTCATTACTAGTTGAGTTTCATAAGTAGAATTTATCCTACCCTCCCTCCAAATCTTGGATAAGTCTTCCTCCATCATTTTAATATCCATTTAAAGGGTCTCAACCACCTCATCTTCTATCAACATCAACATCGAAGGCCCACCCTTGTATATTACTTCCATTTTACCTATTAATAATTAAGGCTTAACTCTATATCATCTTGCATCGATCATTTTAGGTATTGATCCATCTCCATATTTGTCTCCTATACCATATATCATATCCCTTATCCCTCTCATCCATTGTCACCAAACTATCTAATTATATTGTCTCAATATATCTTAAATCATCTCACATAAGGTTCATCCCCTTTTCTGAAGGATATTTAACCTCAACAATTGAATCTACTTCCACCATGTTGCATACTCATCTGTCATCAATAAATTTATTAAATCATCCCATGCACCCCATTGTATATGTTGTAGGGACATCTATTTGTAAATTGACATCCTATGATCTACTAGTGTACCCCATTGCCATAATCGCCTATGCACTCATGCTAAAATATGAGGATACATAGGTATGCCTTGATACATGTTAAACTACCTCATCATCTTATCTAGCATATATCTCTTAATGATGTACTTTCATCTACCAATAATATAACAAGTCATATGAAAGAATCATTAATAAAATAGGTCCCTCACCCATAGTAAATATATATTTTTATAGGGCCTCCAATTAATGTCCTTTGGTCACATGTCACTCATCAATTTCCTTATAATAATAATACATATATCCAAAGTGTCATCATTGGCTGCCCAAAATGATCACCCACCCATGTAAAATAGACTCCTCATCCTCCCTATATCATCATTGCCATAGAGGACACTCTAGGTCTATGTGGTATCAAAACCATATTTAAAGTTTAATGGATGCACCAATACTTATACCACCCCTATATTCCATTATGTGACGATACTTATATAATTATGCTAACATACAAGGTCCCCAAGAAAATACTCTGGCATCTTCCATCATATCTATGATCATGTCTACTAATCCTATCATGAAATATCTCCTCATATTTTTAGGTTGTAATATATTGCTATCAAGATCCATTAATACTAAGGGCATCCATTCTACAAACCCTCCTACCCGACATGTATATAGATATATATCTAAAACCCATAGTGTAATATCATCATGATAACATATCCTCTTCATTGATACTCACAAGATCATATATTTCTAATACATAATCACTCCTATTAATAATATTTTTAAGATCATTCATGCATCCTCAAAGGTAATTATCATCTCCCTAGTAGGTAGGTGAAATTTGCTAATCTCTAACTATTATCTCTCTACTAATATTATAAAAAAATCTTTATCCTCTTGAATCACTAGAATCCTAGCCACATAAAATAATATCACTACCTATAACAACCCATACTCATCTTTAGTTATGTCTCTCACTAGTATCAAAATTGTCAACCATCTCTCACATTCCATAATCATTGGTAAATTCTCATGTAATCACTAAAAACATGAAAACTTAGACATTCATTCAAAAATAACAAATAATCCACTAACTTAAACATATATGCTATTATTATACAAATGCTACCCATTCTAGAAAAAATGACACTAGTTTTGAAAAAAAACACCTATATTACAAAATGATAATCTATGTAAAACTGATAAATATTGATCACAAATTTATTTTTTTTGAATGTAAACATTGTTTTTACATACATAAATGTTGTTTACATGTATGAAAATGAAATGTGGAAAATATTCTTCATAACATTTACACTTCACATCTGTTTTCCCTATTAATTACACTAAAAATTAGTTAAGTGGCAAATCACAAATTCCACTTACCGATCAACCACCTCCCTTTAATCATTAGTACTCCCTCATATGCTTTCCATTATGCTTATCTATAGGGATACATGTCATCTTCACTCAAGAGTCTCACAAAATTTATAACTCAATTCTACTAACTAATGAGGGTAAAGATGACCTAACTTCTACCCTCCACCTCCTATTAATTCACCCCCACCCTCCATTTTATCCCTAATGCATCCATTTCCCCCCCTTCTCTTTTAAATATTATATCCATGTCTTTAATCCTTTTATGTCCTCTTGAGGGGGTATCTTAGTACACCCATATTTTTACTTCTGCTTTTTATCTATTCTTATAAAAATTGTTACTTCTTCTAGTCATAATTTATTTCAAAGAGGGGGAAATGTAGACACCTTAATTTTGACATTCTAATGTCATTACTAAGCCACTCTAATCATATCATTAAAAAATTTCTAGATATTTCACCCTAATGTCACAAAAACTTAATAACATGAAACTAATTAATTAAACCCCACCATTTAATCCCACTAACATTACCCCCATTATTAATAAATTAATCATTGTTAATTAATTATTTAATTCCCTAATAAAATCAATTTACATAATTAATAAAATAAATAAATAATGTTAATATCCTCTCCAATCTTTCACTCCATGTCATGATATGTCATATTTAAGTCAACCACCCAATTCAAAAAGGAATCTTAATCAATCCAATCCATGTCAATCAGTTAACTTGATTTCCATTTGGAAAAAAATAGTTAATGACCTCATCACTCTATCTCCAAAGAGGGAAAAACTTATTTGATTATTTCACAAAGAGGAAAAAAATCAATTAACTCCTCCTTCACGATTGCACAAATAGAAGTAAATGAGTCAATCATTTCTCTAAATGGAAACATATCAATCAACTGACTAATTGAACTTCATCTAGGTTTGAAATTTTAAAATCCAATCAAATTATATCAACCACTTGTCCTCCTATTCAAAAGTATATAAATCCAACCTTGCATCCTTAATTTTGGAATAGGTTAAACCTATCATGAAATCTTGATGAGTAATAGTTACAAAAAAAATAGGTACATGTCATTGAAAGACTACAAAAAATATTGAAAAATCTTTGAGTAACCACAAATCAATCAATCATGAGTAAATTCACATAAAAAGGAGGATATTCATTTAGTAGGTAAAGGTATTTTTTTAATATTTCATTCACACAAAATGAGATGTTATTATTTTGAGTATGAATTTTTTTATCATTCTTATTTCCTTACATAAGCTCTAAGTATTGGCCTACACACACATCATGGAAATACTTGTACTTCACTTGGGTTTGAGAAAGGATATATTGAACTTGATGATGAACAAAATGTATGTAGTGAAATAAATTATTGGTTTTATCTAATTCTATTTATTGTGCACATGATTCAATGTTATTTGGTGCATGGTAGGATATGTCTAAAAGTGCAATAGGATAGAACCCAAGATATGTCTAGAAGGGATAGTGCCCCAAAGATTTTTTCAAGGATCTGTTATAGGCATGTTAAATGTAAAGAATTTTTTTCCCATGTGTATAATGTGTTTAGTTGTACATTCATAGAATATGATAAAATTTTAAATTTAAAACTTTAATTTTCCCATGTATTTGTGGATGAAATGTTATCGATCAATCCAACTACATAACCATTAAGTCCTATAATGTTTGCAAAAAGTGACTCACAAAGTGTGGATATCGATCAAATATGATGGATTATAGGAGTCCAAAGTGAACCCAAAAATGGTTGAATAATTAAAATTTAGTTCTTATTGCATCAATGAATTTCTTGCCAATGACCATGATATCCATCTTTAAAACCTATCCACTACAACAAACATAAGTCATGATGGAATTTCATCATAAGCAACCCATTCATGAAATACATATTGATATATTACCATGGAATAGATGGAATGGTAGATGTGTGTACATATCTATATTATTATTCATGGGTTTGGTGATGCAAAAAGGAAAGAAATACTTGATTTTTCACTCCATATTTCTGTTCATGTGTAACTAGTGGAAGTATGAATGTAATGTGGCTACAAATTTTTTCATGCCAAAGTTTCCAAATTTAGTTGTGTAGTTTGCCTCCTATATAATTCTTTGGTGAGATATGCCACCATTAACATGAATATGCATGATATTGTATAGAATTCAATTAGACAAGTAGAACTCCCAAAATTTTTTACCTTGCATGATTCTAGTTTAAGGTTTTGTGAAGTCCTTATCAAATGAGTAGAGGGATACCTAGTCTATGAAGTTGAGGCTACATGTGTCTAACACTATGAAGAGTATGTAAATTGGAGATAAACTAAGTAAATTTTTTACCTTATTTTCCTTCCCTTTATTTTTCATCACAAGATGGAATTATTTTAGGTAATCTATCCATTACATGTGGCATGAGTTCTCTAGTTTCTTTAGTATCTATAATAGATAAATTAGATTATGATTAGAATGAATAAATATATCCTTCCCTAAGAAGTAGCGACATTTTTAATTAATTTATTTCACAATAACATACAACTCTTACTTATAGCCAGATTGCTTTTATACCATCTTTTTTAAGGTTTTTGAATGGTATACAACTATAATTCCATGTTACATGAGTACTATATCAAATACCTAGTTAGATGCATCAGTGGGAAGCTTGAAGGAATGTGTGATGTTATAAATTATGTAGAGGTGTTGATAACGTACCTAAAAAGAATTTTATTTCACATAAGTCTAATCAAACTTAAATTTTGCATGTGGTATATAGATGAGTGGCCAAGATTTATGAGAGAAACTTAAAAAAAACTTATGATATAAGTTTTAAAATCAAATAAAACTCCTGAATTATATGAGATTGTGTGGAGGAGGCCAATCCTAGATCACTTTAATATTTTATAGATCTATATTAATCCATACATGGTAAATGATATAACCTAAGTATTAAATTTATGTAGTGTCAAATGTACACTATGCTTAGTTATAATATAACTTGTGTTGATTAAAATTATTTAAGATATGCATAATATGTTTCTCATGATCCTCCTAGGTCTTGCTAAAGATGAGAATGTCAACCATGTAGACAATGAAAAAGGAGTAAATGAATGACCTAAGTAGGTCATGCATAAGGTGCATAAAGTTTATTGGTGCATTAGTTAGTCCAAAATTCATAATAATCCATTCGTATAATCATTCCCATGTTTTGAAGACTATCTTATTGAAATATTTAATTTGGACAAAAACTTGATTGTAACCTAACTCCAAGTCAATATTACTCAGTATTGTATACCTTTGAGTTGGACCAAAATGTTTTTAATGCATAAAAGTGGATACCAATTATTCATCATGATTTTTTTGATTGAATGATAGTCTATGCAAAGATTCTATGAACCATAATTGTTTGAAAAGAGCATTATCTAACTCCAAAAAGGAGAAGAGATAGGCTTGATCTTACCTTGATCAAGGAGATATTATTTTTGGCATTATATTTCATCATTCTCTTAATCTAATCTATGATATATAGGGTTATTCAATGTATTATTGTTTTCAAAATAATAGATTTTTATTCCTAATTAAATAAATAGGTTTGAGTAAAGTAAACTAGTAAATAATATGTAGGAATTAAGCTACTAATTTGTGTAAACATATTTATATTTTTGCCTCTTCTAAATATATTAATAACTAAGATAAATCTAACTTAGTTTATTCTAAATGATCTAGACTGAGACAAGGTCTGATATTGGAGGAATAGGACTCAAAAATTATTGGAAACTAGATGCCGAGGTTTATTTATAGATTAGACATGAGTGATAAAAGTGGGACACCTTATTATTTGACACTATAGTCCCTTTTTATCACTATTGTCTAGGTGGTCTAAGCATTTTGGGTTCTATTTGATAGGCTTGTGTTACCCTATTAGTGAAATATTGAATCCTAAAAGTTTATGAAGCTTGTTATGCATTTATTTTAAATATTCAAAGCCCTAGGATCTCTTTGTGCTTGAACTTGAATGGAACCTTGGAAAAGATAGAGAAGGGGTTAGTGTGTTAAAGATACGTTGGATGCACTTCACACCCTATGTGTGGGCATGCTTCTTACACATCAATACTCTGAGGAGGGATCAAGCTAATGTAGTTATCTCATCAAAGTGATTGGTGCAATTATGTATGATAAATGTAACTAGATGCAAAATTAGATGTAATTTAGATGGCTAGGGACTAATGCAAAGGTTTGGATAAGCTTTAAATAATCTTGGAAAGCTGTATGTAGAGAATAGGGAAGAGTGCATGAGTGTGCTTACTTTTATTCTTGCTTCTCTCTTATAAATGAGTGTTAACCCTTTTAAATGGAATTTAAATGGCCTTTTTCATGGGTTAAATGAATTCATGTTAGGCTGACAAGAAAAAGGATAAGGATTCAAAAGAATCTGGCTGTTAGGACTAATTTTGCACTTGGATAATATAGCTAACATTAGGATACCTTGGGTTTTAATGCTCCTCTCTAATTTAGGCACTATTGTCTAGAGGGAATGAGACCTAGGGGGATGGATCTAGGCCTAAAAGAGCTAATTGGGTCTATAAGGGTTAAGTTTGAAAGGAAATGGATGATTGGGAATCAATGAAAGAATAGCCTAGAAGGGTTGTGTGAGTAGGAAAACCTATGGATTAGGTGTCATTAGCCATGCTTAAATCATCTAATTTCACATTTTATAGAACTACATTTCCCCCCTTTATTTGAGTGATGTATCAAAGTGAAATACTAGGATGAAGGAAAGTAAAAAGCATACATGAACTTACCTATAAGTGAGAAGATCATGAAGTTGATGTGCATAGAAAGATCACACAGTGAAGTGTGAATTTTCAATGAAAACATAATAGTAGATCAGTTCTTACTCGATATGCTATATAAAAAATAAAAACATAAAAAAATTGAGTTAGAGGAAGAGAAAGGAATGAATACACCTCAGTGGGTATGCAAACCAATACAAAACTTATTATGATGCTGGATGATGTTGGGTATGTATTGAATCAAGAGTAATATCATGAACAATGCTAAGTGATCAATTACCTAGAAGGTGGCTCAAGAATGAAAAGGCTATCCTTTTGTCTCCATCATCACCAACTAAGTGAAGTTAATGAATCATGCATATGCTAATCAATGTATGGATTGTGTGTCTAATCCCTTTGAATAGGTGGCTCAAGAATATAAGGGCTATCCCTTTAGCTTCATCATTGCCCTATGAAGTGAAATGATGAATTAATACCGATATAGAATAGATGTCATATGAGATGGATCATGGAGCTCATGGATATTCTAGAAATCTGACACTATGGCATGGATAGCCTGAATGTATGTTGGAAACTAGGCCACTCTTGGCCATTTCAAAAGATGGAGGTTAGGCTTGTATGAAAGCAACTCTAAAAATGATGTACTAGGATTATGTGAAAGCCAAGTCAAGAACTCAGGTACTTAAAAAGATTAACTTGTATGAAAGTTCAACTTGAAAGTGATGCTAACCACCTATAGATGGAGTAAGGCACACAACTACTAAGAATGCCTAGATAATAAACTAAACTCAAAAAATAAAAGAAGACTAATGTGTCATGCACATTACCTCCAATCACTGGTGTTTAGAAAATTGATTCTAATTTGGAAGTTATGTCAACTATTTAATCTAAAAATAAAAATGATAACTATCATACCACACATAATAACCCCCTATATCTAGATTTTTTGAGAAAACCGTATTGAATTGCTGATTTTGATTGATCTAGATGTGCAAAAACTGTATCTAAACAATTTTTTTTGCCTATTTATCAAAAACTTGAGTGTTTTTATACCTAGATAAGAGAACCAAAATGAGGAAACCCCTATTTTTAGTGTTACTATCCATTTCTAACACTATTGTCCTATGTTGAAACTAGTTACTGATCTAGAACTATCATTATTTCTTTGCTCTGCTCTGACTAATTTGACCTTTGGATTCTAAACTAGGTGATTTTAATGATGCTATTTCAACTATTAAGATCTTTTATCTTTATGAAAAAACCCTTATTTGTTTCCCCCTCTTATGAGGGTAGGAATGATGAACCTACAATGAATTCCCTCAGAAGAAAGAGTCCTAAAAGTGTGTTAAGATGTATAGATATATGATATAGCAATGATATTTGATAAGATATGTGAAGATATATCAATGTTTGTATTGATAGATTGTTAGATCAACATGGGTGTGCATAGATATATATATATATATATATATATAACAATGTAAAAACATGTATAAAGTACTAAACTAGAACTAGAAATGTTATATGTTAGTTGTTAGTTGTTAGTTAGATGTCCATTATGACATCCAAGAAAGTAAGGGAAACACATGATGTGGATCATGGAATTGCACACATTGAGAAGAAATCAAGAAAGAAACAAGAAACATATCAGGATGTCCAAGGGGTCATGAAAACAAGGGACATGGGCACATGTCACTCAAACTAGAAAGCAAGCATATAAGGCATGTTCAAATTTGATATACACATACACGTGAAACAAGAAAATTTGGCACAAGCACCACAAGCAGATGGAAGAGTACAATCAAAGGACATTGGTAAATGTCCTAAGGCACATATAGGAGATAAAAAGGAATTGTAAATGCAATAACATAAGCTATGCTAAGCAAGAGGAGAAATCATACAATAAATGGAAAGGTAGAATCACATATAACTAATCAAAGTAAATTTGAAAGTATGCAAAACATGTGTAGTACAAGACTAGGTATATGCTAAGAAATACATAAGTGTTAGATATTAATGAAATGTCAATATAATAATTTGTGTAATCTAGAAAGGAATGTACATCAACACGATAACTCAGAGTGTATATTGTAGGAATGACATAACCTGGATGTTGTGGTCATGTAGAATATTCCCCTAGAGGGTAGGTATATCGATGTGTGTTTCAAATGTAAAAGTAGGAATTCCCCCTCAATTGGTAGAGTGAAGTAATAAAGTAGTTAGATGTCATTTCACACACTAAAATAAGAATAAGTGAAGCATGTTAATATATAAAAAGTGACATACAATAGAATGAAACAACAAATGTAAGTCCTAGCATGATAGTAGTAATGAAAAGCATGGATGATGCATACAATTGAAATGTTTTTGGTATTTTAAACATATTTGAATGTTTTTGTATATTTTGAGTTTTTCGTATTATTTTTTTATTTTTATATAAGCTATTTACAAGTAAAATTGGGAAGAAATGATACTAATTGATGGGTCTTAGATGAGACTCCTTGTTATGGTGTCCTGTATCGAACAATTGAATCATGCATGATTGTGAGGCATGATTGAATGTCTAAGATTGTGATGCTGAAATATGTGTACATTATAGCTACTCTAAAATATCTAAAGTGGATTTTGAATTTGGGGTCCCCTTTTAACTCTAATAAGTGGATGAAACTATAAGTCTCTTAGGGACCCATTTATAAGTAGATGAAACTCTCTAAATAGGTGCTCTCTATGTAGCTGCATGAGACCTTAATGTTACTACTCTGGGTGTGAACACTATAGTTAGAAGCTATCTAGAATCCTAAAACTATGGAGGTGTGTGATTCCTCATTACTGGTGATGGATGTCACAACTATGGTTGGATCTAAAGTGGAAGTGGAATTAAAACTAGAGGAGAAACCAAAATAGGTGAAAGATTTGAAGCTAGTGTTTGTAAGTTGGTAGATGGCTCTAAAGTGGGAAGTGGTGACTCATAAGGAACTCCAAAAAATGTAATAACCTAATTATCATGAATGAATTTCATCCATATATGAACTATAGAGGTTACTGCCTTGAGTTTTTGAATCTATGGTCGCCCAAGTAATATGTCAAAAAATCTTACACTGGGAACTATAGTGAATGGCGTTACCAAATATGTAAGACCAACCTATAGTGTAAGTACTATCTTTCCCAATAAAATATATATGTGCCCACTAAAACCATTGATAACTATGTCTATTGAAGTGATATCCTGATCTGAATAACCCAAATGCTATAGTAGTGTCAAGGTACACATGTTAAGGTTGGAACCATTGCCAATAAACACACTATGAATAGGTTGATTATGAATATGTGCTCTAATAAAAAGTGAATTATAACCTATATTATTCTACATAATCTCTTGATCTAAAAAATATATCAAAGGTTTGGTTGGAACTCTAGACTCATACACATTTATCATACCTCTCAAAAGATGTGCCTCAACTAAAGGTGCCTGGTGTGTATCTAGTGGAGGATGTGCTTGGTATGTATGGTGAACACCTAAGGTGTTATATTTTTCCTATTTATAATGCTATATAAATGGATTTGATAATATTTTCAAAGCTTTAAATTTTTTTGGATTTACCTTTGGAAGCTCAATTGAAGTGCCTAGATCTAAGAGATTGTCATCTATCGAGTCATGTATCTTATGTCTCAAACTGATGCATTTGTTTATTGTGTGGCTTGGTGCCCTATGAAAATTAAAAAATACAATATGATCATATCCTCATGAAATAGGCTTCATTGGATAAAACTTCTTGAATAGGAAGGAGAGTGATGATGCTACATTCTAATAACTACTATAAAACCCTAGCTAGAGAAACTAGTAGATTGGTGAATGCATGATGAGGAGTTGATGATAAAACCACACACTGGGGGGGCTCTAAATCTACTCTGACTATTGGCTAATTCTAATTCTTATTGTCATTTATTTTTACCTTTTATGGGAATTTTCTATTACTCTTGTTTATTATGTCTGAGATACTTGAGTACTTAAGTTTTCCCATTGAAATTAGCTTGACTTCTCTTTCCTTGAGTGTATGACATAATTTGGTGAAGGAAGAGACTATTTTAAACGTAATAGATTCATGAAATGATGGTTGAAGGCTCAATTTAAATATGTCTTATAACTCTTGATCTACCATGGGACTAGTCATCTTAGCCAAGATGGTCTTATATCAAATAACATAGTTTGTGAGATGCTCATTTGGTCATTGTTTCTATTAATAAATTTGAACATATTAAACCTTATCACCAATGTTAATGCTGAAGTGTGCTAGGAACATGTTAGATAAAGGATTAAATGCATGAAAAAACTAATTTAGTAGACTATAGAACCATTGTAATTCATAATCCTTAGAAATAGATTAGTAAGTAGCCAATCATTGGGTACATAGTCCAAGCATGTTGCATGAAATGCTCTCAAGTGTCTCTGGAGTACCCTTGCCATAATAAAGAGTGAGCTTAGGTTGAATAAAATAATCTAAAGCCTAGGTAGGTCTAGTGGTACCTTTCTCAAGATGTATCACCTTGGATTGAAGAGATCTTATCTCTTGCATAAAGGGCTGACACATCAAGAGAAAGGGATGCACTAGTTGTACTAGTGGCTTAGAGGTAGGTTTGGTTACTATAGGGGGTTATTGAGACATAGTTGCCCCCATAGTGTCATTTTCAATTGGTTTCTCTATAGGAATGGAAAACTCAAATTATTTAGCTTTTTTAATTTCCATGATAGATTACAAAATTAGTGTATGATCTTTAGGATGTTCCTTATGTCTTGCTTTGAAATTTTGTAAAATCAAATCATTGTTAATTACAACTTCATTATCAAAAATGGGTGGAAGTGGATCAGTGGTCCAATATGGTGGAGCATGAGCATCGGTGTGTACGTCATCATTGTTATTTTCATACTACTCTTTGTCAAAATTATCCTCATTAAAATTGGTGTAATCTAGATGTGTAGAATATGTGACTAGAATTTGAGTTGGTTGTTTATCCATGGTACATGGCCAATTTTTAAGAATTAGTTGAATTTAGAAGGATTTCCACTAAGTATTGTACTTCATCTCAAAGGAAGAGATGCAAATAACTTAGGTGGCATAAGGAAAACAACTTGGGTAATAGTAGAAAATATTAAGCTAATGTAATCTAAACAAGGAATTGGAATATGCATAGAAAGGATATAGAGCTCCCAAACATGTCAGGTGACAACTCAAGAAGAAAATAGGTGCTAGTATATGCAAATAAGGATTTTTAAAAAATATTTTTGAAAAATACTATGAATTTTCTAATTTAAAAGTGATTTTTTGAGTTTGATATGCAACTAAATATTCAAAAAATGATTTGAAAAGTACTAGAAAATAACTGAGATCTAGTTGATACAACTAGGGTTTTTTTGAATGAATTTTTAAAATTAGTGTGATAATTTTAAAAATTTAACATAAATTTATAGAAAACTTGTAGAATTTTTATTGGAATTTTTAAATAAAAATAAAAAAATATTTCTAAAATTAGCAATATATTTTTCCTAGTGTTTGGAATGTGTCTGTATGCAAGAGGGAACTAGTATGTGCAAACTAGAGTTTTAACAAAATATGTGATATTTTTTCAATGTATTTGTATAGTTATGATTTTTAAATGTAGGTTAAATAAAAAAATTATGGAAAAAATTAAAAATAATTATCCCTAGGGTTTCTAGGGTTTTTGTGCAAAATTTGAAGTAAGTCAGGTTCACCAAATATTTTATTATTTTTAGAATAATGGAGTTTTATTCCTAATTAAATAAATAGGTCTAAGCAAAGTAAATTATTAAATAATATTTAGGAATTAAGATACTAATTTGTATAAATAGATTTATATTTTTGGCTCTTCTAAATATAGTAATAAATAAGAGAAATCTAACTTAGCTTATTCTAAATAATTTAGACTAAGATGGGGTCTGATACTCGAGGAACAAGACTAGGAAACTTTCAAAAACTAGATCCTAAGGTTCATTTTTGGATTGGATAGGAGATTTTAAAGTGGGACACTCTACTATTCAACACTATAGTCATTTTCTATTGTTGTTGTCTAGGTGGTTTGAGATTTTTGGCTTCTATTCGACATGCTTATGTTACCCTGTTAGTGAAATATCAAAGCCTAGAAGCCTACAAAGCTCACTATGTGTCTATTTGAAATATTCAAAGCTTTAATATCTCTTTTTTCTTAAAATTTAATGGAAACTTGTAAATTATATAGAATGGGTTAGTGTGTAACGAATACACTGGACACACTTCACACCACATGTGTAGGCACACTGCCTACATACCAATACTTCAAGGAGGGATCAAGCTAATGTAGTTCTCCCATTGAACTGATTTATGAAATTATGTATGATAAATTAAATTATATAAAAAATTGGATGTAATTTAGATGGATAGGGACTAATTCAAAGGTTTAAATAACCTTGAAATATGCAAAGAATAGGGAAGAGTGCTTGAGTGTACTTGCTTGTATTCTTTTTTCTCTCTTGTAAATGAGTGCTAACCCTTCTAAATGGAACTTGAATGGAATTTTATAGGGAAATTAATGATCATGGGTTAAATGAATTTACATTAGGATGGGAATAAAAAGGATAAGGATCTAAGAGAATCTGATCTTTAGGACCAATTTTGCACTTGGACAATAGTGCTAAAATTAGGACACCCTAGGTTTTATCACTCTTGTCCAAGTAAGGTGCTATTGTTTAGATAGAATGAGACCTATGGTGATAGATCTAGGCCTAAAAGAGCTACTTGGGTTTGTAAGGGTTAAGTCCAAAAGGCTGTGGATGACTAGGAATCAGTGAAAGAATAGCCTAAAAGGGATATGTAAGCGAGTAGGAAGACCTATGGATTGGGTTTCATTAGCCATGCTTAAGTCATCCAATTTCTCATTTTATATGACTACATTTATAAAAGGGGATATAAGAACCAAATCAATTATTACGTTTTATTGTCTAGTGTGTTGGAAGGATTTAAGGCTTTATGAAGACTTAATCATGTTTCTTTATTAATTTTTAAGTTTCTACCATTATAACATGGTTTGTGTGGTGCACACTACCAAAAATTTATTTGTCTCTCATTTAAGAGTGTTAAGGTGAACCAAGAACAACACAAATTTTTTCACATGTGAGACAAGTTTAGGACACTTCTTAATAGAGACCAAATCAACTTTGGTCATTAACACTAACTCAAAGAGATTTAATAATTAATCTTATCCATATGCATTCTAGAATTGTGTATTGGATTGATATTTATCTTCATTTTCATATAAATACGATATTCATAATAAGATTTCATAAACCCCAAAAGGTGTGATGTCACAAGTGATGGTGTCCTCCATAGATTTATTTTTTAGTACAAGGTGCACTATCAGTGGAATTGTATATCCTTACCCTATTGAAGCCACCCTAAGGAGTAAGGTTTGGTATTCCAATCAGTGTCAAGGCTAAGGTATTTCACTATATATTTTAAAATGATGTTATTTTAAACTCCACTATTGATGATGACATGGAGACACTGAACCTTCACCCATAACATGTTGTGAAATAAGAGTTCACGTTCCTCAATGATGTCTATCACAATGGTGTTAGTGATTAGATAAGTAGGGTCTAGTTTAGTGTCATATATCACTATGTGACATCATATAAATTGAGAAATTAAGGATTATTTTGCATGAATTTTAGATTTGTCATGGGCGTGTGAGTCATGATGATGGAATTTATTATCCTTAAACTTATTCTCACCTTTGTTAGAATCAAAATACATAAGGTAATTCAATTAGTATACAACTTTATTAGGTTTTTCTTATTTTTGATAAGTGTTATAATTCAATGAAAAATACTATGATGAGGAATTATGTGAAGATTGACCCTTCAGTGTGGTGTTGGATGAAGAGGTGAGGTGTTGCTTTGTATTCACCTTGGATTCAATCTTGAAATAATTGAGATATGCTTGCCTTAAAGTGTTTGAATTTAAAAAATCCATATTCACATGGATATAAGGTGAGAATATAGTGTTGTAATTTAAAACCTTATGTTATCCACTCAAGTTATATCATAGGCATCTAAATAATCATGTAATATGTTAGTGAAGTCTTCCATTGAATGATCTTTGTATTGTGAAATTATTATAACTTCATGTATTCATCTTCAAACTAATGTAAAGGAAAGTAGTACTCATGTAAACAAAGGTCTTCAAAGATTAAATTGTAACACATTTTTAAACACACTGAACACTAACTTTATCTCACCAATGAATCATCAATATGAACGTATTTAACATTATGAACATGATACTCTCAGTATAAATGAAAATATTGGTTGATAAGTATGCCTCTATCCTATCTAATCTAGACATCCAATGTTGTGGCATTGAATTTGCCTTCAAACAAAAAAATTTAAATATTTACTTTCACTTTGAAGTGGGTTTATTGATAAAACCTATGTTGATGAATATTTGGAGGATTGAAAGGCATCAGGTTGAGTTGTAACATAACCTCATTAAATTGGCCAAAAAATTTAGTGTGTTGTGCCTCCAGTGTACTAATGTTGAGGCTTTCAACATTTAGGTCTATATTAGGTTATTTTTGGGTTTCATTTATCTTAATTTTGTTAAGCATTCCTCTATGTAGTCTAAAATAGAACTGACTAAAATACCTTTTTTTTATGTTTGTTTTCATGTGTTTACAAGCATAGAAAAAAATATTCTCTAATACCAATTATATGCACTACAAGATCCCAAAACTAGGTGCATGGGGTAAAATTACACATTATTAGTAACTTGAAATTATAAAGAGTGAATGCACACATAAAAATTAAAAATACATACAAATGGATATGAAGTATAATGCTTGTATAAATTCAACTTATATTCAATGAGAGTAAGTAAGGAAAACAATAAAGAGATATGCAATTCATGTATGAAAAAGTAGATACATAGAATATGCTATCTATCATTAATAATATGTGTGGTATCCCCCTTATCTAGATGTATATGATTAATATTTATACATGTAACACAATAAATAATTTAAA
Organism: Torreya grandis; assembly: GCA_037957365.1. NCBI lineage: Eukaryota > Viridiplantae > Streptophyta > Pinopsida > Cupressales > Taxaceae > Torreya > Torreya grandis. The sequence goes on from JARHVA010010213.1 coordinate 34,416, forward strand.
TTACTATGGGTTATAAATAATATGGTTACAAGTCATTTCATCTTCCTTTTTGAGTGATGGTTGACATTTTGGTTATGTGATGGATAACTACCCAACTAGATAAATAATAGGTTTTACGCTAAGAATCATCACTTGGGAAAACACTCATTCATATAAAGAATATATATGGATGTAATTTATAAAGGTAGGTGTAGGTGTACAAAGGTGATGCCATGATTAGTGTGAAGGAGAAGTAAGTAGGACTACAAGTAGGTGTGAGTAAGGCACATGGGACTGAAACAAGTGTGAGTGTAATAATGATACATAGGACTATACGAAAGTGTGAGTATCATGTGTGGGAATTTGAGTTTAAATCTAATGTGAGAGGTGTACACATTATGTAAGTGTAATTAGGGTAAGTGTACGTGACATGTAGCTACATGTAAATTAGGTAAAGCTTGAAATACATTAATACCTTATATTTCATCTTAACCTCAAGGTGAGTTTAAGAAAAAAAATTCTTTCTAACCTTATTTAAGATCTTAGATTTAGAGTGCATGCCACTAAGAATTATGATATCATAGATCAAATTAAGAATACTCATGAAAAAATTTCTATCTTATAATTACTTTAAATGTCTAATGTAAATAAGGATATAATTTATGAGTCATTACATTATATTTTTTACCACATGAAATTAAACCCATTACACTTCTATTGTTAATAAATTGATGGATTGTCATAACCTCATATATTTTGAGATACAAAACTTACATTTCAATGATATTATAGATAAACATTTACCCTTGTATATTAAACTTATCATCCATAATAAATAAATAAATTAAATGGGACCTTATATAAAATGTTTCAAGTTTGAATATTAATATTAAATCATTTCTTAATGCACTTAGTATTGGAATAAAATCCCTCAATTTTTTTTGTATAATCATAAATGGATTTGATAAACAATAAAGAAAGGGTCTTGTAATAAATAAATTAAACATAATTATTGGACCCAAAAATTAGCTACCAAATATCAAGTGATATCTAATTATGTGAGTTATAATATTTTACTTAGTAGGTATTGGATTCAATCCCTGCATGCAGTCCCCTCTACATTACGTAGATGCTTAAAATTTATTCATGAGGAATGAATATATACTTTTCTTTTAAATAATTTTGCTTTCTAGTTTTTTAAGATGGTAGACCCCATATAAATATTCATTATACAACTTAATACACCAAACCCATCTATTGTGGCACCTAAAACATTTATCCAATGGAAAAACTACACACATTCAAATTTATGATTATAATGATACTAAAGATGATAACGAGTATGATGCATATAAAATTTACAACATATATGAACAATTATTCAAGATAAAATTTATGTCAAATTGACTTAAAGAGTATAAATTGGATATGAGCACATTTGACATCAACAAAATATTTCTCACCCCAAAATATTATGGTAATAATATTCTATTACCTATGCTTATTGATATACCATATTATGATGATAAAATTAAAGTCCATATGATAGACAATTGTTGTCATACTACTAAACTAAAAACACCTTTTTATCTTATTCAAGTGTTATTTAAACTATATAGATTTAAACTAAGGTATTCAAATAAAATGGGATATAAAGGCCATGGTTTAGATAAACATGAGCAAGGATTTAAATAACCTATTAGCTGTATAGTCTCATCAATTTAATCAATGTATCAAATACAATAAATATTTTAGAGTAAAATTAAAACTCTCTCAAGTGAATTATGGATAATTAGGAACTTATAATCATGAGAGTGGTTTGAAATAAAAATTTATATGCACACATTTTTATAAATATAAAAATAATCATATTCAATATGTGAATAAAGTCATGACTCTATAAAATATATATTTAAAATTAATTAATGAGGTCTCTTAGCCACATAATATCACATAATATACATTCATAATGAATAATCCCCTTAAAAGTGTTCCAAAATTAATGTGGATTTCTTGGCATACTATCATACAAATTATTACCTTCTACAAACATGAATGATCGTAAGGAATTGGCCAATGATATGTCATAATTTATTACTAGTCCACATGTAATTTTGAATCATTTTATTTAGTTTAACATTATTATTTTTTCAAATATCAAGACGTGATTTTTTTTTGAGTACCATAGAGTTAAAGGTCATTCAAAAAATTTATGCTTACCTTTGAAGAAATGTTTTTTGGAATTTATAGACTATGGTGAAATTCAAAATGAAGATACAATACTTAGACTACAAAGTCACAAATTTCAATTTGTTAATATCCAAATGATGACTAAAGGTAAACCTCATTATGAACATAAATTTCTACCTCATAAAAAAATGGATCAAGATCAAATCCAAACAAAACTTAAGCCCATCATTAATTATAATGATTCCAAGGCATGTTCAACTCAATCATAATTAAAATTTGAGAAAACTTTTAATAATGATTCACATATTATATATATGATACTTACATTTTATGGCTATGATCATGGTTCATAGTTGTCCATGAGGGGCATTGTGGTGGCATTTTATTTTCATTTTTTTTTTTATTAAAATTCTACTTCTTGACCAATAATTTTATTTGATTCGATAGATTTTGGATGATTTTATTTTCCACTTAAATTTTATTTCTACTTATTTATTATTCTTCATAAATTTTATTTTATTTACATTTGATTTGTATAATTTTATTTTTTTGTGAGTATTTTCTTTTTACTTTCACTTTGTTGTTTTGATCACCACATGCACTCAAATTCCTTTTTCTTCATGATCCATATCATGTACATGTTTTATGTTAATTCATTCATTACCATGTCACATATCGTGAATATATTTTATGAAAGGACCCATGTCCAATGCACTAAATTGCTTATATATTAACCATTAATGTGTCTATCTTATACAATAGTAACATTTAATTTATTACATATTTCCTACCAAGGGGCGTGGTCTTAAAATACCTACATTTATTATATTTTGTCCATATTTGTAAATGTCATTATTTTTATTAGATTGATAAAATATCACCAAAAATAGGGATACAATACTTACACTTTCCTTATTTGTTTTATCGATTATATATTTTCCATGATGGGGAATGTCTTAAAATTTTCCTTTTCTAGAGTATACATTGCCTACATAAAGAGACATATATTAATGCACCTATATAAAATTTCAATATAAGGGCATACTATTATATATTTTATTCATTTATTATACATTTCCATTAGGGAATTTGTGTGCCCATATGTCTATATAATCTACATCACATATATTGAGGTAGCATTTCACCATATGTTCCTTTCATATGTTTTGTCAAAGTTGGATTTACTATTATTGGTACATTCATTAATATATCATACTAATATTAGGTTATATTGTTATATTAGGTAATATCACTTTTCCCTCCTTTAATATTACATTTGGGCATATCTCTTTCCACACCCTTTCCATTCATTTTCTTAATTTTTTGTTGATTTGGCATATTAGTATTGGGTTATTGATGAAAATTAATGATGACATATTTATATGATTATAAACTTCTTTAAAACATGATATAAATGATTATTATTATTTTTATATTCACACATTCTTTATTTTATTGATATGAGTGATATTAAGGAACATCCATCTACTCAAAATGGGGTCATATAATACATTTATTAAATTTTTTATTTATATGTTTTCAAATAGCTATAAGATGTTAATATTTTACAAAGATATGTCAAGATTTCAAAGAGAGATTCTAAATGCTTAATTATTCAACTAGGAATAAAATGTTTTCACTTGAAAAAGTTATTAGGATCTATTTTTAGGGGTTTCACCACATGGCATGTTTACATTAGACCTATGACAATTTCATATTTTTTAGAGATAGAAACATGGTTTGCAAACCATCATGGTTATTCATTTCTACTATTTACTATTTATATTTTTAAATATTTCAATAGTTACATTAATATTCATTTCCTTAGATATTAATAGACTTATAAACATTTATGTTTGTTTATAGATACACTATAAATGTAGACATATGAGCATTGAGGATAAATAATGTAGATAATGAGGAGACAAGGTTTTATTTTTTACATGTTGGTGGCCCTAAAATCCAATATAAGATAACATATCTATTATTTTTTAATTTTATATCACTTTAATATTTTAAACTAACTTAGATCTTAACTTATAAGTAGTTATCCAACTAGAATAAAAATAGTATCCAATCCTATTTATTTTAATTTAAATTATACGCACAAAATTACACACATGAACATTTAAGGGGAATTATGTAGAAACCTAATTTTTATATAGGACTTTAAATCACAATGTTATTATCGTATTGTCTTACATATGGATCATTTGTTAAATTTAGGCTCTTATTAGCCCATTTTTTGGGCCTTGTATTTCCTTCCCTTATCACTATTCATTTATGAACATCTCATGATCTATCATTTATATTCCTTGGGATATACCATATATTCATATAGATATTTAGGTCTCTAATTTTAGGGGATTTATCACCCTGGTCACTATCAAAACATCTCAAAATTTATCTAACCATTATTAGAACATTTTAATAGTGGTCATGTTAGTTTTGGATCCTTTGGATTCCTCCCTCATGTTCACCTTGTTTCATTTTGTTTAAATATCAATTTTCTTGCTTCCATGTGATCATCTTGCATAGGAATAATGTCTTAATTTTAATTCAATAAGTTTATATATATTCAAGAATCATAATACATTTTAATCAAGAAATTTCAATCTAGATCATATGCTCATTAAATTGAAATGAATAAATTTAAATATCACATTTATTGGTTTCCTTTTTTTTTGTAAACTCATAAAAAATAAGGATATTACATTAATTAAGGATTATGTGTATCTTTTCTAGTTTCTATTGAAAGCACAATAACTAGGAGGGGGTTGAACCAGTGTACCAAAAATTTATTTTGATTATATCCCATTATTCATGAAATGTGAAAGCAACATTGAGATCTAGAAATGCATAAAGACTATTTGCATGAGCATAACACAAGAAAACACACATATGAGTGGGAAGCCCTCAAGGGGAAGAAAAAAAACTCTGATCCATGCAAATGAACATCATATAAAAAAAAAGATCAATTTTTTTTTATCACCAACTCAACTTGGAGCACCAACTCAGCTTGGAGAACCAACCCTAATGAAGTCAAACACCTACTTGTAAGGAATCACCAATTCCCTAAGTGATTCCGCACCAACTCAGCCACCTCAAAAATTTTGATCACCACACCTATGCTCTAATGTTATGATCTCATTTCAATAACTATTTATTATCTACTAAGAAATATTTTATTCATTTCAAATTACTCTCACATATATATGCCTAAAATGCCTTGTATATATACAAGTCTCATGGTTACACATCACTTGGTTATCCACACACCTTTAACCTATTAGGTCAGCCATAAAATAGGTATTATAATATCTAATGAACATGATTCAAATGAAATTTAGACCTATTGGTCATATTTGGCCCACATATCAAGTATGTGCCTAGTTGCTAAAGATCTTGAGGCTGTGTTCTTGATTTATCAAATGGTTGAACAAGGTCTAGAGGGAATGAGTGGACCAGAGAGACCATTAAGCTCATAAGATTTAAAATCACTTTTGGTTCACTTGAAATATAAATTTTCAATTCTAAATAATGGTCCAAAGTTTTAAAAACCCTATGGAGTTATCTGTATAAGCACAAAAGCTTGTGGTATCCATCTGGTCCACTTGCCATCCAGAAATTGTCTAGACATTTGGATACGATGTGAAATAAGCGAAAGAAAACACATTCATGCCCCTAGATCTCACACATATGGATGAGTCAAAAATAAACAATCACATGGGTCTATTCATTTTGGATCCTAGTTTATATGTACCAAGTTTTATCTCATGCGCTATATCATAATGAAAGATATGCATAGGCAAAGTTGGATACTAACATAAAATTTACTAAGTTTCCATACTTAACCATTTTGGATAGACTATTATCAATACATCATGTAAAGTCACATAAACTAGGAAAATTTAACATTATATAAAAGTATGTGGAAAACTCAAATGGTTAGTGGATCAAAAGGGTTTGTTCCTTTAGGCATTAGGTATATTATCTAAAAATTTGGTGCCTCCATGATATTTGTGCTTCTAGATATAAAATAAAAAAGTTGGTCAAAAATGGCAGATGTTTGCATAGATGTCAATTTCAAACTTTAGGAAATAACCATTAGAATTCAAACAAGAAGCTCAATAAGATATAACAACGTGCAATTCATCATGCAAAGGAGATCTATGGGCAAGGTGTAGATCCAATGGTCATCAAATCCTAAGAACCAATGAGAGATTGAGCTTGGGGTGGTGGGTCCTAAATGATCTATGGTCCATGTTTAATCTGATCTCAATATTCAATAGAGTGAAATAGATTCAAAAGGTCAACAACCTAGGTTGATTACCTACAATGAATAATAAAGAGGTGAGTTAGGATGTCTCAATAAAAGTTAGTAAAACATGAATAGACCTAACTTGATAAGTAAATGAAAGATCCTGAATTCGATTCCAACCTGAGCTGACAAAAGAAGCAAAGGAAAGAAGCTCAATGTGGACTTGGCTAATGACATGGCATTAAAAAAAGTAACACATATATGTAAAACTATAATAAAACTAATATATTTAGATTGGTTTTCACCTATGGTTATCTCGGTCCAAGATCCAAGGCACAAGAACAAATATGTAATTTGTGAGGTGATCATCCCAAGTCAGGCCCTCAACAAAACACCATTTAAGATAGGCATGATGTATCCCTGATAGGTACAAATATTTTATCTTCTTGATGAGATCTAGCAAAAGATCAACTAATAAAAACTTGGGGATTTGGAAAGCAATTGGAGAATTTATCTCTAGCTAGATCATGACTTGCCACTTTTGGCAAACTCTTGTCTTCTTATGTAGCTTGCTCAAAATAGAATGATTTGGAGGTTATTTGGGAAAATCACAAATATCTTGCTCATGATGATTTATTCTGGTTGGACTAAAATCCTATTCAAACATCTCTTGAAGATGACAACTAATTATGATCATGAACAACATGTTTTTCCTCTCCTCTTCTCCCTTATCCTATATGAACCCTTTCTCTTAATTTTGAAAGCATCTCTTGGGGAATTCAGATTAGAGACTTTATTTTTGAGATATGGAATATTCCTTGAGATAATTTAAAAGTATACTAAGATTTATTAGGCTCAACCTTATCAAGTATTTATAAGAGCTACCTCTTAATGCATCGGACTTTATTTGCCTATCTTTTACCTTGAATATTTGTTTGACTATTTGTGCACTGTGGCATTGTGTGAAGGAGAATCTTCCTCATTCATGATCCTTCTTTTCTAAATTTTTTCATAGGGTTTTTATTATTGTTTGTAGGTCTAGTTTAGTGTTCTACTTTGAAATTTTCCTATGAAATACTTATGTAAACTAGCTTGATCTTAAGGTTGTGCAAGATAGTACTATCCTTTGCTGATCTAGTGTGGGTTCAAGCTTATGGGAGTTATATTTAAAGTTTGGTGCATCAACTTGTTAATTTTATTAGGAGCCCTTACTCTCTTTCTAACTCTTTTCTCATGAAGCATTAGGCTTAGTTTTAGTTTTAGGTGAGCATCAAAGAGGAAGCTAGCCTGATTCAGAGGTTTAGCCCCAACATAGGTAACCCAAAACCTAGGGTTGTTCCCATTATTTGACCAAGGTTTGAGTAGGGAGGCCTAAAAAATCTCCTTGCCTAGCTTAGGGTGCAATTCTAGTTGATAACAATTTCTAGCATGCCTGGTGGGATTAAGATCCAAATCAAGTGAAGAGTTTTGGTGTTTTATTCATCTAATCAACTTTTGGAGGCACATCTACTAACATCAATGGTATATTTGAGATTTTTATTGGTTAAAATAGTCTAGGTAAGCATTCAAGCAAAATTTATCGATATCTGATCTCCTTTTATGAGTCTCTATGACTAGATTTAGGACAAAGTTCTACCCTCATCTGGTTGGTGAGCCTCATCACCAACCAATTATATCCTACCAACTATCTAATCATCCTTATCAGCCCCATAATGATCATATATATCCTTCATACCAACCTATTTACCCCTATAACCAACCTTCTGCTATCACATCCTTGTTGCCACTTAAACCAAATATGCTAATATCAAAAAAAGTGATGATAAAATAGGACTGAGAGCTTGATATGATCCCTTCTCATCTCATTAAGAGGATTAAGAATTTACTTTAAAGGATGGAAAGTAAGTGGATGGTGGTTGGATAAGAATTTTAATACAGTGATATCAATGATGATTTGTATGAGATGAAGACCTTGATCTAGTGGTGGATAGATAGATTAGTAAAATGGGAAGGGTAGGAAAAATAATTTAAGTAGTCTCAACCTGCCATCTGACCCTCCCTTTAGAAAGAGCTTATTTTGAAAAAATAAAATAAAGAAGAAGAGAATTAGGAGGATTCATGTTACTAGCTATACCATGATTCCATGGAAGAAATGAACCTTATTGGAAATCACATCACCTCTCGACCATATGAAGGTGAAGCAATCTCGACTGACTAAGTTGAGATATCAAAAGAAGACTCACATCTTCATAATGACCAAAGGATTATCATACTTGATTCTAAAGAATTTCTAATCGAGCTACAACTTTATAAGGACAACAATTTATAAGTAATTGTTTTCTTAGGAGATGACGTGTTTGAAATTTTCAAGAATGGTTATCAACTCCTCTTTTCAACTACAAACATCTTTCTACCTTTGGAGGTTGGAAGTGAGCTCAAATGGCCTTGACAAGTCATCATGTTAGACTCATCTCTCTTAGAGGTCATCCCTAAAAATGTGTCAAAGGAAATGAATCAAGTTGATCCATATGTTCATGATTAGTAGTGCATAAAAGGATAAGAATTGGGTTTGTTCTTCCAAAAAACATAGAACTAGGATTGTGATGATTGGGTTTTGAGACCATACTTCCAACAAACATACCTAAAATCAGTAATAGAGAAGCTTGCATATGACCTTATAGCCCAATTTAAATTAAACCTTAAATAAATAGGCCAATACATCTATATTGGAGACATGTTTTCCCCTATTCATCCACTTAAGCATGTACCAAAGGAACTAGTTGCCTCCCCCAAAAGACATGACCATTCAATTTTTATTAACTATAAAGAAGAGATATAAAGAAAAGGTAAGTATTTTTCAAAGCTCCAATATACATAGAATAGTTTCCAATTTTATTGAGGAGGAGGGTATTTGTAACCTTGTATAGATTAGAGTAGGTTTTATGATTTTCTTTAAGTACTTGTATGCACATTTGTTTAGTAGGTTAGTTGTTTTTATTTCCTAAATTTTCATGCATGAATTTTTATTTGTTGTTTTGTTTTAGTCCTTGTGTTTTAAGAGGAAATTATATAAAGAGGTAGCCTTGCATATTATTTATGATCACCTTAATTTCAAGAGTGACTTCATGCCTAATGGATCAAACAAGGTGAAATGAACTGGGGTCTCAAGCATAGAAAGCATGCTTCCCTGTGAGTCACCAAAGATGTTGGCCATATTTGGCCCACATACCAAGCATGTGACTAGTTGATAAAGATCTTGAGGCTATGTTATTTATTGATCAAATGGTTAAACAAGGTCTGGATGGAATGAGTGGACCAGAGAGACCATAGATCTCACAAGATTTAAAAGCACTTTTGATTCACTTGTAATATAATTTATCAATTCCAAATACTAGTCCAAAGTTATAGAGTCCCTATGGAGTGGTCTGGATAAGTATGGAATATTTTGGTATCCATCTAGTCCACTTTCCTTCTAGATCTTATCTAGATATTTGTCTATGGTGTCAAAAAGGATGAAAAAGACATAATCATGGTGATAGAGCTTGCATGTATAGACAAGTCAAGAATAAATAATCACATGGGTGTATTAATTTTGGAGTCTAGTTCATATGCACCAAATTTAATATCATGCACTATAGTGTAATGAAAGATATGCATGGTTAAATTTGGCTCCTAACACATAATTTGTTAAGTTTCCATACTTAGCCATTTTGGCTAGACCATCATAAAGATGTCATGCAGAGTCACATAAACCAATCAACTTCAACATTTTAATAGAACCGCATGGAAAGATCAAATGGAAAATGGATAAAAGGGTTTGTTACTTTAGATATTAGGTCCATTCTATGCAAATTTGGTGCCTTTGTGATCTTCATGCTTCTAGATATAAAATTTCAAAGTCGGTCAAAAATGGAAAACATTCACATAGACATCAATTTCAAACTCTAGTAAATAGCCATTAGAATTCAAGTAAATGGGCTTGAGAAAATTAAATGGCATGCATTTCATCATGCCAAGGATACTATAGGCAAGGTGTAAGTCAAATGGTCAACAAATCCCAGGAACCAATGAGAGATTGAGCTTGGGGTGGTGGGTCCCAAATGATCTATGGTTTGCATTTAATCAGATCTTAAGATCTAACAGAGTGAAATAGAGTCAAAAATTTAGTGACTCAAGTTGATTACCTATAGCTAATAGAGAAGAGAAAATTCAATATGGTAAAACATGAATGGATCCAATTTTATAAGCAAATGAAAGAGCCCAAACTCGAGTCCAACCTGAGTTAGTAAAAGAAGCAAAGGAAAGAAGCTCGATGTAGACTTGGATAAAGACATATCATTGAAAAAAGTGCCACTTATATGTAAAAATATAATAAAACCAATATCCTTAAATTGTTTTTAATCTATGGTTATCTTGGTCTAGGATTTAAGGCATAAGAACATATATGTAATTAGTGAGGAGATCATCCCAAGTCAGGCCCTCGATAAACCATCATTCAAGATAGGTATGACATGTCCCTGATAGGTATAAATATTTTATATTCTTAATGAGATATAAAAATATATCAATAAATCAAAACCTAGGGATTTGGAAAGAAGTTAGAGCATTTACTTCTAATCAGATCATGACTTGCCACTTTTGGCAAACTCTTGTCTTCTTGTACAACTTGCTTGAAATAAAATGATTTGGAGGCTATTTCAGCAAATATCAAATATATTTATCATGATGACTTGTTATTATTAGACCAAAGTCTTGGTGAAATGTCTCTTGGAGATGAAAACTCACTATGATCATGAATAATGTGTTTTTTTCTCTCCTCTTCCCCCTTCTCCTATATGAACCCTTTCTCTTCATTTTGAAAACAACTCTCGAGGACTTTAGATTAGATAATTTATTTTTGAGAGATGGGACATTATTTGGGATACTGTAAAGTATACTTAGATTGATTAGACTTGACCCTATCAAGTGTTATTAAGAACTACCTCTTAATGCATATGAATTTATTTACCTATCTTTTTCCTTGAATCTTTGTTTGACTAGTTGTGCACTATGGCATTATGTGAAGGATAATATTCCTCAGTAATGGTCCTTGTTTTATATAATTTTTATAGGGTTTTCATTATTTTTTGTAGGTTTAGGTTAGTTTTCTACTCTAAACCTCTCCTATGAAATAATTATGTAAACTAGCTTGATCTTAAGGTTGTGCAAGCTAGTATTGTCCTTTGTTAATCTAGTGTGGGTTTGATCTTATGGAAATTACTATTTTAAGTTTGGTGTATCACCCTATTCATTTTATTAGGATCCATTACTCTCTTTATAACTCTTTTATTATGAAGAATCAGGGTTATTTTTAGTTTTAGGTGAGCATCAAAGAGGAACCTAACCTACTCTAGAGGTTTAGCCCTAATGTAGGTAACCCATAACCTAGGGTTATTACCATTATTCAACTAGGGTTTGAGTAAGAATGCCTATAAAATATCCTTTCCAATATTAGGGTGCAATTTTGGCTAATAATAGGACCCCTTTTGGTCTATAATAACTCAATTAGTCCTCATTTCTCTTTTAGGTCTCCATATCTAATTTCATTAGGTCTATTTTCTTGGTGTCAAAGCTCGATCCTCTTGGGCCTAAATGGAATTATCCAACAATAAAAAATAATTCAATCACTTATCCAATGATCTTTAATAGCCTTATCCTTTATTTTTTATACCTATATCTTTCATTCATAACATGAAAGCTCTTTTAGGACAAGCTACCTTATTAGGCCTATGTACGTCAAAAGTCTGTCTTGGAAAAATGAGGATTAAACACCCTTAAGATATTTAATTATGAAAAATGAAACATGTAGATAGATTATACATTACCTCAGGGTCATCACCAAATTCTTTTAACACTTTCACTTAGGAGATAAATGCTCAAGAATATCTCTAAAACTCACTCACTTAGAACTCCCAATTTACCCCAAAAACTAGTCATGATGACTTAAACATCCAACACTTGTGTAGATACTTATCATGAATATTTATTTATGTAAATGGTACTATGAGATATCTAGACCATATTAAAATATAAATATCATATGGTCTAATGGAAAATATTGTTTTTTTGGACCAATTTCTTGACCTTATATAACACAGTCTTTTTTGAACCAAATAAGTCATTTTGTGAGCAAAATTTTCACCATATTGACTAACCTACAAAACATATATGCATGAACATGAATTATAAGTCATATATAAATTATTAATGAAATTTTTTTCATAAATATAACATACTCATACACTCAAATCCATATTCTCATCTTTGTTTGGGTTTTGCATTATTTGTACCATTAGGATTATCTATGACTAACTATTTTGGATGATAAATTTAGAACATTTAAAGGATAGAAAATATTCATAAATTATCATGGACATGAAAAATAAGTCTACATATTCTTCTCCCATCCATTTTTTTCTTAACCAATACAACTCTTTAGAGTTACAATTATTTCTTGATAAATAAGCCTATATTTGTGCATTTTCTTTCTCATCTAACTAACCACTACCACCTAGAGGTACTTGAGAGAGTTGAATAAACAATCAAATATCTTATATATACATTTTAATCCATCCTAAGCTAATTTTAACAAGGTATTTCACAACATTTCCTTGTTAGGGTTTTAGGGAGGTTTAACATAGGTTTTGGTATTAACGATTGTTCATAAAGGATTGCCCCTTAAATCAAAAACAAATACTTGGAGATCTTAGATAGGAACCTTCCCAATATTTTCTTAATATCTCAAGTTCCCATGCAAAGGTTACACATGCCAATGAATGTCTGTAAGTGATTTTTAGGTCTTGAGACCTCATTATGTGAACTCAAGAAGGCCTAAAACATTGATCTATGTAATTTCCTTCAAACCATGAACTTAAAATTTATGAACATGCATAAAAAACAATCTCACCTATATCCATGCTCACATATGCATACTTTCCTTGAAATCTGATCTTCATACCTCAATAGGATAGGTAGGGTCTAAGAGAGGTCTAGGTGTAGTCTTAGTCTGAAGGTCCTATCCCTAGTGGATCACCTTTAAATTCTCATAAATGATTCAATGCATCACATAAATTATAAAATAGTGCCATACAATCTTCACATTCCTATGTTCATTAATTTTCATGTACATACCTCTTTATGTCATGACTAGGCTCATGAATAGTATTCTTATGCATTTCGTCATCAATGACCTATACCTTCATGCAAACATAAGACATTGGTTTCATTCAAATTATCTCTTTATATTTATCTTAAGACATAAATATATTATTAAAAAATTCTCTCAATGCACCTTGTCACATCAAACACTGCCAACTAGGCTTAGTTACCTTTGACATTAACCTTCACAAGATGCACCTTTGACATCAATGAAAATACTCAACAATCTCCCCCTTTATCATTTATGGAAAAAAATCTTAAAAAATTCTTTCAATAGGTAATATCTCCATCATTCTAAACTTTATCTCCCTTTGACATTAATTAAAAAAAGATACCTACAACTTCTTGGATCACACCTCTTGCAACCAAAGGGCTCAACACATAGGGTTATGATTAAATGAAGCATCATAAAAACATGTTTCCCATATCTCCATTCATACCTTTTTAGCACTACTCACCTCCTCTTGGAGCTAATAAATCAACTAATTATCTCCCCCTAATCACTTCACTTTTTTAATGACTACTGGGAGAAGGAATTACACCTAATTCCTATTTTAGATGTTCAAATGTTGCCTTTATAAGTGGTTTGGTCACAATGTATACATTCTAATCCTTTGTAGAAACATATTCAAGTTTAACACTTTGTTTACTTACCTACTCTCTTAGGAAATAATATCTAATGGTAATGTGCTTAGTCCTTGAGTACATGACAAGATTAATTTAAAATGATATTATACTTGTCTTGTCACAATATATAGGGCTAGGACTATCATACTCCACCTTATAATTTTTTAAGGTCTATCTCATCCATAAAACTTGAGTGCAACATGAACATGATATAACGTATTTAGCCTCATAAGTAGATAATACCACTGTTGGTTTCTTCTTACTTATCTATGATACTAGGCAGTCTCTTAAGAATAAATTTCTTCCACTAGTACTCTTCTTATCATCTAGACTCTCTACCCAGTTTGTATCTATATAGGTTGTAAAATTAAACTCCTTACTCCTTAGGTACCATACAAAAACTCCATAGTCCCCTTGAGATACCTAAGTATCCTTTTGACTACTTGCAGATGATTTTCCTTTGGGTCTAATTTAAATCTTCCCAAAAGAGCTATTGTTTGCATGCTATCAAGTCTAGAGATAGTAGTGTATATAAAACTTCCAATCATTAACTTATATGATGTCTGATTAATCTTAAAAGACTCATATTCCTTACTTAAATTACACCTTATGATCATAGGTGTGCTAATAACCTTTCAATATTTCATCTAAAATTTATTCAACATATCTCTTATGTACTTAACTTGTGAGATGAATATACCTTTTTTTAATTGATTGATTTATATCCCAAGAAATAATGATAGTTCTCCCATCATGGACATCTCAAAATCCTTCATCAAATATATAAAGGCCTTAGTCATATTCTCACTATTTTCACCAAATATGATGTTATCCACATAGATAACTACTATAAATTTATTGTCATCTTATATATTTATGTATAGATTAATATCTATAACTCCTCTTTTGAATCCTTGGTCCAATATATACATATCAAATCTAGTGTACCAAACTCTAGGAGCATGCTTTAGAACATAAAGAGATTTTTTAAATCTACAAACATATTCTTTTTTACTTGATCATGAGAAACCCTCAAGTTTCTCTATGTACACATCCTATTCCAGGTTCACATTTAAAAAAATAGATTTGACATCCATCTAGTACACCTTGAACCCTTTGAATCCTAAATATGCTAGAAACAATATAATGGCCTCCAATCTTGCTACTGGAGAAAAGGTCTCCTCAAAATCTATCCCTTCAACTTGTGCATGCCTATTTCATACCAATCTATATTTATTACTAGTAAATTCTCCATATTCATTCAAATTATTCCCTAAACACCCATTTTGTACCAATGACATTCTTAAATTTAGGCCCAAGAACTAGTTACCAAGTCTCATTATTTTCTATTTATCTAACTCCTCATTAATATCACCTATCCAAAACTTGTCTTTATTTTATTCTACAAGGTTTTTAGGTTCAATATTATACAATAGAGAAAAATTCTCTTTATTTAGGTTACTTACCAATCTTCTCCTTGCTTGCATACTTAAATCCTTGTTGCCAATGATTTGTGATTTAGGATGGTCTCTCTAAATCTATCTTGAATGACCTTTTGAATCTTGTCTTTCCTCAACTTCTCATTCTTCCTAAGAAATATCTATTGTTCCCTCTTCATGATTTAAGTCTATATTCTCTAATTCATCCTTTGACCATGAGTGTGACTTCTTAGAACTTGTCTCATCAACCTTCACATTGGTGATTTCCACTATCTTTTGCAACATCTTATTATAACATCTATATGTTGAGATCACTAATTAATATCCTAAGAATATAACTTCATCAAACCTAGAATCAAACTTACCTAAGTCTTCCTAATCTCTTTTGATGAATCATATGCTTCCAAACACTCTAAAGTGTTCCACATTAGTATATCTACCTTTCCACGATTCATAAGGGGTCTTGTTACCATTAGTACTTAACTATCTTCTATTCATAATGTATATTGCAATGCTCACTACCTCTTTTTAGTATCCATCAACTAACCTTGACTCATTTGGCATAGTTCTTTCCATCTCTTGGACTATCCTATTCTTTCTTTCCATTACCCTATTATGCTAAGGTGTTCTAAATATTAAAAACTATCTCATTATCCCATAAACCTCATAGAATTAGTCAAAATCATTAGACCTAAACTCTCTTCCTCTATTAGATCTCAATTATTTGATATTTCCATTCTTATCATTCTCAATAAGAGCCTTTAATTCCTTGAACTTATTAAGAGCTTCTGACTTTTCTTTCAATAATGTTACCCAAGTCATTCTTGTGTAATCATTTATAAGTAACATGAAGTAGCTGTATATTTGAATATTTTGGATCCTTATATGCCCATATAGATCAATGTTTATTAAATCTAATGGTCTTTTAGTAGATTACTCCTTATACTCGAACCTTCTTCTAGTCTTCTTACCATGTTTACATGACTTACCAAGTGGGTTTTTAGGTTTTGTGGTTTTAGACATATTATTCACAAACTTCTTAGAGCTTATCTTGACTATATTATCAAATTTTAGGTGGCCCAACCTTATATTCCATATCCAACATTCATCCATCTTGATAACAAATCATCTCTCCTTCTTGATCTCATTCAAGACATAAATTATTTTTTAGTCCTATTAGCATTGATAATTAGTCTTCTTGATTTAACTCTCCTTATATCACACCCTCTATCATGAAAGGTTAGTGTGTGTCCTTGGTTACACATTTGAATAAAATTAAGTATGTTATGTTTCAAAACTTCCACATACAAAAACTTCTCTATCTTAGTCTTTTTGATGTCCAAACTCAAGATACCCTTGATAATTATATTGGTAGTTGTGTTATCTCCAAATATCACTATTCATGCATCATTATTATTCAATGAGATTAAATTGTTCTTATCTCATGTCATGTGGCTTGAGAAACCAATATCTATATACCATTTCGTGCATTCATCTTGAATGTAAAATTCTCTTTAAGTCTTTTTCTCCTCCTTCACCTTGTCCACAATGTCTAATTTCTTAATCCACTTATCATAAGTATGACAATGTAGCATTTTATCTTGAGTAATCTTCCTCATATTCCTTATCTTACAATCCGTTAAAATATGTCCACTTTAATCAAAATTATAACATAGAATTTTGCTTTTACTATATAGATGTGTATTCATCCTATTCCTCCATGAGGAATTGATTCTAGGATGATGTCTATAGTCCACAACCCTATGTCCATATTCACTACATGAGAAATAGTAACCATTGAAAGGAATCACATACCTTGTTTATCTAATGTTTAATTATTCACTTATACCTTTGTTGTATCTTGAAAGAGTAAGGTTCTTATTTACTTGTGGATGATCAACTTAAGTCTAAGATGTGAGAGTTTTTGCATACATCTTTAAGTTGTTAGTACCATAATTTGTTAATGATCCATTTTTATTTGATATTTGACTCTCCTTATTTTATTTTTGAACTTATTTGAACCAAAGACTTGTATTTTCAAGTGGATACCTTTGATTATTCAAAATATCACCAAGAACTTCAGTACTCTTTTGAAATTTTTGATGTGTCTTCAACTTAACTATTGCCTCATCTAATTCTCCCTTCAATGATTCCATTTATATTCCAAACTTGATGGATTATTTCTCAGTGGTCTTAAGACTTGCAATGATAATTTCAATATGAGTTTCCAACTATTTGACTATCTCCTCATGTTTGTTGTTGTTTCTTAGTCTCTCTTCAAAGAGATTGATTTTTTCCTCATAACTCTTAGCCAATGATATTATATTCTAATTCTTCCTTATTTATAACTTTAAATCCTCTAGAGTAGTCACGAATTCTACCTCAAGGTTCACTTTAGCCTCTTCTTCATATGATTTTTCATCATCCACAATACTTTTCCCTTTTGAACAACCCTCATTATCTATTTATATATCCATAAATAAGGTTTGATTATTATCATGATCATTATTATCATCATCACTATCAGATGTACTTTTGTCACTTAAATTAGATGAGATATTGCCTTCTTTGGTATAGGAATTTCTCTTATTCTTGAATGACCCTTTCTTACCTTCATACTTCTTAAAACCCTTTTTACTCTTGTTAGAATTATAGACATTATTATCATCACCATGATGTTCATCATGTTCTTCATCATGATCATTCTTATCCTTTTTAGGACATTTAGAAGTAAAAATGACCAATCCTACCACAATTGAAGAACTTGTATGACAACTTTCCCTTATACTTACCTGATAATTTCTTTATTTTTTTGACAAATATGAATTCTATATTATCATCATCAATGTCTATTTTAACATCATCCTTTAAATTTTTATATTGTGACTTTTTCTCAACTTTGAATGTAGAATTCTTCTTGGAAGGTCTTATATCACTTATTCTCATTTCATAGGTAGTCAAGATGACATGAAGCTCATCTATCTATAGTATGTTATTAATATTTGATATCCTCCATAGTAGAAACCTTTGAATAAAAATTAGATGTTATAGATATCAATACATTTTGTAATACTATTGATTCTTCCAACTTCTCTCTTAGACCTCTGATGACATTTATCACTTCATCTAATCTTAATATATAAGATACAATGTTTTCATCCTCCATTCTCAAAATTTCAAACTACCTTCGGTGGGTTTGAAACTTTACCAAATTGAATTTGGTGTCACTTTCATAGATGGTATAATTTTTTTTCAAAATCACTTTAGATATATCATAATGCATGACCTTTATAAATTATTCATATAAAAGACCACACAAGATGGCATTCGTTGCCTTAGAGTTATTCTCACTTGCCTTCTTGCTTGTTATGTCAGTTGGTGGTGTAGAAGTTAGAGTGAATTGATCAATAATAGATTACCATATTTCATAACCTAAAGACATTAGATAAGTATTCATTATAATACTCCAAAATGCATAGTTAGTCCCACTAGAAAGGAGCCTTATTGGTTGAGAAACATCCTTATACCTAATGACTAGACATGGTTGTGCTTATAATATCTCCTTTAAGATGTTATCCCTACTTCAAAGGACAAATATATGATACCAATTATTGGAAGCACAATTAATGAAAGGGGGTGAATAATTTTACTAAAAAATTCTTTCAATCATATCAAATAATTCATGAAATATGAAAGCAACATTGAGATCTAGTAATGTATAAAGACTATTCACATAAGCATAACACAAGAAAGCACACATATGAGTGGTAAAAATCAAGGGAAATAAACCCACTATGATCCTTAAAAATTTAATATAGTCCTATAAAACAAACTATCAATTTATTTTGAGCACTAACTCAACTTGGAGCACCAACCCCAATGAATTCAAGCACCCACTTGACTAAATTTTAGCAAGCACTTACTTGCAAAAAAGCACCAACTCCTTAAGTGACTTAGCATCAACTTATATACCTCATAAGTTTTTAACACCATTGGCTTTAAATTACTCTAACACACATAGGCCTAAAATGCCTTGTATATATACAAGTCTCATTATTACACATCACTTGGTCAGACACACACCTTAAAAATATTAGTTAGGAAATATAATAAGTATTATATCATATTATAAACATTATTAAAATTAAATTTTGACCCCTTTTGGTCTACAACAACTCAATTAGGCCCCATTTCTCTTTTAGAACTCATGGAGACCTAATTGCATTAAGTATATCATCTTAGCATCAAAGTTTGATCTACTTGGGCCTAGATGGCCTTATAAAATAGTAAAAAACATTCAATAATTTATAAAATAAAATATATTTACCTTATAAATGATTTTTTAGACATGTATCTTCCATTCATAACATGAAAGCTCTTTTAGGGTAAGCTGCCTTATTAGGCTCGTGTACTTCAAAAGTCTATTTTATAAAAATGAAGCTTAAAAACCATTAATATATTTAATTATGAAAAATTAAACATGTATATATATTATATATTACCTTAAGATAATTTAAAAATTCTTTTAACACTTTCACTTAGGAGATAAAGGCTCAAAAACATCTCTACAAGTCACTCACTCAGAACTACCAATTTACCTCAAAAACCAATCATGGCGACTTAGACATCCAAAAAATGTGTATATAATTTTAATGAATCCTTATGTATGTAAATTTTCCTATAATATCTATATACCATACTAAAATATAAATATCATATGGTCTAATGGAAAATATTGGTCTTGTAGATCACATAGTCTTATTTGAACCAGACAGGTCATTTTATGAGTAACTTTTTCATTATATTCACTAAATTAAAAAAATATTAAAAGAATTAAAATTAATTATAAGTCATAAATAAAAAATTAATTCACATTTTTTCATTAATCTAACATGCTCAGGCCCTCAAATCCATCTCATTTTTGCCTAGGTTTTTCACTATTTACACCATTAGGTCTATCTATGGCTGGTTAACTTGGATGACCAAACTAAATTTTTTTAAGGATATAAAATATATATAAATTATCATGTAAATTAAAAGTTAATCCCTATATTATTTTCCCATCCATTTTATTTTCTTGAATAATACAACTTTTGAGAGCTACAATAATTATTGACAAATAAGCCTATATCTATGCATTTTATCTCTCATATGACTAACCACCACCACTTGGAGGTAATTGGGAGATTTTAATACATTATAAAATATTTTATATATACA
This sequence comes from Torreya grandis, assembly GCA_037957365.1. Taxonomy (NCBI): domain Eukaryota; kingdom Viridiplantae; phylum Streptophyta; class Pinopsida; order Cupressales; family Taxaceae; genus Torreya; species Torreya grandis. The sequence continues at coordinate 55,329 of JARHVA010010213.1, forward strand.
TTTTAATCCAAAATAATCTTATTTAAACAAAATATTTCACATTGGGTCCTTATTAAGGTTTTAGGGAGGTTTAACAAAGGTTTTGGTGTTAACGATTGTTCATAAAGGATTGCCTCTTAAATCCAAAACCAATGCCTAAATATCTTAGTTAGGACCCTTAACCATCTATCCTTAATATTTTAGGTTCCCATTAAAAGGTTACATGTTCCAAAGAATGTATGAAAGTGCTTCTCAAGTTTTGAGACCTCATTCTGTGAACTCGAGAAGGCTTAAAACATTGATTTATGCAATTTCCTTCAAACCATAACCTAAAACTTTGTGAACATGCCTAAAAAAATCATCTCACCTTTGTCTATTCTCACATATTCATAATTTCCTTGAAATTTTATCTTCATACCTCAATAAGCCATGTAGGGTCTAAGATAGGTTTAGGTGTAGGCTTAGTCTAAAAGTTCTACCCCTATAAGCTAACCATAAAACTCTCTTGAATGATTAAATGAATAACATACATGATCAAACATTACCATAAAACCTTCGTATGCCTGTGTTCATTAATTTTCATGCACATACCTCTTCAGGTCATGACTAGGCTCATGACTAGTCTTCCTATTCACTTTGACATCAATGACATGTACTTTCATGAAAACATAAGACATTAGTTACCTTCAAATTATCTCTTTCTATTTCTCTCAAGACATCACTCTGTCATTCCAACACTCTCTCAATGTACCTTGTCACATCACACACTACCAACTAGGCTTAGTCACCTTTGAAAATAATGACAATACTCAATAGTTTCATCTTACATCTCATATCATATGGATAAGGGATGGGACCATTATATAAATATATCTTGTTATTAACATGCATTAGTGTTGATTTATAGCCTACCAAAAAAGAGGGGCCGAGGATTCAAATCCCCTAAAATAAAATATAATTTGGTATCTTTTAATGGTTTTATTTGAACTAATTAGGGATGAATTAAAGGATTAAAAATTTAATAAATATCACACACCAATCTACAAATCTAGAAGATATTTTTGATAAGTAGTTATTAACAATACAAATCTACAATTCTAGAATATGTTTATGAAAATTAGTTATTGATGAAGAATTTGGAAACATTTTAGACTAAAAGACTTATGAAACTATTACCATAACAACTTAGTGACTTTTGGAATAAACTATCATTATCTAAGGGTTCTGATTTTGAAATATCACTATTTGAGGGTTATGAATCTAGGCACACTAGTAGATGTAGTATTATTTATGGATCTTATTCTTAATTATATCATGGACTATTTATAATCATGTATAATAATATTTTAATATAGGCAATTTTGAAATTAGATATGTTCCTATAATCCCAATTTTAAATTATCAACCTCTCAAGGTAAATTCATTATATACCCCTTAAAATAAGGTTTGTCTTTTTTATTATATTTATCTCAACACTACCTTAGATTGCTTATTTTATGATTTAATTTAATTTTACTTAGTGTATTATCCTTTTTACACATTTTCATAAAAATATTTTAAATTATTGAATACAAAAATTACACCTAATTTTAGGCCCTTTTATAACCTAGGCAACATAAACAGCCTGACATTCCTTTGTTAAACATAAATAAGTTCTTTATTCATGATAACATGTGGGTGAGTTAAACATTGTTTATTTATTTATGTTTTGTGAAAATATTTTTCACTCTTATTTCCATATGACCTAGGAGAATGGGTATTTGTAGACACTCAAATTTGGTCACGAATACTTGATAAAGTCAATTTTGGACCATTTTTACCTTATTTTACTTGTGCACTTAATTTGGTTATATTTTTCCACATATCTCTGCCCTGAGTAACTATACACATACATTATTAAGTTTTAATTTCACACCCATCTAAATGTTTTAATCACTAAAAACATTATAATTATTTGTACATACATTTCAATTTCTCAAGATTAAATATTACCTTCCTAAGTTAAAATCAACCAATATGAGTTAGGATCAGTAGTAGATCTTGACCTTATGGGTCGATCCTTCTATATACCCTAATAATGAATCTTTTTCAAATTTAAATCTTCCATTACATGTTGTTCCACATTTGAAAGATAGTTGGCATGAGGTTTCACCCTTTTGGATTTCTATAAAGGCACATCTATATTACCTATTATACTGCTTAGAATCACTTGGAAATTTAATTATTGAGGAACACTTATAATATTACACACTAAGAAAAGTTTTACCATTCTTAACAAAACAAATTATATTCACTTGAATTAGCCCTAAAACAAGTCATGAAAACATTATATCCAAGTCAAGAAAATAATTATAAAATATTACAACCACCTCTAGATGCATACACATAGAAAAAATTCCACTATTTCACTAAGCACTCTAGGTGGGAGAACAAGGTAGGATTGAATTCACCCCTTGGAATATTGGATACATAGGTAGTGTTCAATCATCATGGGGGTGATTTGGGTCAGATCAACCCATTACAATCCCCCCTTATTTTTTCAATTTTTCTATTATTAGAAGTCTTATTAGGGTTTTAACCTTGGAGATGTCATTTCCATGTCATTTATGCATAGTTAAAGGTCAAAATTCCATATACAGGCATATTTCAATTAGGTATAGATGATTATGTCATTAGATTATTATTTTGTGACACATGCCAAGATCAACCCATGGAAGATAGTAGTGGTAATCAATTCTAACCTTTTTCAGTTGATTTTTTCCTAGAATAGTGATAACACTTTTTTTTATTTTCACATGCATAATCAACTTTGATTTGATCAGTTATAGTCATCTCTAAGTCATGCACTATCATCTTATATGTATAAAAAATGTAGTCTTCTTGTGTTTTTCATAACTAGCTTATTTTATTCATTTTTTATTTGTCCATTTCAATACTTTAGTTTTATTTTGTTATTTACAAGTTATTTACAACATTTTATACCCTTCTATTCTTTTTATCTTAATTAGAGTTAATACACCAATCAATTGCAAACTATGATAAAACATATTGTATTTATTATGATTACCATATAAGTAATGGAAATTTTAGTACTTTATTTTAAATATCAAACACCATATTAAAATATCTTATTGATAATAATCTATTTGAGAGAGGCACTTGTACATAATAAATTAAGCCTCAACAGAATGACAAACTCGATTTTGAAGAATTTTAGTGATCCATTTTCAAACCATGAGGAAAAGTAGGATAATTTATTAGTACATCATACCTATAATTCACACCCACCTCCTTAATCATATGATCATACATAAAATGGAATTATTATTATAATTCTTCAAACCTCCCAACCATGTCTTATGATCACATTTGAGGATAGTGAGATAGTGGATGATGAATCTAATTTTTGAGACTTATGTATACAACATTTTTCATTAAAAAACCATTAAAAAGGTATAAATAAATAATGGATTCAGTGATAATTAATGTATAATTACATTATTCCATTTGTTTATTTACACATAACATAGCATACAATAAAATTTAAAAGTTTTAAAACATTTAATGGGAAACAACAAACTATTTTGTGACATATTGTGTTGCCTATTCAGGGATATTATACTATATTATCCACCAATTTTATATTTATACCACATAATGGGCTCTTTGACATGGTATTGTGATGTCCTTATTTATAAAATCTCTATGTCATACCTTCCATGGTACATAGATACGTAAAGAACATCCATTTAAATAAAGTGGTCAAAATTTTAGGAATTAGATATGAGTACCCTATAAAATTTATGGTACCTCCTCCACCCCATCCAAAAACATAGTTAATTGATACATATACTAAATATAAAATTACATTTACAATTATTTCCCCTATGAAAAATATTTCTAGTCAAAGTGTAGACACATAAATTTCATCATTTAGTGTCTAAATTTACTATGGCATGTTAAACCTCCCCATTAGCCAATTTAAATTAAAATTAAAATTAATTCCATCTAAATTATCAATAATTGATTATCTCTTAATTAATCATTTATGTACACTTTTTTTTAAAAAAATTAATTAATAATCTAGATTTTCTACCTCACCTAGACACCCTCCATGATTATCTCAGCCATGTGTTGACTCATTCAACCACTCTCCTTAACTTCCTCAACCACCTTGTGAGTCACCTTAAAACATTTCAAACTCATTTATGACTCAACCAACTAAATTGACACATTCTTACTTATTCACTCAACCAACTCCCATTTCTTCTCAACTCATGGAATTGGTCACCATCATAATGGATGAGACTAATTCTCCAGCATTAATTATTTAAATAAATGGAAATATTTAAATAATATTCAACCATTTTATCAACCTCCTATAAGCCTATAAATTAACATGCAAGCCATCAATTTCATCATCCTCACTTATCCTAATGAAGTGCATCAAATTTTCAAGCAAATACAAAAAAAATAAATCCATAAAAAATCCATTTGCATGTTAAAATATTACCCAATTCACATTTGAATTGGAGAAGGATTGAATAACCACATTCAAAGAGCAAGTCACTTGTAATAACAATGGAGGAGGCTCATAGTACTTCAATTTTGTAAGTGTGTGTTATTGTTTTATTTTTTTTGTTGCTCTATCTTGAGGTTTAATTGAATTTAGAATAGGATCATTTATGTTTTTTTAACTTAGCCTTAGTTGTATTCTATATTTCCATTCACATGTTTTTGCATTCTTAGTGGGACTTTCCCTCATATTTTCACATCATAGGCATCATAAGTTCATTTAGGAACATGATTCGATTGTTTTTAGTAGTTTTTATTGTTCACATTCATTTAATATTATTCTTGGAAGTTTTTGTTTGTAGTTATAGGTTATTTTCTAACATTTTTAGGCATGTTATATGTATACCTACGTAACGATGAAATCAAAGACTTCATCGGTGAAATTAGAGGATCAAACAATAAAATCATTCTTTTATTTTTTTAGCATATTTTTGGAAATTTTCTTTCTCCTAACAACTTTGTCTTATTTTATCTCTATCCTATCTTTTCTATTTTCAATTTTTTTGAGAAATAGTGAAACCCATCAACAAAATCATGGGAAAAAATAATGAAATTATTCTTATGTTACTTTTTATATATTTTTGGTAGTTTTCTTCCTCTTAATAATTTTGTCTTAGTTTAACTCTATTTTATATTTTATATTTTTGTTTTTTGTTTTATTTCATTTCTTAACAATAGGTAAATTGTTAGTAACTTTATTGAAATAGTAGGATTAATTAGGGAAATAATCTTTCTATTGATTTCTAGTGACTTTTTGTCCTTTTCTCTGTCATGGCATATTTCTGTTCTTATTTGACATTTTTTAGTTTTTTCTATGTTTTCTAAGCAATAGTGAAATTTTAGACCTTGTCAATGTAATCGTTTAACTTATCATAGAAATAATTTTTTAAGTACTTATTTTTTAACTCTCTAGAACCCTTTATTTCTATTTTCCTCTGTAAATAACTCTCTATTCTGGTTTACTTTCCTACATTTTATATATTTTATATGGTTTTTATCTTCAATTTCAAATAGTGAAATTTGTCACTTCTCTAGTGAAATCATGAGTATCGACAATGAAATCAATATGAACTTCAATGAAAATAATACAAAATTTAGTTAAATTAGTATAAAATTCAATGAAATCAATGGTATTATTAGTGGAATCATCAGAGGTAATAGTGAAATCATTCTGTTAATTATTGTTTTACCTTTTTTTTAATAATTATTTGACTATTAAAAAAATTGTTGTTTTCTCTGACTATGTAATACTGAAATCATTATAGAGGTTTATTTTTCTATTCTTTTTGTTGATTTTACTAAGTTTTTACAAGTTGCCTTTATTTTTAGCCACATAACAAACTTCTAACAGTTTGTTTGTAGGCCTCAAGTAAAAGGTGAGCCTATAAATAGTTAAAAAAATCAAATTTCACTTACTTTTTAATGTATTTGATTTTTTGTTTAAGTTTTCTAACAAGATTTTTTTTAATATCAACTTTTTCATTTTATATAGTAATTAGCTAATTTTTTTTTAGAGTTAATTAATATTTCTTTTCAATATTTATGTGCCTTGCTTTTGTTTATTATGCTCTTTTCTTGGAATAATATTGGTGGCAATATTTGAGAATTGGAAATAACACTTGAATTTTTTTGTTACCCAAGACCCACTTGCATGTATGCTATTATCTTGGCATCACATTAATGGAAATGCCTAAGAATCAAAGGCAAGTGTTTTCTTTTTATTTTTCATTTTCTTAGTGGATCTATAAACTATGTATTTCATTAACATAATTAGGCCAAACCCCGTGTACTAATGGGGTATACCAATTAAGGACCCATTATTTTTATTACCTAAGCAATTATGTGTTTAATAACATCATGATGTGAGGAGATTCTATGCTCTAATACCAATGGATTTCACATTAACCATGAAGTTTATTTATTTCAATGTCAACACACTAAAATCTTATGATTGTGTTGGCATATTAGGACTAAACCCATTTTTGTATATTTATCAAATCAGCTTCTTCCATGGGTTTGGGACTCATCATACCAAGAGGTATATAGAGGACTGCCATATATAATATTATTCAAACCTTAAGCCTAAGAAATCCATTCTTACCATTTAATTTGTAGTGCATCAATTAGTGGTTAGCAATGAGAATCTACTTTCCATGCACCCTTTAAATTGGGCTTAGTGGGTCATGAGAATGACATGATCTTCCATAGTTTTTTCATTTAATTATTAGGATAAATAAAATAATGTAAAATTAAGTGATACAAAAATACTATGGATTATTCAAGTCCTTATACCTAGATTTTATCCTTTTTGTGCAATTGCATATGTGTTTGTAATATGAATTATTTATTTATTCCCTTGTGTTTTACCACTTACTTTATTCCTTGAGTGAAAACAAAGGTAATTTTGAGCCTTGAAATAAGTTATAATTAGAAAATCTCTAAAATAAAAAATTCCAAACAAAACTCAAAAGAATATTAATTTCAATGAATATTTTAGTCACTTTGGTCTTTTTAGAGTCTAGTGTCAAGACCTTTTCATTTTTTTGAGTCAAGAATTTTACTTAGAAATGTCTCCCATTAAAATTCACATGGACATGTTTAATAATCCTAGGGTAAGGGATGATATTTTTGGCAATGACCCCTTCCAATTTGGTAGCCAAGAAAACCAAAGTTGTCATGTTGAAATACATGAAATCTATGACCATGAAGAAGAAGAGGGAGGAACATACCAAGATAAGGGAAGAGCTAAGGAATTTTTTAATCCTTATTCATTTAAAAAATACATCATGACTAAAAAAATGAATTTTTTCTTCAATATTTGAGCTTAGGGGCTAAATTTACTCCCAATTTTAATGTCTAAAATATATAATATTTAATTACTATGAAAGAGTCTTTATCACCCATTCAAGACCAATCCATATCCAAAATATATTTATACTCTAGTAATGATCTCATGGTTTCCTTAAATCCTAATCGTAAGTATCCTAAGAGAAAGGGAAATCCATCCTTAATGAGGAATTATCCCATGCAAGTCATGGGTTTTCTATAGAAGCCCATACTTATCACATCAACCATCATGTTACAAATATCTAAGCTAATTGAACAAATAATCCTTTGGTTAACCCAAGTTACAACACCAATCCAAACTTGAGTGTGAGTGTAAATTCACACTCATTCCTCAACCAACTCAATTTAAACTTGAATACTCATTCAATTTTTCTAATCATCAACCAATCAAACCCAAACTTGAATATTCATTTAAGTTTTTCAATCATAAAATAATAAAATCCAAACTTGAATACTCATTCAAGTTTATCTAAAATCAAAAAATTCAATCCAAAATTGAGTATTCATTCGAGTTTACCAACCATGAACCAACCCAATACAAGCTTCAATAGTCATTCAATTTTACCAGTCATAAATCCAACCAATCTAAGTTTGAATATCTATTCAAGTTTACCAAATTATAATCAATTCAATCCAAACTTGAAAAATCATTCAATTTCTCCAATCAATTCAAATTAAAACCTTCATGGTTCATGAATAAAAAAAGTCAATCGAATTCAAAATCTAAACTTGAATACTTATTATCGTTCATACATCAACTAATCAATTTCAAATCTGAACTTGAATACTTATTCAAGTTTACCTATCAATCTAAATTAGAATTTTAATTTAGAAAGTGTACCAAATCAATTTTAAATTCTGAGTTATTTTATAGGGTTAAACACCAACTAATACCAATCCTTTTAATACTAATCTAAATTTCAACCAACCTTATAACATCCATTCAAATCAATTTTTTAGTTCGCATCCTTTTTCAAATCCAAATTAAACCAAACTAACACAAATCCATCATATAAAACCAAACCTAATGCATTCAAATTTAATCCAAACCAAACAAATCCTAACTTTAACACCAATCCAAACCAAAAAAATACTATTTTTTCCACCAATAAAAACACATTTGCACAAACACAACATATAACCCACCCTTTAACATATTTATTAATTAATTTTTTAAAAATACAAATCTTAACCAAAATCCATTTTCACAAGTTAATGCCAATTTAAATTTATTTACCTCTTCAAGTCAAAATAATAAATTATCAGCACACTTCATTCAATAGTGTAAAAATATGAAGGACAATGTATAACGCTTGAAAGATGCTACTTTTTCAAGGCAAATACAATAATTTCAAAGAAATTTGTTCTTACCCATATGATTTAAATAAAATGACACCACCTTTCTAAAAACATTTTAAACTTACCAAGTTTGACAAGTACAAGGGTAAGGGCAATCCTAGGGATCAACTTAAACACACACACACACACACACACACACACACACACACACACACACACACACACACACACACACACACACACACACACACACACACACACACACACACACACAAACACACACACACACACACACACACACACACACACACACACACACACACACACATGGCATGTGCCAATGTTGAATATAATAATGAGTACATGTTGAGACTCTTTCCACTAAGTCTAGGGGGTTAATCTATAGAATGGTTTACCCAAAGGATTAATCTTCACCTTTGAAGACATATCTAATTTTTTTTTTAAATCATTTCTCATACAATGTTGAAAACAATTTACCATACTCAACCTACATAAAACTAAACAATGTAATGGTGAAACTTTTTCCTCTTTATTACAAAGATGGAAGTCATTAGCAAGCCATTTTTTCATGGTCTTTTCCTAAAATAAAGCTTATGATTTTTTTACGAACAACCTTAACTCAAAATTAGGTCATCTCTTATGACTTGTTTGTCCAAATTACGTTGATGAAATAATTGAAATAGGAGTTCAAATTAAATGAAATTTGATTATTAGAGGTGTTGTCAAAATATTCAAATATGATAATAATTCCTTGAATGAAACTGATAAGCCTAAGTTTTTTTTCCAAAAATAAAAATGTTATAGGTGATGGTGTGACCAATGTCAAACAAATATAAAAACCACCTAAAAAATAATAATTTAACATAACTTGTAGTCAACAAAGACAAGAAAACTACAAAGGTAAGTTTGTCCAATTGGGATAATCATATGAGTTGATGTTTTGAAAGTTAGCCCATGCAAACATGAATATTTGGCCCAATAACAAACCCTTTAAAGAAAATGTTCCTAAACATGACTGGTACAAATAAGACATATATTGTGATCACCATAGGATTAAGGGACACTCAAACAATATGTGTATGAGGTTCAAACACCATGTCAAATATCTCATAGATTGTGGGGACATAACTATTGAAAGCTAACCTCCAACCCCATATAAGTTGGGAATATATAAAGAGCCATTCCCCAAATATGATAAAGGACAAGGTAAGAAAAAATAAGAGCTACCCAAAACAAATAATGTCATCTAACACAATCACCCTTTTGAATCCATAGTCAATTGTGTTGATTACATACACAATCATGTTTTTGTGATTACTTTACAAGACAAAGATTATTGTTATAATAGGGCACGTAAAAATTACCATCCCTAGTTCTTCCTCATATAATATTGAGAATAAGTATAATATTATATACCATATTTAGAAGATACCTATTAATATATCCATTTTAGAGCTTCTCAAAACCTCCTCTATATATAAATATATCCCATATAATGTCCTCCAAGAGTCAAGAGTCCTACAAGACATCAATCCATCAAGTTTTCAAGCATTAGCTGGAAATATATCCACTAAAAATCAAGTTATCTTTGACAATTATTATGTGGAAATATATCCACTAAAAATCAAGTTATCTTTGACAATTATTATGTCTCTCCTATGGGATATGTCAATAGTCTACCTTTGTATATATAATTCATTATCTCAAGACATAAATTAAAAAGGGTGTTTATAGACAATGGCTTAGCTTTAAACTCATGTAACTTAAGATTAATTAAACACTTAAGGTACCCTATAATAACATTATAATAAAATATCATTATAATTGAGTCATATGCCAATAAAGAGTGTGATTCTATGGGTACCATATATATTCCTTTGATGGCGGGGCATATCATTTAGGAGGCATTAGTTTATATTATTGAATTATATTTACCTTAAAATTTACTTTTTGGATGTCCATGGATCCATTCAATTAATGTCATACCCTCCAATTTGCACCAATGCTTAAACTTTTCTCATAATGTCATAGAAGTAACTATCCTAGGTGATCCTCAACCCTTTAAATATTATAAATTATTGGAAGGGAATTATCAAAAATAAAATTATATCCTCATTACTAAAGATACATTTACTCCTTTTTAAGAATCAAATAAGATTAACAACTACATACATCATATTATTTTGTTTCAAACACCTTCCCTTCATGGTTGGTTACATACACCATCCACATCCACATCTATAAATACTCCATATATAAGCCAAACATACAATCAGCCATCCACTTCCAAAACCACACCATCTCCTCCATCCTAATTCAAAATTATTAATAAAAGCATGAGCAAGTATGGAATATAATATTCTAAATACTTAAGTATAATTAACATGTCTCTAAATAATCATGGTAGGCCCTATTATCGAAAGGAAATGCAAGTGATTTGTAAACTCATAAAAACATCATTTATATAAAGTGTTATTCTTTTTGATGAACAAATTTAAGATTCAAATCCATATTAGATTTATTTTGATGAACTAGATACTTGTTTCCTTAATAAAAAGTATCCTATAGCCAAATACATTATGTGTAAAATAATGAACTATAAAGGCAAGGGCATTGGATTTCATGAAAAAGGGTTGATAGAACCTATCATGCTTAAATATAATGAGTCTTAACATGGTATAATATTTAACCCTCTTAATGTAATAACCACACTTTTTCAAAGTGACTCTTCTAGTGAGTTCGAAACAAGCTCTTTAGACACAAAAATGGGTTTCATCTATAATTACTTGGAATATTTGTCTATAATTAGCATATTCCATGTAAACACCATATTAATACTTTATATAACATATATGAATCTAATCCAATGGGATAAATAACTGACATCTACATCTAATCATTTTTAAAATGATGAAACAATTTCTAAATTCTTGAGCATAAGAGACCATATTCTGGTAGGTAATCATAAAAAAGACTTTTCCATCTAACTAAATGATTCTACATATTTTGGTAAACTATTATCATACAATAAATTTAATAAAATAATAGCATCACAAGAATAATACATTGATTATAAACTCAACCATCCTTTACCACCCTTAAAATATCAAGAAGTATCAACTCTCCTAGTTGAAGACACCATTACAGTCATTATTGGCATAGAGGAAAATCCAAAAAATTCAAGCTTGTGATATCCTTAACTCACTAATAACAAGAAATATTCACCCTTTTGGTTAAATAATTATCTAATGTGTTTGCATGGCCTTATGTAGACATGTCATGGCTTGATCCTTCACTTGTTGTGCAACATCTTGTGGTTCATCCAGAAGTAAAACCTATCAAGAGAAAAATTAGAAATATGCATCCCAAAGTTGTAATATTAGTGAAGGAAGAAATAAAAAGTAATTAGAGGTTGGCTATATCCATCCTATAGACTACTCAGATTAGATATCTAATATTATACCTATTTATTAGGGTATGCACATACTTTAGATATATAAATAAGGCATGTCCTAAATATGACTTCCATTGCCAAATATAGACATGATTATGGACTCTAAAAATATTCATGAAATTATGTCTTTAATGGATGGTTTTAAGGGTTATAACCAAATAAAAATAACTCCTAAGGACCAACACAAGTCAACATTTACAACATCTTAGGGAACCTTTCACTATCAAGCAATGCCCTTTGGTCTCAAGAATGTTGGATCCACATATCAGAGAGCAATGACAATTATCTTACATGGTATACTTTGTGACATCATGAAGTATTATGTTGCTGAAATTATTTCTAAATATAATTATAGATCAGAGCATCCTAAAGTGATTTGAATTTTTTTGATAGAATGAGAGAGTACAAGCTATACTTAAACCTAAAGAAATGTGTTTTCAGGGTGTCCTCAGGAAAGTTATTTGGATTCATAGTTTCACACTGAGGCATAGAGGCTTATCCTTAAATTTTTTAGCTATCATGAATATGCCTCCACCTAAAAATCTCAATTAAATTTATAGTTTTCAAGGAAAAATTCAAGTAGTATGAATATTCATATCTCAAATTATAGACATTTATCATCCATTCACATTATTAATTAAGAAATACACTTCATTCACTTGGAATGAATATTTTATCAAGGTATTTTAAAATATTAAGCATTATCTTTCCAATCCACTGGTGTTAATTCCACCTATTACAAGCAAAATATTTATTTTGTACATATTAACTACATATTATACATTGGGGGCATTGTTGGCACAACATGATGATAATGGATCAAAATGAATAGTGTATTACCTAAGCAGAACTTTGGTATCATATGAGCTTAATTACTCTCCATGAAAAAATCACGTGTCATGGTTATTTTTGCTTTCAAAAAAGTTCACCACTACATGCTCAGTAATCAAACTAAAATAATTACAAAACTTGATCCTCTTAATATCAATAGTTATATAAAACGTAAAAATTGGTAACTTGAGGTGGCTAATGACACCCAACCCTTAGGTCCCTCATGCTTAATTTTATGACCCTCTTAGGCTTACTTTCAATGATTCCCAATCATCTGTAGCCTTCTAGACTTGGTCGTAGCTCACCCAGACTATTCTTTCCAAGACAAATCAATTCCCCTAGGTCCCATCTACTCAAGAAAGTATTACCACACTTGGACTATAACACTGATGCCACTCTTGTCCACTTTTAAAACTATTGTCCAAGTCTATTTCTAGCCCAAATGGTCAATTTATTTTGGTTCCCCATCCTTATCCTTATCATCCTAATGCAAGTAAATTCAACCCATGACCAATAGATCCCTATAAAATTCCATTCAAAGATCATTTGGAAAGTGTTATGAATTATCACTAAGCAAGCAAGAACATAAGCAAGAATACTCAAACAATCTTCCTTATTCCCTGCATATAACTAGAAAACACACTTGAAATCTCATATAAATGATTACACTAGTCTCTAATCACCTCAAGCACATCTAGTTTATCATTCTACATCTTCATATACATAATTTAACAAAGCACATCAAGTGGGAGAACTACATATGGCTTGATCCCTCTTTAGAGTATTGGTATGTAGGCAACGTGCCCACACACAGGGTGTGAATCACATCTAGAACACCCCCTCTTGCTCAAAATTAGTCAAAGCACAATGGAAGATAAGGTTTTAAGAAATAATCTTCTCTAAAGGGAGCTATATAGACTTTCAGCTACTAAAACTTAATAGACAAGGTCACACAAACATAGCAAACAAAACCTAGAAAGCTTGCATCCTTAGGACAATAGTGACAAAGGTGGACTATAGCACCGGTGCCACTAATGTCCAGTTATAGTGATCCTATCCAATCAAAAAATGAATTTCAGATCTTAGTTTGTGATAGTGTCTTAGTCTTACACAATAAATTCCAACATCTATCTCAGTTAGATCAATCAGTTTCTAGTTAAGTTTTTTTTCTTCTCCTTACTACTATTGTTAGAAAAGTTTGAATTGAAAATAATTTACATAAATTGGTAGCTTAATTATTGTATATTTATTTACTTATTTTACTACTCAGACCCTCTAACTAAATTAGGAATAATACCCTAATATTACCAAAAATGTTAATCATTTGGTGAACCTTACTTCATTGGCACCTAGAAACCCTAGAAACCCTAGGGTAATTTTCCTACTAATTCATCATATATTTTTTTATATTTTTTTACTTTCATATTAAAATAAAAAACTAGCATTAAATTTTTAAATTTTTTATTAATTTTAAAATAATTTTCTTTCAAACCCTAGTTGCCCATACTAGGTCCTAGTATTTTTCTAGTAATTGTGCAATCATTTTCTAAATTTTTACTAGCATATTTAAATCAAAAAATCCATTCAAATTTCAAAATTCAATAGTAATTTTCAAACACATTTACTTTTCAAAACTCTAGTTGCATCTACTAGGTCCTGTTAAATCAATAATTTTCCAATAATTTTCTAATTTTTTACTTGCATATCTAACTCAAAAATTCACTTTCAATTTCAAAATTTTCATAGTAAATTTCTCAAATAATCATCTTTCAAACCCTAGTTACATACACTAGGTCTTATTGCTTTTTGAGATATCACTTTACATTCTAACATCAAATTTCAAAAATGGATCTCACTTATCTACAAATTTTTCTTGCATTTCTTGCAAAAAATAAGGAGACCCTCATTGGTCCTATCATGAACATGAATGATGAAGTTTATCATATGTTAGTACAAAGATTCAATCTTTATATTTCATGCTTATGTTTCATAATATGGGATGATATTGAGAAACTCATTGTTAAACATAGTAAGATACCTCTCCTTTGAATAAAAGTTTACTTGTCTTTAATAAAAGGTTTCATCTCTTGCTTTCTATCTCTCATATGGAAAAAAATTCAAGTTTATCATGCTAAACACATTAGAAATGTGATAGCACATGACAAAGTTTTTTTATGCATTCATACACAAATTAATTTTTTCTATCCCTTGCCTTTTATCACTCATATGGAATTTTTTTCAAGTTTATCATGCTAAAAACATTAGAAATGTCATGACATATGCTAAAGTTATGTATGCATTAATGCATAATTCCATGTTTTCTATCCCTTGCTTGATATATCTAATTTAGAATGCTATTTTAAAACATATTGTTATATAAATTATAACTCAAATTACATGTATTTTATCCCACATACATTGTTTCTACTTAGAGGATCTATTGCATAAGATAACAACCACTTGTCAAGTTTCAATGTCACATCTTATTCATAAGAAATAGTCTCCTTCTCCTCCTTTTCCCCAAGAGGGTGATAGATAATTTACCTCTAACCAAGTCCATGTTATCACCACTTCAAAAGGTGAGGTATCCTATAATATTATTCTTAATGCATATATTCAGCCTATGATTTGTTCACACCCTCTTCAACATATGTGCTTACATGTTCGATCAAAAGCAACTAGGGTTTACACTTGTGAGACTCTAAGGGATCAAATCACCAATACGAGAAATTTAATTTCAGATTTACAAACACAAAATCAGATATTACATGATAAGATCATAACATTTGAAAATTAGATTATAATACAGAATCCTCAAAGGTATCCTAGTGTCAATCATGTATATGCACCTTTATTAAATCAGTTGGTTACAAGTAATGTTATATATCAAAACAATAAATCACAACTTAGTAACTCTACAACTAATGATTCAAAAATAATTCAAAGAGTATATACGATTTCAAGTGAGGTACTAAGGGAAATGATAAAATCTAAGTCGATAAAAATGCCTCCTCTACATCCAGTGAGAAGATCAAGATATTATTGTGCATATCATAGAATGCATGGACATCACATAGATTCATGTTTGGAATTGAAAAAACATATAAAATATATAATTAATAATGATAACCCTATACAAGTTAAATCAATCAAGCAATCCATAGTGACAGAAGAACACATTCAAAAAGGGTTAAATAAAAAAATAGTACAAAAGTAGTTACCAAACCATAAATCAAAACAACAAAAGGATCAAAAATCAAAATCAGAGCAAGGAGCAATACCATAAGCATAGGTAAAGGATGAAAAAGATTCAAATCTAACTCTCCAAAATGAGGGTCAACTTTTAAATTAGTATGGGTTTCATAAAAAATATCTATAACAATTTGATTACTAAGGTCAAGGGTTGGGCAAGTAGGCTCAAGGCATCACTACTCCTATTCTAGCATATGATAATGTTTGTCACCAAGGTTTGGGATTTATTGAAAATCCTAAGGAAAATCATTCACAAACACAATTTATCAAAGGAAAATATCTAGATACAATAGAAGTCAACACTAGAATTATATTGGTTCAAAATCAAGATGATAATGATGAGTAGAATAATACATGTTATTATGACTTCCAAAATACCTACAATGAATCTAAATATTCAAAGTAATATTCAAAACCATTCCCTCATGCTTCACAATCACACATGATTCATTTGTTTAATACAAATCACCATGATAAGGAGTCTCCCATGAGACTCATTGGTTAGTATCATTCCTTCTCATCTTGTACATAATTTTTTAAAATTACTTGTACATAGTTTCTTTTTTCTTACTTGTACATAGATTCTCAATATCTCCTACACATAGTCTCCTAATGGTTGATTGGACATATCTCAAAATATTAGAAATACCAAAAGCATTCAAATATTTCAAAATAAAAAAACATTATATAATCCAAAAACACGAAAAAAATTTCAATTATATGCATCATCCATGATTTACACTCCTAATAATATGCTATACTTACATTTTTTTCCATGCTATTATATATTAATTTATATGCATTACCATGCTTTACTTGATCTTCTTTGATTGTGTGCAGTGACACCCAAATCTTTGATTGCTTCACTCTACCCATTGAGGGGGCATCCTAATTCTACATCGAGACATACATTGATATACATACCCACTGGGGGCATCTTATACATGACTACACCATACATGTTATGTCATTCCTACACCACACACTCTAGTTATCATGTTGATGTACATTACTTACTAGATTACATAGATTACTATATCAAAACTCACTAGTATATATCACTTGTGTATTTCTTATCATATATCTAGTATTGTACTAACATGTCTTGCATACATCTACCTTCTTGCTTTGATTAGTTATATGTGATTGCATTTATATTATTTACATGCTTTCCTTCCTTGATTTATGTAGCTAGATGTGATTACATTTCTCAGTTTTTGTTTGTCTCCTATATGTGCCTTACGACATTTAGCAATATCCTTTGCTTCTATTCATGTGTGTGCCTTACGAAATTTGATAATATCCTTTGCTTTTACTCTTATATGTGGTTGTGGCTTTCATCCCAACCTTTCTTGTTTAAATTGTATGTGTATGTGGAATTTGAGCATGCATTGTATGATTGATTTATATATTGAGTGACATGTGCCCATGCCCCTTGTTTTCTTGGCCCCTTGGCCATATTCTACATGCTTCTTGATTCTTGATTTGTGTGCTTGATGTTTGATTACTTTCTAATTGTTTACAATGCCATGATCCTAATCATGCATTATCTTACTTTCTTGGATGCCATGATAGACATCATGCTCCATCCCTTCAAATAATAACTAACAACTAACCATACTTCTCAATCTAGTTCTAATTTAGTACATTGCATCACATTTGTATATCTATCTATGTATACCCTTGTTGATTTAACTATCTCTCAATACAAATCATGTTATATCTTGAGATATCTTTTCAATTATTATTGCTATATCATGTATCTTAGAAACATAACACATTTGTAGGGATTTTTATTCTAATGGAAGTCATTGAAAGGTATTCATTCCTACCCTTAGAAGAGGCTCCAACAAACAAGGTCTTATCTAAGAGATCAGAGCTCCTAATGGTTGAAAAGATAATTTTTAAAACAACTAGAATAATAGTCAGACATCAAAACAATTAGAATAGAATAGGAAGATAGTCAAAAATCTAGAATAATTGCTAGATTTGACCTTGGAAAATAGTTCCCAAACTAGACAATAGTGTCAATGCCACTAGTGTCCACTTATGGTGCTCATGTCTAAACAATAGAATAACTATATTTTCCATAAATAAATAGAGTGGTAAGTATAGTTACAATTTTGTCAACTATAGTTCAGACCAAAATCAAAATTTTAGTATAGTTTTTCTTAGAGAATCCAAATATAGGTGGAATCATGTGCAACATGATGACTCTCACTTCTAGTTTTAGATAAGGTAGTTGGTATAACTTCCAGATCAAAATCCATGTTTCAAACACCATTGATTAGGGGTAATGTGCATGGTACATTTATTTTATTTTATTTTTTGTGTTCAACATTACCTAGGCATTCTTAGTATTTTCATGCCTTATTCTATCTATAGATGGTTAAAATCATTTTAGAATGGCTTTCATACAAGCCAAACTTCTTGAGTTCTCAAGTTCTTGAGTTCTTGATTTGCTTTCATACAAGCCTAATCTCTATATTTTGGAGTGGCTAAGAATGGTCATTTTTAACATACATTTGGTTATCCATGCCAACATTGTAAAATTATAGTACATTCATGGGCTTCAGGATCCATCTCATAAGACACATTTAATACTAGTATCAGTTCATAGATTCACTTCATGAGGCAACTATGGAGCCAAAGGACTAGATAGCCTTTATATTCTTGATCTACCTATGTAGAGGGATTAGACACATAGTCCAGACATCGAATGGCACATTCATGATCATATAGCTTCACTTAGTAGGTGATGATGGAGATAAAGGGCCAACCTTTTACATTCTTAAGCCACTTCTAGGGAATTGAACACTTAGATCCATTCATGATATTACTCTTGGTACAACATTACTCAGCATTAATCAACATCACTTAGCATCATAATAGGTTTTGTATTGGTTCGCATAGCTACTGAGGTGTATTCATTCATTCCTTTCTCTTCCTCTCTCTCTTACCCAACTTTTTACATTTTTATTTTATATATAGCATATCTAGTAAGAAATTATCTACACTTTTTTAAATTGTAGATTCATACTTCATAGCATGCTCTCTATGCACACCCATCATCACACAACTTCATGAGATTCACCCTTGTAGGTAAGTTCAGGTATGCTTTTGATTTTTCCTTTATCCTAGTATTTTGCTTTGCTACATCACTAGAATTAAGGGGGGGGAATGCAGTCATATAAAATTAAAAAATTGGGAACTTGAGCGTGACTAATGATACCCAACCCTTAGGTCCCTCATGCTTGCTTTCATTACCCTCTTAGGCTTACTTTCACTAATTATTAATCATCTGTAGCCTTCCAAACTTGGTCCTAGCTCACCCAGATTACTCTTTTTAAGACAAATCAATCCCCCTAGGTCCCATCTACTCAAGACAATAGTGCCACACTTGGACTATAGCACTAGTACCACTCTTGTCTACTTTTGGAACTATTTTCCAAGTCCATTTCTGGCCCCAATGGTCAATTTATTCTAGTTCCTCATCCTTATCATTTTTATCCTAACATGAGAACATTCAACCTATGACCATTATATCCCTATAAAATCCCATTCAAAGGTCATTTAGAAAGGGTTGGTAATTATCACCAACCAAGCAAGAATACAAGCAAGAATACTCAAGAAATCTTCCTTATTCTATACATATATACAACCAACACACTTATAAGCTTATCCAAATTGTTACACCAGTCCCTAGCCACCTCAAGCACATCCAATTTAGCATTTTACATCTTCATATACATAATTGCATAAAGCACATCAAATGGGAGAACTACATATGGCTTGATCCCTCTTTGGAGTATTAGTATGTAGGTAGTATGTCAACACACATGGTGTGAAACATGTAAAATGTATATTACACACACTAACCCCCCCTCTTTCTCAAAATTGGTCAAAGCACAATTAAGGATATGGTTTTAAGAAAGAATCTACTCTATAGAGAGCTATATAGACTTTCAGCTACTAAAACTTCACAGACAGGGTCACAGAGACATAACAAAGCTTAGATCCTTATGAAAACTATAGAAGTGGAATATAGTAATTATGCCACTACTATCTAGTTCTAGCACTATTGTCTAATCACAAAATGAAGTTTAGATCTCAGTTTGCAATAGTGTCTCAATTTTGCACAGTGAATTCTAGCATCTATCTTAGTCAAATCAATTAGTTTCCATCTAAGTTTTCTTTTCTTCTCATTACTAATATTTTTATAAAAGTTTAATTTCAATTAATTTACACAAATTAATAGATTAATTATTGTCTATTTATTTACTAATTTTACTACTCATACCCTTTAACTAAATTAGGAATAATATCCCAATATTCCCAAAAATGTTAAATCAATATCTCTTATCCAAAATAGTGTTAACATGAATACTGGATAAGTGGGTCATGATTATTCATGGTTTGATCTTGAGTATGTAAATAAAAAATAAATCAAGGGATAAGTAATAGTAGTTGCACTATTAGATGAAGCTATATAAGATCATACACCTCTTGTCACAAATTTCCAAGATGAAGCAATTATGTCAATAGATGAAACCCTAGTGTAGTAGTATTTTAATGGCTCTTTCACAAGTCATGGTTTATGGGTATTAATTATTACTAATGATGGGAAATTGATTCCAAAATCATTTTGGATTGAGTTTCCTTGTACAAAAAACATAGCATAATATGAATCCCTCATAGTTAGTATTCAAATTGAAATACAATGGGGTATCCAAAATATTCTTATCTTTTGTGATTCAAAACTCATCATAAATCAAATAAATAATTAATTATGATTTCATGATGTAAATTTAATCCCATAAAAGAGGATGGTGGATAGCCTCAAGTTTGGATCTACATCTATACAATTTTAACAAGTGATAAGGATATAAAATAGATCACCTGACACCATGAAAACTATTGGTTCATTACTTAACCTTAAAATTAATCATAATAAATTCATTATAGAGTATTTTATGATACCAACATATGATAAAATAAAATTTGAGATTGTTTTTGAGGTGGTTGGTCCCATGTCTCCTTGGTACACCAACATTTATGAATATCTCCAAAATAACACCCTTTCATCCACTTAACACATAACTAATGTAAATCATTTATCCAACAAAAACCATTTTATATCATCCTTGGTCAAACTTTATTTTTAATAGGTTATGATGGAACCCTATTATGGTGTTTAAATTTTGAAGATTCCAACTTATCTATTAGATAAGTGCATGAGGGAATTTGTAGTGCTCATTGCAGTGTTATAGTTTTTGCTAAAAATATATTTCATGTAGGTTATTATTGGCCTACCATAAAATTCAATTCTTGTATTTATGTTCAAAAATGTGTGCCTTGACAAAAATATGGTGATATTATCCATATTAATTTGTAATATTTTCAACCCATTAAAAAACCTTGGCCATTTTTGACATTGGTGTTAGACCTCACTAGAAAAATTAGTACAAATTATTTAGATGGACACAATCATATTATTACCATCATAGTATATTTTACCAAGTAGGTGGAATAAATTATAATAATATATCATTGTAAAATATATGTATAAGTTTATCTTAAACCATATTGTCTATCATTTTAGTATCCCATTTGCTATCATATTTGATAATGTAAAACTATTCAAGAATAAAGAAGTCAAGGTCCTTTTCAATACTTAGCATATAAAACACAAGTGGTCCAATCCATATACATAAAATGTAATGACAAAGAAAAGGCAATGAATAATTTCATCTTTAAAATTATTAAATGAGTTATCAACATAGCTGGTTGTGATTACCATGCACAGCTTTATCCTACCCTTTAGGAATACTACACTAGCATCTGTACACCCATTGGAGAAACCCCTTCTGCACTTGTTTATGATAATGAGTACATATTACCTATTAAATTCAATATTAAATATTTATGCACATATTTTAAAAATATTATTGATGATGAGTCTTACCACATTTCATTCCTTAGTGAACTCAACCTACTATATGAGAAATGACTCGATGCTCTAAACCACCTACAAGTCTATGAAAACCACCTTTGCCATAGATATAATAAATAGATTAAAACCAAAGAATTTGAAATTTCAGATCTTATTCTCAAATAAAATACCAATTAAGAAAGGGAGAATAAATTAAAATTTGAACCAAATTGGTTGGGCCCATATGTAATCATTACCAAGTATGGATTTGGATCCTACAAGTTGGATACTAAAGATAGAGAAGAGATTGATGAACCTATGAAAATAATGCACCTTAAAATATTATATAACTAAATCATTATAATTTTATTGTAAATACTTAAGTGTAAAAAAATGAAACAAAATAAACAAATCAACAATTTAAAAAATAAAAAAATCAAGAAAAAAAAGAAGAGGAAAAAAATAGTACATCAAAATGTGAAAACTAGTCTAATGAAGCTTTGGGAAAGTACCATGGTGAAAACCAATTTATAATGCCATGATTAAATCATTGTATATATCCACCCTAGTTACTTACATGCATACCATTTTAGTTATCACTTATATATTCAAACATAATCACTTATTTCACCATCCACCCATGACATATTAGCCTAGGATTTGATCCTTGTATTTGTGTAACCATATCCTTGATCATGTTTAGATAACATATTATATGTGATCATTATCATCACATATGTATCCACACACACTTTATATAAAACATTCAAACACACAAACACTTTACCTATCCACATATACTAACTTATCTATATTTCTAACCAACGTCATCGTTCACTCACTCATTTTCTTGGGATGGAAATCACTCATATATTCATCCATATAAAACACTTCATAAAAAAATAAATGTTATCATCAATTCCCATATTGGGAGAACTAAATTTGGCCTGATATCCACATAGATATTTTGTCCATGACGTATTATGTAGGTAGTACTTAGATACATGGGGTGTCTAGAGACAATTTGACCACCATCACCCCCATCATCCCATTATCCCAAAGTATGATTTAAATTTTTTATATCACCATCCAAAGACATATGGATTTATTAGGATTATCTTATCACTCCTTTAAATGTTTTCATAGATGTTGGCTATTAAAGGTTCTCAACCTAACCTAAGATGCTTGTCAAGTCATTTTTTTAGTCTAGGTGTCATTTTATTTATCTTTATTTCACTTGTGTTTGGTCATGATTTAATTATTTGGTAATTTAAATATATTTACTTGATTTAACATTTTACTTATATTTTTTCTTGTTTTATAATTTTTAAGTAGTTTATCTTGTTTCAAATTATTTGTTTGTTTCTTTATTTTGATTTAAGATCATTATGTGTCTTAAAAAGGTGTGATTGTGATTTTCTATATCATGATGTGCTAAGTATTACAAAAATGAATATTTTAGTCCTTATGCATACAACACAATAATCATCATGTGTATTTAGTATCATTAGTGTATATTATTTTATGTTATATTAAAAATTAGGTTGTTCAATTATTACTCAATTATTCATGTTGAAATTCCAGTGGAAAATAAAAAAACAAAAGGTAGCTATCTAACCATCCATATATCCATACATTTTTAAATTTCATTTTATAAAATTTGAAAGGATTAAAATTTCCTATAATAAATCAAAATTAGGAGAACAATTTATATACCAAATCATATGTATATCCATCCAATCATCTACCATACATGCAAAAATAAAGCCATTCATAATGTCCAATAGATATCCATAACACAAGTCTAAAATACAAAAATAAATCATGTATATATATATATATATATATATATATATCTGTGTGTGTGTGTGTCTATACATACATACATACATACATACATACATACATACATACATACATATATATATATATATATATATATATATATATATATATATATATATATCAAAAGTGTCATGGTACATCAAATACAATGATACATCTCAAAAAATATGTATATATAAATACAAGTATCTCATGTCTATCCCTATCCCTTAGATGGGGCATCCATAGTTATAATCATATCATGTCGTCATGGTATTCTCCTGGGAGGACCATGACACACTGTGATGTGTATCATATAGATCTCTTAGACTCCACTAGATGCATTTATGTCCCTAAAATAGATCTCCTAGTTGACTACTAGCTAAATGAATGTGTTCATTGTGATTATGGAAATTTTCCCTTATATATACTCTTATAATATATAACCTACTCTATAGCTCTCATGACCTTGTGTAAGGCCACCAAATTTCTTGGTATTGTAAATAACTATCTAGCCATGAAATGTATCTCTTATATATTTTATTCAAACTTATATCATCATGAGTATATGTGGTTGTATCCTATGTATAAAACCCTAGTGATAGAGAAAACCCCTCTTCATATAGTTTATCTACCTCATCTTAGAGTTTGTCAACGTCTCCCTATAGTCATGTTATTTCTATTACTCTTAGACCCATCTAACTATATTTATTGTCAACATCTCCTTATAGTCTATTAACCTTTATTATAAACCTGATATCTCTATATCATGAGCCATGATCTCACATGCACCCTATCAAAAATAATTTGATCCTATAGTGATATCATTGGCCTTGATGACCTTACTTTATATCCTCCTTATCTTTGATTTTATGTCATAAGTATCATCTTTATATCACCTCTATCCCATTCCCCATCACTATCAATAACCACTAAAGGAGTATCTCCTCCTCCTAATGAATCCTTTGAAATGAGTCTTATCACTGTATCCTCTCCCCCATACCCTCCAACATCCTCTTTAATCTCCACATCCTTTGTGTAGGATCCATCCTAGGTTTCCTCTATCCATCACCTCCTCAGTCCACATCTTGTCTCTACCTATCTCCTCTTTGTGTTATCATAACTCTCTTGATCTTAGCACTTAGTCCCATACCTTATAGATGCCTTTCTAAACTCATAACTAATATTTGTCTCCATGTCATCAAAGGATCATATGGCATTATCAATACTATAGGGTGATATTTATCCCACCAATCATCATATCCATCTACCATCATTACATCAATCACATCCCTCCTTTATTCAAATGTCAATGTCTATAAATGTGTCCATGTATATTCTTCAATCCTTAGGTCAATACCTAATCCCCATTAATATATATCTCACAAACCATGAAAACACATGTGGTCCTAATGGAATATGGTGTATAACACCAAACTTATTAAAACCTTATATGTCCTATATTAGTCAATAACATACTCATGAACACCCATGATATAACATTAAGTCATAGTATAGTTCATGTATGGCCCATCCTATGCCCAATAAAAATCGATATCCACATAAGGTTTCCATATAATATGATCATCTCCAATCTCATATATTGCTCTCTTATACCAATAAATATCCCCTAAATTTTGTATCTATACACCTATGATCACAAGCCATTAATTCATCTTATGATCTCACACTCATATGACCTACAAGGTACTCCACAACAATGTGCTGCCATGTCCATAATTGTAATATTATAAAAGATCTAATCTATATATCATTTTCATACACTTTATGGTTTAAATATTTATATAAATGCACTAATACATAGGGACCCCATGTAAATATCTCACCCATCTCCATCATATCACCAATCACATCCAAAATTATAATGGGGCATAGTCTCCCACTCTTGTAAGGAATCATAATTACACTAAAAAAAACCATGTGTACCATAGTCAATGAATTTCTCTCTAGGTTAATATGTGTGTTAATTTTAACCCTTCCTCAAATAATCAAGATCATCTCCTCTCTAAAAATACTATATAATGTAATACCCTATGATCCTTGACCCCAGTAAACCTATTTCCCTTGTATTGAGATCCTCAATAACCTCTATACATCATCTCGCATAATAATAATCTCACCCATTAAAAGGTGAAATATACTCATCTCATTGTGCCATATCTCCACTAAAGCTATCAATAATCCCCTATCTACCTGAATCTCTTACATATCAATAATATAAGATAGTCCATTAGCATATAGTACCATGAACTCATATTCTATGAATATTTTAATCTATTTTAGTTATCTCAAACTTCAATTTCATGTGGAAAAAGTAGGTAATAAATCCTACAAATATATATATATATATATATATATATATATATATATATATATGCATAATTTTAATCCTTAAATCAACTAGCCTATCAAATCCCTCATACATCACTAATCCTACCTCATAATACATGTAAATATACCTTACATACTCATTAGATTCATATAATATCTAAATCACTCATCCATATCTCATCTTACATTACAAAATCATGTCAATTTACTAACTAAACCCAATACCTATCTCCCCTACAAGATTCATTACTGCAACTAATGATTTCACTACTAAAATGAATGATTTTTCCAATATAGTCAACAAATTCACTAATCACCCCTTTCCACTTAACCCTAAAAAATTCTTTACTACATCAAATGATTTGAAAATGAATGTTTTCACCACTATAAACATGTTTTCTAACCCTTTTTATAATTCCACCCTAATAATTTCACTAGTGTGTCTAATAATTTCACTATAGCATTTGATGATTTTATTGTTCACTTCAAAAAAAATTCCACTTTAAATATTGAATTCATTAATGTGAAAATTATAAATTATTTTTAGTTAAATTTCATATGAAATAAATTCCTTAAAAGTATTAATGTGGAGATTAAATTCATACTTACTAGGTTCCCACTCCTATCTAACCTCTAATTTCTCCTCACCTGGTCACTATGATGTTGATGCACAAGAACACAGTCCATTATTCTATCTATCCCTAGAGAAAAATCACTTAATATAAATATCTCAATAAATCACAAATAAAATCAATTTGCACAAATGATTTTAGAAAACCCCTTAACCCTATTTATAATCTTTTAAATATTTTCCCCTCCATCCCATTATTTTCATGTTTCATAATCATTTTTTTTCTAAAATTTTTAAGACAAAATATGATCAAATTCCTTAAATATTTATCACTAATTGGAATTATCTTATTTGGTTATGTAAAAAATATTATCCTTTCTTTGAGATATCTTAGTGATGATTTTATCGGTAGAAGAAAACTAAAACTAATCACTATTATAACCTAAACTTATGTCCACCCCTAAGAAGGTTATATATATATATATATATATATATATATATATATATATAATTAAAGTATAAAATGAACCCAGATCATTCTTTTTCACCTTAATAATGAATTAATATAATATATAATTTACTACCCTAGGGAACAACTCACTTTAGTGATCAATCTAAATTTTATACCTTAACATTAGATAACTGTATTTTCACTATATTTCCTAAGTATTTACTTTTATCATTAACTCTTTATTAGGGATAATGGGGATCACCAATAAAGTATCCCTATATTTGTGTTGAATTCATAAATAAAACCATAAAAAAAATTAATTTGAATTTTTAGGTTTTCACAAAGGGGTTATTATAAAACCATTAGGTAAAAATAAAAAAAATATATGATTAATGTATTTAAACTTGTAAAGGATCAGCTTAATTTGGATTAAAATTAAAAAAATTTAAATGGTTATAATATGGGACTTATTCTAGTTTTTAAAAACTTTATAATTTTTGGCTCCAAATTTCTAAAACATATGACACAATATTATATTTTCATCCATTATGATTAAATAATAAATAGTATGTGGGAAAATATTCATAATATTTTTCTCTTGGAGTTTATTTTTTCAATAATAGACAAGGATGATAATGAGAAAACAACCTATAAAGGTAAAATTAATGTTAATTTTGATGAAGGTATCCATGAAAAAAATCCCCCAACCCAACATTTAAAGATCTAAATTTTGGTGTAGATAAGTAAGTATTTTGAGTTTAGGTTAAGGGTATATATAAGCATTTACATATAATGTATATTTAGGCAAAATATTTGAAGTCCAATGATGGAAAACTAGATGTAAGTATAGAGTTCTTAAAAGTGCATATTAAATAACTTTTGAAGGAAAATATAGAGTGTATTTTATTTATTCATATGATAAGATAATAAATTGTGAGATGACATTTTATTATTAAAAACCACATCCATGACTTTTTTGGGTGACAAATTGATGCACATGTTTCAGATTTAGAGGTAAATAATTATAAGAATGTGGGGATAAAGGGGATTTTTAAGGAGGAATTTAAGGTATATAAATATTTTATAGTGTATTTGATGGAGACCAATCCCACTAATCAATATGTTGGCATGGAGATGACAAACATGGATGAATAATTATATATATATATATATATATATATATATATATATATATATATATATATATATATATAATTTATCTATGTAATAAGGTTTTATTATTTCATTTATTAATGTGGATCTTAGTTTAATAAAAATGTGTGATTCATATGGTAATATATTTTTCTAAAATTTATGTTTCAAAATAATTAATGTTTGTAATACTATATGTTTAAAGTTACATCAACATAATTTTGGTGATCTTAGAAATCCACATATATTTGTGTTTAAAATTTATGGTTTGTGTTCAACATTTATGGTGCACATACACATTATCAAAATAAAATAAAATTAGAGATATATTTTATTTTTATATAATTTGATAAATTGATTCAATAATTCAATTTTATTTTCTCAAACTAGTATAATGTTATCTATTTAATAACTCCCACTAGTCATATATGCTATAATATACACCTTTTATAGACTATCTCTTTCAGAAGCCTTGTGTAATATTTACTAAAAAATATTCTTCCTGTATTTTCCTTATAGTTTTGATAATAAATTTATATTTTTTGATGGTTTTAAACTTCACATAACCCTTTTTATCCAGATATTATTCTCTTTTGACTATCATTTCATATTTTCATTCTATGGTTTGGAAAGGATACATCTCAAGATGATGTATTCCAATATTGTTGCAATTTACTTTCCCTTGAATATTTTACAAATATCCTCTACTACCTTATTAAGGAAAGCAAAATCTTCTCTATCCATGGGTATTTTATAATTATTATTTAGAATGGATAGGATCCTTAGTGTTTGGAGTTCCTTATCATCCTACACATACAAAATAATAAATTCAACTGAACTTGACCCTTTTACATTATGTAGATACTAAAATATATTACTTGGTACTTGATAATGATAGGATTGAAACACATTTACCACACATTAATTGAGTGCGTAAATAAGGTCCTAATCTTATGAGTTAATCATTCCATTTTATTGTTACATACCTATAAGAACCTCATTGTATACTTAAAAGATGATAAATATCATATAAAAATATATACAGACTATCAATTCAATTTACTTGTACACAGGTTGGTTTCTTTATTTTCACTTAGAATCACTAGTCATTATTAACTTGATCTATTCAATACCAACCCTTTACAATATTTTTTTCAAAATACTATCTCTCTTTAGGTTAAAACCATTTTATCAACTTGTTAGTAATATGATAAATTACCCAATTGGATTCATATATAAATAAATAAAGGTCTCATTAAAAAGGGACTTGAAACATATATAGAACACATCTATACACCATTTCATATTATGAAAATATATTATATTATTCTAAATTTTTAAATGTATCACTAGGAGAAGGCACAATCCAAGTATTAGTCACACTATAGCCAATTCAAAAAAAACATTTCTAAATGTCAAACCCAAATCATTTATTGCATACATACAAAAAAAGAGCAAAATTGCATAATAACACTAGGCGGGAGAACTATGTGTGGCTTGATTTCCATCCTCAAAGTATTGAATACATAGGTAGTATCCAATCTTAAAATAAATATGATTGGGTTTATATCATCCCATTACACTTTATCAATTTTTGTAATCAACTAGTCCTTGTAAGCACACCTAAGTTTATAAGGAAATTTTGATTGATTTTAGAATTATGCACATCATCAGGGTTCAAGATAAAAAATAATAATAAAGAGATATTTGAAGATGATTGTATAGTCACATTACCAAATTTAAACATAGGTTAATATTAACTAATAAATTTTAGTATTGACCAATAATACTCACCCAAATCAATAGAACTAGCCTTGTGTAGATTGAGACTGAGTTCCTGAATAGAATGAATCATATGCTTGCCATTATCTAATATCAACTTCTATAACAAAGTCACTATTATATATTCACCCATAAATATAATTACTTGTCCCTTTATTTTACTTTACACACACACACACACACACACACACACACACACACACACACACACACACACACACACACACACACACACACACACACACACACACATATATATATATACACACACACACACACATATATATATACATATACATATACATGCATAGATATATATACATATACATGTATATGTATATGTATGCGTATATATATATATATATATATATATATATATATTTATAAATACATACATACATACATACATAAGTAAAATAAAGGGATTATACACACACACACACATAAACATATATATACATATATACATACATATATATATATATATATATACATATATACATATATATATACACATTATCCCTTTATTTTACTTATTATATATATGTATATATATATATACATATGTGTATATATATATATGTATATATATATGTACATATATATACATATATACAAATATATACACACACACACACATATATATACATATATATATATGTATATATATGTATGTATATATATATATATGTATATATGTATATGTATATATCTATATATATCTATATATGTATATGTATATATATATATACACATATATACATATACATATATATGTATATATATATGTATGTATATATGTATATATAAATATATGTATACATATATATATATATACATATATATATACATATATACATATATATACACATATATATATATATAGATATATATACATATATATACACACATATATATATACATATATTTATATATATATATATACACACACACACACACACACATATATATACAAACATATATATATACATACATACACACACACACACACACACACACATATATATATACATATATATATATATACATATACATACATATATATACATACATATATATACATACATATATATACATATACATATATATACATACATATATATACATATACATATATATATATATACATACATATATATACATATATATATATATATATATTCCACTTGTCAAATCATTGCATCAGTTCAATACTTTACATTCATATGTATACCTGAATGTCAAATATTAATATCTAAATTATTATATAATTTTATAGCTCAATTATATTAACATATTTATATTAATGTAAATTATCTTAAAACATATTATTCAAGAATTTTTATTTTTATGTATAGTCCAAGTGTGTTTCATGGAATGATCTAAGGTGTTACTCTGGATCACCTTTACCTTAATGTAATGGAATCTTAGGAGCTATAAAACATGTCAATAAATGATAATATGTTATCTTAAGGGAAAAGGGGTTATGAATAAAATCATGAAAATCCATGGAATGACTAGTTAGATATGACCCTTTCTCTATCTACAACACCTTATCATTTAGAATAATGAAAATAAAAATACTACAAAAGTTATGAGTACATCCTTTAATCGATATTCAAAAGGGGAAAACATGAAGTGGTTATATCTAATCCTTATAATATATAGAATACAATGTAAGATCCTAATAATTAAGAACATATAGAATATTATATTATAAGCAAGAGAATGAAATTTTATAGTATTACGTGCTTCGTTATGCATATACTAATAATAATACAAAAGATGATGCGAATGAAATGTCAATTTCACTATCTGGATATGATTACATAGATGATACTAGTTACTATAATCCTAAGGATTATTATAATAGTCATGAATAATGAAGGTGAATTCAATGATATTATATAGAATACATTTGAAAAAATAGTTGATAATAGACATGAATGGTGTTCTTGAGATACAAGACCTATAGATAAGCATATCATCAATGATCTCTCTGATTACTAGAAATGTAATCCATTTTACATATCCTTGTAAGGTTTTTTTAATTATATACAAGTAATTTTTAAAGTGGAAATAATATTAGTGGTAGGTAATTATATGTCACTAAACCGTAACTACAAATCATGGCAAAATTTAGAGTGATCAAGTCTCAGTGAAAGAATATTTTTAATTAGTCATGGATATATTTTCACTTGTGAAGAGTGATCTAATGAAGGGTAAATTGCTAATTGTCTAGTGTCAATATAATCTAAAAGGAAATAAAAATAAAGATATGGAACCACATATTGGGTTTGTAAAAGTGCAACCATATAAATTTAGTGTCACTAGACTCTAACATGGCCCACTTATCACTTTATGAAATGCATAGTTGTATACGGTTATATATTTGATTTGAAATTTTATACCTTTCAAACTTGCAAATTGAACTTCAAAAATTATGAAATTTGAAATTTTCCATGCAGTAACTTGAACATGAATGAATACCATATCCCCTATACTATATTTTATTGATATAAAATGCCAATTAAACTTAAAATTATTTTGAAATTTTTGATTTATAATTATAGGTGTGAGTTCACATGCTTGGCATATGGCCCAATAATATGAAAATTATAAACCATATTGAAATATGAAAACTATATTTTTCCATAAATATAAAATTTGTTACTTGTGAGGACTTGAATTCTTAAGGAAATACCTTTGTGATACCCCTATTTTGAGATGATGGACATAACCTAAAAGTCACTTCTCTAAAAATACATCATAAGTGAAAGATATAATTATCTAATAATGTGTTGAAAATGTGAATTGGATTGTATCATAGTATTTAATAAAGCATTGAATTTCATATGAAACATATGTTAGTTAAATATAACATTGAGTCACATAAGTAGCATATGAACATTTGAAATGGTTTACATCATAGTATTGAATATAGAATTGAATATCATATAAATCATGTGTTAGATAGATATAACATTAAATAATATAAGCATCATGTGAACATTTTAAATATTTTGCATCATATTATTAAATATAGAATTGAATTTCATATAAAACATGTGTTATATAGACACAACATTGAATTTCATAGAATGTCAGACATAAGGCCCAAAAAAATACATACAAAGGATGTCACATAAATACACAAGTCCAATGGATAGATGGTAATGGCATGAGGATGCCATACAATCAAAATAATGTGATGTTGTACACACAAATGTAAGGGCCACACATAATAAGCAAACAATTATAAAATATTGTGTAGTAAAGTAATGATTGGAAATGAAGCATATATAAAATGATATTAGTATACAAAAACCATATGTATCAATTAAATTTTTAGTAAATAACATATCCTTGGAACACAATATAAATTAGGAGCCATTATCAAAAAATTTATATTATATATAGCTTAACATGGCTGAAAGGTTGAGGGTAAATACAACATATTAAAGTGTTCATAGAGAACAAATAGATGTCCCCAAATTATCAAGGTTGTTAGGTAATAATAAAAAACCAACATAAAAAAAACATGTAATAGTATGTCTTATATCACACTCACATACCTCATAAAAAATAATTGTATATTATAAACTAAAACAATCTATCTATTTAACATGAAATAAAGAGCATGTTAAAATAAGTAAGATTGAAACATAAGATAATGTTAGTAGGTCCATATTTTTAATTTTTGAAAATATTCTATTTTTTTGGAATTTTTGACATGTATGATTTATCTTTTTCAAAATTTCCCATATTTGTGTGTGTGTGTGTGTGTTTAAAAGGTATGAATATTGATCGAAATAAGGGATTTAAAAATAGAATAAAATTGGGGTATTCAAAAAATCTTCAACAAGGTGTTAAGCATAGTGTAATAAGAAGGAAATCATGAAATTTCCCCAATTATATTTGTAAAAGAGTCATAAAAATGTAGTCAAAATGATTGGTATCGATAAAAATAGGCATGCCCCCAATGAGAAAGAGGTTATGTATGCTCTTATAGTGTGTAAAAGTAGGAAGTTTTAATCATGTAAGTTCAATGAAATCAATAACATGATAGATATGAAATAGTAATCAAGTGGAGTGCCATAAATAATATGCATTGGAAGCATTGTAATATAATTATTTTGGATTTTTTGAATCAGTTAGAAAATCTAGAGTGCAAATTCTTAGAGTGAAAATAAATTCAAGGGACACACACACACACACACACACACACACACACACACACACACACACACACACACACACACACACACACACACACACACACACACACACACACACACATGATAATTTATTTTATATTTATATTTTAATTATGTTATATTGGTATGAATTGATAGATTTATGATTAAGTCATTACATCTTTTCTTTAAAATTTTAGCATTTGAAACTTAGTAAAATTTCTCAATTGGTGGGAAAAAGAATTTGTAATAATCAATTACTTGTTTATTAATTGAAATTGTAATAGTTGATTCATTATGCACATTTGTTTCATTATGCTCAATTTATGATCGTTGTATCTTAAGAATCCATAGTTTTCTAGGCAACTTAATTGGCATTTTTGAAATTTGTGAATTAGAAAAATCTTGTGTAAATTATTTTACATTGATTATATTGTAAAGTTGAGAATTATCAATGGTATAATTAGCTTGATAATTATCATTAATATAATCCATTGAAACCATTGTATCTTTTATTATATATTTTTGACAAATCTTATGTTTAACATTTGGATATTTTGAATAAAAAGATGAATACTATTTTTAATTGTTTTCCATTTTTTGAAATGAGATAATTAATTTATTTTCATGTTATGTTAATTTTAATTTAATGAAAAATAATAATTATCATGTTCATTAATTCCATGATGAGTAAAAAAAATTGTTGCCCTTTTATTTTTTCAAATTAATGAGGATGATTGTAGCAATTACGGTGAAATTTTATTAATACTTATCTAATAATGCATTTAAAATATCATTTGGTCAATAATTGAAATAAAATTATAGTCATTGTGCATTCCATTATGTAAATTAATAAACATGATTATTAGATTTACGGATGGATTGCTTTCATTTATGAAAAACTTTTACTTCTTCAAAAGTGGATTGTACTTAGGCACTAGATGACTAATATTAAGGCATGTCTTTTTTGTTATGGGGGTCTTTAGTGTATACATTTTAGAATAATTTTTTAAATTTAATATTTTTACTTGATTAGGAATAAGTACATCAACATTTTTTATTGGAATTCATTATGTGGATTTTCTTTATGTAACTTAATGTCCCCATCCATATTGTTCGATACTTGAATAAGACCCAATTTTTCTTATAAAGTAAGTCCCTCATAAGAAAGAGATATAAATTATTCACAAGTAAAATAAATTATATTATCTCTTATTGGATAAATTATACCTCTATCAAAAATATATTGTACTTTTACATTGGTTGGTTGGTAAATTAATTAACACATAACAATATTAAATCTTAGAATGTAGTCAAAAAACTTGTTTGTATTTGCCTTAATGTAAAGAAGGTATTTTTACATAAGTGACCCTTGGTCCATTTTTTTAATACATTATATCAATAATTATTCTTATATTTATAGATAAGTATTTAAGGATCCACTATGGAGTGAATGAAATTAAGTAAGTGCACACCCCTCCAGACTTATAGGAAAAAATTCTAATAACATGTGACTACCATTGTAACCATTCAAAGTTTTTAAAAAATATTTAAGATGTTTATAAGGGTATCCACGTACATAAAATGTATAAAATTGAGGAATATTTAAATTATGAGGTAAAGGTGAATTCAAAATGTTACGTATAATAGTATTACCATGGATTGCATTAGGCCCAACCCTAACATGATACACTTTAATTTATAAGGATGATTGATGTAATTGAGATTTGAAATCACCTACATAATAATTTAAGGATATAATTTATTATGAATTCATGGTGAGGTTTTTAATATGTTTATTTAAGGGTTAAATTATATTGTTAACATTAGCCATGGGAATACTAGTTCGAATAGGAGAACAAGGTGGAAGGGTAAGATCTTCCTTCTGTTTAGGACATTAATTGGATATATATATATATATATATATATATATATATATATATATATATATATATATATATATATATATGAATAATTTGGTTCTTGTGGATTGATAACATGATAATAAGTTTCATGATAAAGAGATTCATTTTCATAATGTGATAACTTTATGTTAATATTATGGAATTTTGGCATTAGAGTAACATTTTATGGAAAGAATCATGAGGTTGAAGTGGGAGAAACATCATAACATGTGTTATTTATGATGACACTTATTATCTTGTCATCAATCCACAAGAACTAAATTATATATATATATATATATATATATATATATATATATATATATATATATATGAATAATTTAGTTCTTGTGGATTGATGACAAGATAATAAGTGTCATGAGAAAGAGATTCATTTTCATAATGTGATAAATTTATGTTAATATTATGGGATTTTGACATTATGGTAGCATCATGTGGAAAAAATAATGAGGTTGAAGTGGGAGCAACATCACAACATGCGTTAAAAGGAATATCATTTCTTTCAAGTTTAGGCTATTATACCCTAGGGGAAGATGGAAGAAGTTCATCTAGTTTATTTGGCAAAGGTAAAGTTCTATGGTAAATATTATCAATATATACTAATTGTAAAAATGGAGGGATGACATCATTACTATTAGTACTTGATTTCACTTTAATGGAAGGAAAAATAGGAATTGGTTCATGAACCTCATCTTATTTTAGGAATTTATTTTGTGTATGTATTTTATAAGTGTGAATGTGATAAAGGTCATTAGAAAAGTGGAAATATAAGTTATGTTTCAAGGGTAAGTTTATTATGTGGAATGGTAGGTAGTAATTTAAGAGAGATTAGATATTCATTTTTAATGGTATTTTTTATTTATAGTGTTAGTTAAGGAATAAGGTAAATAAGTTTAAATACCTAGTAGAATCTAAATTCAGATCTAGAGTGAATATTAAAGATGAATGTGTTATAACATTTAATGTCTATATGGTGAAATTATTAGACCCTTAGTAAATATTAAGTAATTAAATAATAATTATTTATTATTTATTAACACAAGTTAACAACATTGTGTAGATAAATAATAAAACATAAATTATTTATTACTTATTGGTAAAAATTAAACAAATTTGTTTATTATTATTGGTAATTTAAAATGTTCTCAGGATGGTTGGACCTATTATTTATAACAGTCACATCCCTTCATATTTCAATATAAATAGGGTTTTACCCCTATTGTGATGTGTGGAAATATTATATTATAAACCATAAATTATGCATGACCATAGAGTTTTGTGAAGGATATTAAAGAAGTGAGAAGGATTTTATGTATTGAGGTGATTTGGTTTCTCAAATATATGAATATCACATTGGTAGTTTATTAACTTATTTGAGGTTTTTACCATGATAATTATTATGTACTGGTTCATTGATCTATGTTCACTATTATATGTGTATGCTTTACTTATTCATGTCACTCTAGATCCATCTTGTGTATTACTACATATATGTGTACTTGAATTCTTTCATGGTTTCAAAACTAGTGGGGTGTAGTTGATTAAGCAAGCTATTATTAGTTACCTTTATATATATATATTAAAATTTAAATATTTTTAAAATTATTTTCAAGACTGGTTTGGCCTGGTATGGTAAGGAAGGAAAGATAATTTTTTTATTTGGCATTGTGCTACATGTTCTCTACCTGTTAACAACAAAAATTCAATTTAAAATCTTTAACAAGCATTCAAAATATTTGTTTGAATAATTAGTGATCATTTTTCCAAAGCATTTGCTATCTTAAGAGTCATTATATAGGAAAGTGTACCTGTGTAGGAAATAAATCTCAAAATAGATTTTTATATTCATTTTTACTTGTTTGTTGTTTGAATAAGTCAAATATTGGTTATTTAAACCTCTACAAGCATTTGTAGAGCCTAAAAGGCCTTCTAAATCTACTGGTATTTTTTTAAAGCTTCTTAAGGTACCATAGTTGGCATAGGTGAGTGAAAAATATGTATTCTACTTCAAAATTTTGATTTTGAGATCATATTCTACCTTGTTGATAGAATTAAGGGAGATT
Organism: Torreya grandis; assembly: GCA_037957365.1. Classification (NCBI taxonomy): domain Eukaryota; kingdom Viridiplantae; phylum Streptophyta; class Pinopsida; order Cupressales; family Taxaceae; genus Torreya; species Torreya grandis. The sequence continues at coordinate 93,835 of JARHVA010010213.1, forward strand.
GCCAAAGTTTCAAGGAAATTTGAGGTTTGTACATGAACATCTAAGCTGTTGAAATTATACAAGAGCACCATTATTCCCTCTATTATGTGATACAGGTAATTTTATTTCATATAGTAATTATTTTGATAAAAACATGCAAATGAAAATAGGGTGGTTATGTATTCAAAACCCCTAATTTCAATATTTTTTGACTTGGTTAAATAATATTTTAAAATTTAATTTAAATGGAATTCTATTTTTTGGTTTGTGTGCCAACATTTCATGTATTTAAAACCCTAGTTGACCTGTCAGACTTATTTTGACTTTTGACCTAGTAAATATGTTATTTAATATAATCATGTAAACAATTGATCCCTAGGTTATGGCACCTTAAAAAAAATATACATAGTCTATTTTGTGTTTTTAAACATTTTATTATTAATTTTATAACTTTTTAAATAATAGTGTCTAGGTGGTTGTTCTGAGTGTGACTCTTTCGACACCTAGTTTAGTGCAATTTATTTTTTTTATATTATATTACATATAATTAGATAATTCAATGTGCACTTGTGATTTAATTTATTTTTAAAAAATAGTATAAAAACTCATTAAAAAATATTTTCTTAAAATGTTCTTACTTTAGTGTGTTTTTGTAATACTTATGACACCTTATTTTATCATAATCTTTCATAATTTTTTGCTTTGTTTAGCATAAAATTGAATAATTTTTATATTTTTACACTTGAGACCTTTTTTTACTATGAAATAAATTTAAATTCACATTAAAAAGTATTCTTTTTAAGCATTTGGTTAATATCCTATTAAAGGGAAGCTAATGTGAAAGGAAGGGAGAACCTTGTAAACAGGAACCCAAGAGCTGTGAAGAATGGAGAAAGAAACTTGGAGTCTAGAGAATTCTGCAGAAAGGAAATGTTGCGAGCTACATGGAAAGACTCCATGGTTCAAAACCACATATCATGACGGCCTTTTTCAAAAATTGATCTGATGATAGGGTCACCTTACATGGTATCACAGTAAACTTAACAGAGGATTTTATAGCTGAGGTTACAGGGTTGCCAACGGATGGACTCAAATTTTCCAAGCAGACAAGCATCTCAAACGAGGCCTTTTGTAAGTTCCCCAAAATGGATGAGGAAGAGCAGAAGCTGGTCAAAATGGGGATTTTTATGAGCTGGACCAGATTAAAGGGATATGGAGGGATGTCTTAAGCTGTATAAGGGAGTACTTCATCCTAGACGGAAGAAGCAAACATGTGCACAAGTTCCATTTTGTCTTCCTCAACCATTTTAGTCATAAGGTTAGTTTGTCTTTTTCCTTTTATCTTCGCTATTCCTTGGTCCAAAGTTTACATGCTCATAGGAAAAAGGAAATGCGACCTATTCTCCATGAAGGCCTTATTCTACTTATTGAAGGCTACTGCAAGAATAAGCCACTGGTTAAATACCCCAAACAGGGGAATAACAAGGTGTCAGGAAATAAAAAGAATGAAAGTGTAATCAGGAGAGGAAAAATCAAATCCCCTAGTCCTAAAAAGCAGAATGTAGAAGAAGAAAGGGGATGGGAGAGAATTGAAGAATCCGAGGAGGAAAAACTGGAGGAAGAAGAAGGAACTGAAAGTTGGGATACTAACTCTAGTGATGATGAAGAATGTTCTAAGGAAATTGAAAAAGATAACGTCAATACAAACTAGGATTCTGCTAACAGAACTGTAGATATGAAGGAAAACCATAAAGTGTCGGAGGATGAATTTGTTCAGGAAGATCCTGTTGAGGACCCAACTTCTAAGAATGAAAAGGAAAATTCTGATCAGGAAGATATTCAAAATATGGATATGGAAATTCAAATTGGAATCAAAGAGCGGGAATAAAAGAGTCGCGAAGATATCTTTGAGGAAGCTAGGAATAGCCCCAATAAAAAGTCTGAGGATTGGAGAGAGAAGAATCAAAATGATGAAACACACTCACCTATGACCTGGGTCAATTGTAAAGTAGAGGCTTCTTCCCAATTTGATTCCTGGATGTGTAGGGAGAACATGGATCTCAAGAGAAAAGCAAAAACTTTGGAAGATTCCCTGAAAGCTGTTTGGAACAAAATAAACAACATGGATAATCAGTTAAACAAGATCCCAGTCAAGCTCAAAGCATATGAAAACAACCTTTGGGAACTAATAAAGGACAACAAAAGGAAAATGGAGGAAGTAACTTCCAACATCTGTGTTGCTGCTATCAATATAGGTAAACGAGCCAATGAGGAGACCAAAGCACTAGAGGGTCCCATCAAAAGGACAAGGCAAAGCTCTAAAAAGAAAGATACACAAAAAGGAGCTTTGCTGGAGGCTACCACTCAGGAAACTATTTTGAAAGGAAAAGAAGCCATGAACTTGATAATGGAACTGGATGAATAATCTGGTCCTTCTTGTTGGTTTAGAAACTGGTACTGATCTTTGTTTTCTTTTTGTTATCTTTTGACTGATGTATTACCAGATCTCTATTTTTTTGGGTTTTGACTAGATGGTTCTCTGGTGGTTTCAGGTCCATTTAAAACCTATTTTTGCTACTTCCTTATAGTGTTTTTTAGGCTTTGCCTGTGGTCTTAGATGTTCTTTCTTTCGCTCTTTGTAACAGGGTTTTGGGGCCCCTTCAAAACCTATTTTTACCTCAATCTAAAACTATAATATATGTAAAATTAATGTTAAATCTAAATTTATGACCTATAAGTTGTGGAATATTATCGTTGGGACTAAAAAATCCCCTTCTAGATGGTATATGACTCATGAGCTTACCAATGCATTTCAATAAGAATCATAAGAAGCTATCTTATGAAGTGTTAAGGATGAATTACTTCTCCACATAAATAATTAGGAATATCATAAAAATAATTATAAACTCATTGGATCCATACAAAAGGGAACTCATCTCTCAAATATTATTAAGTTAATCTTTGAATTGCTAACTACACCTATGAAAGGTGATGAGAAAATTATGGATTTTCTTACTAAAATTAAAAAAATTAAATCTTAGTTAGATGGATGTAATTTTAAATTGATTCAAGATAAATTGATTTATTTTTTCATTTAGTTAAATATTCATGAAAAATTTATAAATTTCATTCCAATTTTGAATTCTATGTATCGAACAAAGCAAGATATTCCTAACTTGACAACCTTGTCTGCTCTCCTAATTTAAGAAGAGCAATTTATGACTAATTTTGATTCTAAAGAGAATGTTACTCAAGCACTTATCACCTTAAATAATATTTTTGATAATAATAATGACAAAAAATCTAACCTTAGTTCTAGTTCTAGATCAAATAGGAATAATAAATATGGTAATAAAAATCATAAACCTAAGTTTAATAGAAATTGTAACCTTTATGATAATTTTGGTTATATAAGGGAATTTTTTTATAAAAAAAAAGACATAATTAAAAATAAATCTTATAATAATAATAAAATAAATAAATATAATCAAAACAAATAGAAGAATCAAAACCCTAATCAAAATTTCAATCAGGATCATAATGTTATTACTTTATAAACTACTTTATTTGCTTCAAATAAAAATTAATGGATTTTAGATAGAGGTGCATAACACCATATGAATTGCCTATCTAAAATTTTATGTGATTATATATATATATATATATATATATATATATATATATATATATATATATATATATAGGATATAATTATTTCTTAGAAGCAACTAAAGAGGGAAAAGCTAATTTTTTAAATGTTATTATAAATGATGTTTTTTTATGTATGTAGGCTTAAAAATAACTTGTTATCTTATTTAAAAATTACTAATGATAATTTAATTTTAAAATTACTTAAATATATATGGTCCATTATAAACCAATTTGGGTCTCTTATTATTGAAGGGGTTGAAAAGAATGGTTTTTATATCTTCTCTCCTTTTTCTACATTTTTTTTTCGTTGCATAGTAAGAATAAATATTAATTATGGCATGAAATATTAGGACATGTTAATTTTATAATTTTAAATGATATGTATACAAATAATATTTTTTTTTATACATCCTTATATCCTCTCTCATCATGAAACTTTTAAGGGTTATTTATGTGGTAAGAAACATACTAACTCCATTCATAAAAAATATGCTATAAAGTCCTCACATCCTTCATATTTGATTCATAGTGATGTTGTAATACCTATTGAATTTATATATCTTAATTATTATTTATATAATGTTAATTTTATTAATTATTACACTAAAATGATATGTATATTTTTTTATTAAAAGAAACTCATTGTGTTATCTAAATTCAAGAAATTCAAAGTTAGTGTTCAAAATACATCTGATTTTTCTATTAATAAATTAAGAACTAATAATGGTGGTGAATATGTTAGTAAAGAGTTTGATTATTTTTAGATTAATTATGTTATTAAAATGTAATTAACAAGTACCTATTCCCCTTATCAAAATGGTATTTATTAAAGGAAAAATTGCACCATTATTTTGATGGATAGAACAACGTTGCATTCTACAAATGTTCCTCCTAGTTATTATGAGTCAAATCCATGAATATTATTGTGAATATTATAAATATATTCTATAATATTTTAATTTTTATACATCAAAAATAAATATATGTTTATAGAATTTCATTTGATTTTATAAAACTATTTTGTTGTTACTTTAGAGATACTAGTCTCCCAAAGTCCATTGTCTTAGATCAAGATAGTAGGTTCCTAAGAGTCTTCTGGTCCACTCTATGGAAGATGATAGATAACAAGTTGATTAAATCTACAACCTTCTATCCATAGACTAATGGTCAGAAAGAAGTGGTGAACCACTTGATTGTTCACATGATTCGGATGTATCACTCCAAACATCCATGCACATGGGATGAGGGGATTATTTTCATACATGTATACAATCAGGCCATGTACAACTCAACCAAGCACAATTTATTCCAAGCATGCTTTAGGTTATAACCCATGGGACTAATTGATATAGTTGTTCCATTCTCCACCATAGAATACACACCTCATGGGAGATATGAGGTATCAAAAGAAAAAAATTCATTGAAAAAATTCAACACATCCAGTAGCAAGTTCATGACATCTTGGATAAGATGAATCAAAAGTATAAGCAATGCCATGACAAACATAAGATTGCATACCATTTTGTTGTGGGTAAATTTTTTTTGTTGTGGATTCAAAAGGAATGAATTGTAAGACCACACAAAAAAATTTGGCCTCTATGATATGGTCCCTACACCATCACTAGAAAAGTTGGAGAAAATTCTTTTGAGTTGAGCCTACCAACCTACCTTGGTTTGCATCCAATATTCAATGTAGAGATCCTCAAACCATATCATCCACCTCTGTTGGACACTTCAATCAAAATAGAACAACTAGACATTGATTAACTTGATCCATAGATTTTTTCTCCAATGGAAGAGGATCAAATTGTGGACACCTGGATGAAGATAACAAGAGGACACTCTATTTCACTTTATCAGGTGGTCAAAAGGGGCTAGCTTAGCCACTAATGTGAGTAGCTCACAAAGAATTAAATTAAGACACAACTACCACACTTGATGAGGAATATTGATGCAATGGGGACCATTAATTCTCAATGAGGGAGGAATGATCTGGGTAACAATTTAGGTGACAATTTGGGTGATGGTTCTAACCCAATTGATGATAGAACTTCCAAGACCCATAACTTTTGTACCATAGCTCTAATTGACTCCTAATTTGAATCATTGAAAGATAAGAAAGAGGATAACATGGTGAGATGGTACTAATCTCTACTTAGTGGTTTTTTACCCCCAAAAATCCAATGGAATTGCTCTAAATTTTAATTTTAGTAGTGCAGTCTAAAAGTAGTAAGTTTCTAAAAATAGTCATTCCTCAAATTTTATATTGTTTTAAATCATGAAAGTCAACCACTTAATATCCCTTGATATTTGTGACCTTCCACATCCTCTTCCTAATTTCAAAATATGTATAAATGAAGATGTACCTGAAATGGAAATCAGACATCTCTTCCTAGAGATAAGCATATAGTTGTATTGTGATTTTGAGTAATAAAACATCTCTTCTCAAAGAATTCATTGTTACTATGTTGTTTTCATGTTATTGAATTATCTATCAATCAAAACTTCTAAATTTTGGATCAATAGTCATCAACCAATAGAATTTTTATTGCTTAATAACATAGTCATTAACTAATGATGTTACCATTGATTGATGGCATCATCATCAATTAATGACATTTCCATTGATGGATGACATTAAAGTCATTTGGTTGTACTACTATTACTTATTCCACTATCATTATCTGAATGTGCCATTATAAAACCCTTAGGTATAGGTTGAGAGAGAAAAAAAATTCATAATAGATAGACTATTAAGATTTGATAGTGCTATCATTGCCTAATTGTGTCATGATAACCCCTTGGAAATAGGTTAAAAAATCAAACAAATCCACAAGAGATAGACTTCAAATGCAATTTTTTATTCGCTCACCATCACCCAATGTTGTTCACCAATTACACAAGATAAATAGAATAATTACTTCCTAAAAAGTGATATAATAGTGGAGACAAAATAATATAGGACATAAAAATTCTAGATCAACTAAAAGTGATGCAATCAACTAGTGGAATAGTCATTGATAGGTGGTAATGCAATCAATAAGAAGTATAGTTTTCAACACGTGATAATAAAATTTATAGATGGTAATAATTATCAGCTAGTGATGTTGCCATCAATTAAAAACATAGTCAATGACTGGTAACGTTACCATCAATGGGTGGCATAATCATTGACCAATGACATTATTATTGACTAGTGCCATAGTAATTAACCAATGATGTTTCCATTAATCAGCAACATAGTCATCAAATGATGGAATTTTCATTACTTAATGGCATAATCATTGACTAATGATGTTTTCATCAACTAATGGCATAGTCACTGATTAATGACATTATCATTGATGGATGACATTACTATTGCCTTTAAAGTCTATACATTGCCATAATTTGGTGGCACTACTATTACTCGATGGTTATATCATTGCTTGACTATGATATTATAAACCCCTTGGGAATAGGCTGAAATATTAAACAAATCTATAATAGATAGAATTTAAAGGCAAATTGGGGGGCCTAACTCCATTTTTATATTAAGTGTAAAATATAAAGTTGATTCATATGGACGTGGTCTTCCCAATATTAGTTGTTTTGAGTCATGATTTAGAACACAGATTGAGATGAACCACCAAGGTAATTTATAGTGTTAAGGCCAATAAACCATGAGAATATGTGGGAGTAGATCAAAAGGTCAAAAATGAGGTTCCCTAGTTTTTGGAAGAATTAGGGCTGCCATGTAATAAACAACAACAATTAACTCCTATTTTGAGATGAATGACTTGCAGGCTATATCCTTCATCTCAAAAAAGGGAAATCATAATGGGATTATCTTACATATCCAATCCTCCATGAAAATAAAAAAAATATATATATTGGGATAGAGTATAATATTCAAATATGTAGAATACATGTTTTCAAATATTCAAAGTAATGCAAAATCAGATTTGGGGGATAATGTATAGGTGTTAAAAATATAGACTACAAGTTTTTAAAAATTTAAAGTAATTTATAAAGAGAACATATGATATATATTGACACATTGATATAGATTCTATAGGAATATGTCATGCATATGCACTAATATTTTAAAGACTCAAAGTACATAATAATCACACTTGAATGCATATGCATGGACAAATGAAAAAAAAGTATAAGAACAAAGTTATAGGTAATAAATAAAATCATAATTGATCATATAGATGCATTACATTATATATAAATTAGCATATATTTAGGGGGCATGATGCTTTTTCATGATCATATATAAACATTCCAAATATAATTTTTTTAAAGGTATGATAATTGTTCATGAACATTTTTAATGTTCATAGTTTAAAATTTTTAAAATACATGATACTTTTTCATGCACATTTTCAAAGTTTAAAATTACAATCTTAGAGGCATGGTAATTATTCATCCACAGTTTTAATTTTAAAGTTATATTTTCAAAGGGAAAAGGTTTATTTCAATTAAAATCAATGAGTAATGTGGTCATGATTGGGGCACGAATATCATTCATTCTATTTTGATCATGAAAATATAATCTATATTTGTCTATAGTGGTATGATTCAAATATTAATGTGTAATGTATGTTTGAGTCTAGTGAAACTCAATGGCCTTGGAATTAATTCTATTAAACTAATTATGTGGTTCTATCTTCTATTATGAGTGGTGTACAATAAATTATATTGACACTCAACAACCTTGGCATCAGTACTAGTGAATCCATCATGGTTCCACATTTTTTAGTAGTACATTAGTTACTATTCCCCATTCATAAGAGTTGGAATATGCATATTTAAAATTCAAGGGCTTGAATAGTTATTCAAAATTGTGACTTGTCATTGTCAATTATACATTGAGTAAAATTATCCAAGTGATTCAACATGGGGGAATAATTATCCATCATTAGCTATTGGTTACAAGGTAATATGGTTTCACCTACATATAATTTTACTCCCTCCTTGCTCTCTTTTAAATTTTCAATTATCAAATTTCAACATTTTAAAATTTCAAATATGGATAAATGACTATGTCATGTGTTGTTTCAAGGTTTTATAATTTTGAGTTCCTTGCATAGTTGAAGTATCCACTCCAATGAAGAGTTTTTGGTACACACTCAAGTTTAATTCTTTCTCTTTTAATCTAGTAATTTCATTATTAAAAGAAAGAGGGGGAATTTTAGACAAATAAATCTGGTCACAAGTACTTGAGAATGATAATTATTAACATTCCCTAAAACACATGACTCACACCCAAATAGATGACTCTTATTTTTTAATCCTCTAAGATATGTATCTATATGCAATATCAACCCTTTGTTTTCCATCTCTTCTACATAAAAATTTTAAAGTCAAATGTTACAACTAATTTATATCATTTGAAAACTATATCTAGCTTAGGATAGTTATCCCTAATATTTTCAAACATGTTCACACTAGGTAGAGATGAATCTTATCATGGGCTTGTCATGTTAACAAGTTTGACCTCACAGGTCAAAATATCACCCTTATTATCTTAAACATGTCATGCTTCTATGACCCTATTTACAGCCTTTTCACACCTTTGGTAGTCTTTAAATGATGATTTGTTAGCCTTGTTACCATTGTTTAAGGTAATGTCTTGGGAAAGATTTCCAATGCTTTCAAAGTAAATAAAATATCTCACAGGCATATGTCATATTGTTTCAATAGGGTACATGTTCTATTAGATGGATTTATTTCACTTGGTCACTTGGTTTGAATCCTATTAGTCTTGTTTGATGAAAATAAGTTATTTTAGCAAAATTTAAGATTTTTAGAGAAACTAGGTTTTTATTGTGACCAATATAATCCTTCTTAAGGTGATTTTATTTCATGTATCATTGAATTATATGGGTAATAGGTCATATGAGGTCAAAGGAGGTCTAGGACTAATTTTTTTACACTACATGAGATCATTTTCTTTACACTAGATTTCTTTCCACTTAGAGATGCTTTAAAGGGGATTCTAAGATTTTCAAGATAGAATACACGTATCATTACACTTGTAAAATCTTTAAGAGGAGTTTTTAATTTACTAATGTTATAATTCATTCATAACAATGGTTTATTCATGAAAATAACTTAGTTTTTGCTCAAAAATGGTAGTTTTATGGGTTTGTATAGATCGAGGAGCCCAATTATAAGCTAAAATTCCTTAAAAGTGTGTTTTGGTATTATACAAGTAATAACCATTAGTTTTAGGCTCTCACAAGTATTAAAAGTGCAAAACTTGCATTTTGTCCTTCATCACCCTCTTTACAGTCTCACAAAGGTAGTTTCCAAGTTCTAAGTACAAAAAAAGGAGAGAGAGTTGGGTATAGATGATGGGGTCTTATTAAGATTAATATTTTTGATATTTTTAATTAGATTAATCCCCTCTCCTTTATGAATAATTTTTAAGACCCTGGGGTGGTCTAAAACTAACTAAAAACCCCACTTGCTCATTTTTATTCATTGAATTAGTAGTTTATAATTGTTTAAATGGGTAAGAGTAATTGAGAGAAAGTTTTAAGGTATATTCATGCATATAAAATTTTTATCCAAACCTATTTTTCATGTGTGAGATCTAATTTGTCAAGAAACCTCCATTTTTGTATAGTTTACGAGGTGACTGCCATAGTTTATTTATGTTCTAGGTTTTTAAATATTAAAATGAGATTGATAAGGGTTTTATATAATATTTAAATATATTATTTAGGTATTTCTTCAAATGTTTCTTCATAATCAACTACATCCACAAGATATTAGCATGAAGATAGAGGCACACTTTCTAGTGTACCAATCTTCATAAACAAACAAGTTGTGTGATGTTGTGTTCATCCTGAGATGATAATAGTTTATTGTTATGATAGGTTTAATCCATTTTAAAGTGCATATAAAATACTTTTATAAAATTTTGAGGACCTAAGGAGATAATCTCAAGGATTCATGTTATTGGGATTCACCAAGGGACTATGTGGCCTACATAAAGTGAGTTTGAAAGGGATTAATCTTGAATTGTTAGATGTATATGAGAGATATGACCCCATGATTAAGGTAGGGATGTAATGGAAACATGTTTTCAATGGTAAAGGGAAAAAAATGTCATAATGTGAAGACCTAAACATAGGAATACATACTTGAAGATAAATTCCTTAAGGTCTGCATGGTATGAGAACTTCAATAAATGCAAAAAGGCTTGACATGAAGGTAGTGAGTAGGTGACCAAATGGTGAATTAGTGAAGCTAAGAGTTTGAGAATTTATAATTTTAGGAGATACATTTTTTTATATCCAAGCTAGCATAATACCCTCATATAAAGATTAGTGAAGAAGGCAAAGTGACTTCACTCTTCCTAGTTCATACAAAAGTAGAAAGATAGCCTAATGATCACCTACAATAGTCACAATTTTTAGGGATATTTCAAGAAAGGATCATAATGGTAATTTTTTTTCATTAATATTCTAAGATCTCAAATTATTTTAGTGATGTTTTGGCATCTTAAGAGTATGGATAAGTAAAAGGGTTTTCTACACCTACAATCAAGGGTTAGTTGAAGTTACAACATTGTGTTAAGTTACTCAGAGTTTAATGCAAAGTGAATCTATGATAATCAATATGATATAAAGGGAGATTATGTGTTATATAAATTGATCATAAGCATTAATTCATGGAGGGATTTTAAGGCAAATTGACTATTGTAGGTCTACAGTCTGTATAAAACTAATGTGTATCTATAACTAGCTTAAGGAACCAAATTGAGTTTTAATGACAAGATGATGGATGGAATGAAGAGGTTACATGAGATGGATATGAGATAGGTAGTAATTTATACCAATAGGAGCAAATAAATATGGAGTTATATAGTAAGATGCAACTCTCTCAAAGGATACTTATAGTCAGTTTTAAAACCTACAATCCACTAGGAATGACATAGTCAGCTAAGAGTTGCAAAGTATAAGGTTTATGATAATGGAGAATAAATGTTTGAAGGGTTTATGGATTATTTCACAATGTAATAAAGGATTTAAATCCATGTCAATGACATTCTTAAGGTCTTGTAACATCTAATCTCCATTGACAACCATGGTCTACCTATAGTAGTTAGTTCATAAAGATAAGTTAAGTGAGTTAAAAGGGATGGCATGATGCTTATCACAAGATTTAAAATATTATAGTGACTATGAGGTATCATGGAGTTAAGATTTTTGAAAGGACTAAAGGTCAGTCAATAAGTGGATTTGAGCCCTTAAAATAAGTAAATGACACTTACAAGCCTCAAGCCTATAGGTCCTCTTTTGGTACCAAGATTAACCTTTGACCAACTCAATGGAGTCTTAAAAATGGATACATAACCTCATTATAGATAGACAGTGTCAAAACCTTTGAAGAGATACTGAGCTACTTGGATAGTGAAGGTTAAAGACTGAGTTGATAATCCTAAGAGATGACATACACTACCCTGTATGGAAGAAACAAGAGAGAAGTGCCTTGAAATGTCAAAATGAGATCATTGACCTTGATTATATGATGGAATGAGTTTCCTTAGATTTTTATATCTCCAAACATAATGGTAGAAGAGGGAATTCAATTTCAAAACTTATATGCATAGTCAACATCCTAAAAGGCCACCTATAGGCCTATTTGATGTATCATTTCCATATTCAAGTAAAGATAAAGGATTTGAGGTGTTTGAAAGTATTGGAACCTAATTTTAGATCCAAATAAATAAAATCCATTTTAAGAGATTAGTGTTGTATAAGGAGTGAGTTCTAAAACGTAAAAGATAGTCCACCATTCTAATAGATAGCTATAGGCCTATTTTAGGGTTAGTTCATTCTTCAAGATAAAGAGTAGAGAAGATTTTGTTTGGATATGCCAAGAACCTAACTAGAACTTATAAAAAGTTCAAGGACCAAGTTAATTTAGTGATAAGGTCCTAAACTCACAAGATGTTGTCAAGATACATTGATAGCCACACACAAGCTGCAAGATAGTGATAAGCTAGTCTTAAGCCTAAATGGAAGAGTAAAATGGTGAAAATAATATGAGGACTATCTTAGAAAAAAAAAGGTCATAATGTGTGTTGAAACTAAAGGAAACATAAAAATGGATTAACCAAATTGAATTTCACTCCTCTACACATAGCCAGTCAACATTACAAGTCTCCATACTTGGGTGAGGGTTTACTTAGATTTAAGAAGAATAACAGACTATGGATAGGTTGAATGAGATAAATTTATAAATTGTTTCATAACTCCACAAATATTTAATCTAAATAATTATACCTAATATCAGGTTTTAGAAGATCAAAAATCTAAGTCTTAATCAAGAAACGATACACACAATCAGGCCTACAACCAATCTTGAGGGAAATTAAAGTGTTGAGGCCCATATAGGCATGATAATGTTTATAAAATTGGTAAAAATTATATTTAAGAGTGGATTAATATGTTAATGTTCCCATAAAGGTCATCTAAGTAGCATATATAGCCACTATTTTATCTTAGACCTAGCCTACTCCTTTAGCAAGGGCTAATCATGAGACTAGGGGTTCTATTTGAGATCAAAAAACAAAGTAAGTAGGATAGACCTAATGGATTTTACTTTAGATAATGAAAAATTATATAAAAGGATTCCATACACTATTAGGAGGCACTAAATCTCATGTTTTCATCCAAGTGCCCTTGAGGGATAACAACAAGGAGATAAACCTAAACCCCAACACCCGTGACCAATACACCAAATACATATAGTGGGGTAATGATAAATGATAAGCAATGCACAATAATTTAGAGGATTTTTTATTAGGTGTTTTGAAATATATTATTATTAAGGTGGAGTTTGATACCCAAAACTTAGATTAGACCTCTCTTAGTTTCAAAGAGAACTAAACATGCCATCAGAGGAATAACTTCACATACTTGTACGATATCCTACACTTTGAATGAGAATATGAGATATTTTGGATAGATGAGGAGGTTATTAAATAAATTTTAAAAGTTAAAGGATGTTATTTGGTGGTATTTTATTTATTAACAATTGTTAATACCCCAAATAGATCTTAAACCCTTCTAAAACCCTGATTATGACTAGTAAAGGGAAATACACATAAAATTCACATATAATGTCATACTTTAATATTTAAACCTATTTTATGTTGTTTATGACTCCAATTATCTTATAAAAATATACTTTTATGTTGATGTCACTTGTATGAACTATCACAAATACCTTATTTTTGCATGTTTTAGGTGTTTTACAGGTGTTATAAGAAAAATAAAGCTTCCCAATCATTTTATGATTTCATTTGGGATGTATAATAAATATTAAACCAAAAAAATGGCATGGGATATTATAGAGGTGGTGAAACCAGTCCTATTTTCCAAGGTAGTCTAAAACATTCTTAGAATGAGACGAGGTGACAAGGTGATTTCTTAGTTTACATACTTCCACAGGGTCTCATGACCCCAAAATTAATAGGGACATTGGTGATATAATAGGTAAAGTGAATCAAATTATTTTGTTTTATTTCACATATCTGGGATATATCTAGAGTTATATTTCATTTTTTTAGGCTTAGGATGCCTAATTAGGCCTAATTGGAGAAGCAAATGAAGTAAAAGGAGTAATTCTACTTGGATTATGATCATGAAATTTTTTTGTGGATATGTAAGGGGATATAGGGTAGTAAAAAATGTTACCAAGTTTCCAATTTTATTGATACAATATTTTGGACAAGGAGCTTTATATGTTTTTAGGGTTACAAAGAATAGGTGTTAAAGGATGCTATAGGAGAAAAATTGAATTTTATAGACTACTTGAATGATACAAATGCCTTTTTATAGGTATAATGTCATTTTTATAAGCCATACATGGTGGAATTTTGTATAGAATATTGAAAAAACTAATTTTATCTCTCTGACACCATTTTTGCATAAGGAAGAGTTAAGTGATCCAAACATGCATGGATGCATAAAAACATTTATAAGTGTATTATTGAGGTTGATAATTTTTTACACACCAATTAAAGGGTATGAATGATTCAAATTTGATTTTAATAATATTTAAAAGTTTGAAAAGGTCTCTAATAATCCTAACAACACCTTCTTTCCTTCTAATGCCTAGTCCAGGAGGACAAAGTCAAAATCCACATCAAAGAGATCTAACATCCCAAAAATATGAAAAGACCTCATTAATGGTTTGGATTAGGTTTAAAATAAATACATGATCAAGTTATAATGAATCACTTTCATGGAACAAGACCTATTTTCAAGGAATACTCTTCTTCACCAAGAATGTAGGTTTTGTAAGCAATGATTTAGGAAGTTATGTCGATTAAACATCAGATATTAGTGCCCAAAGACTCTTTGAACCTTTAATACATGTATCACCTAAAAATATATGCAATTTTATAAAGGTGGATGAGATATATTCAAGGACATACTATGTTGGGTTTAGATAAGGACTAAGTATATGATTTTTTCCCAATTTCTTGGTTTAGTCTTTCTCTCTCTCCTCTTTTTCAGTTATCACTATATGTAAGCCTATGTTTTTCATTTGAATAATTATTAACCTTATTTATGGAAACACAATGCTAATAATAACACTTTTAATTGCCTATTTTGAATGAATAAGAATGAATTTATGCCTCCTCAAAGCTTGTGTTTAGTGTATGTTAATGGTTAGTTGATGAATGATAATGATATACATGCTTCCTCTCATCTTGTACTATCCTCTTTAACTATTTTTCAGTGTTAGTTCATCCCTATAGGTTGAATTTCATTCTTGAACAATATTTTATGATTGGAAAGTGTTATCTTTCCTTAGTGTCTTTGAGAGACCTATTGATTGTCTACCTTATATCATGCATCAGGCTTGAGCCTCTATGTGAAACATTGACATATGGAGGCTTTGTTTTGAGAAGTGTAATCAGGTTTATGTTCTTATTCAACATTTTTAGTGAATAATACACAAGTGGAGGACACATTTTGGTGTATCACCTTAGTTAGATAGGTTTTCCTTTCAATTTACCTTCTTCTCTTTTCCCTTGCAAGCTAGTAGTGTAGAGTAGGGATATTAATTGATACATCAAGGGAAGTTATCCATTAAAATATAGAGATTAAATTCATATAGTAGGACACACATAGCCTAGGATTATCTCCATGTTACTTTAGACTGTGAAGGCCTAAAACTACCTTCACAAGGGTGCAAGTTTACTAGTCAACATTTTTTGGTATTCTCGATGGGACTAAATTAGCACTGGTCTTGGTGAAATTATAGTTGTATCACCATTATTCATGAAGTATCTGATGACTCTAGGCTCAATAAACTAATTTTAGCACACTATCCTGATGTTATTTTTATGGCTCACTTTTAAGAAAATGTAAATTTCATGTAAGTTGATGATACTTATTAGTAATATTGTAATACTTATCAACCATATAATGAGTTATACCATCATTATCATAATCCATATGATATTTATTATGAACATAATTATACTTACTAAGAGTCTTATCAATTTTCTCATGATCCTTACTGTCAAGAGTATGACTCTTACCTTCCTTGTGAACCATATCATTCGTATGACTAGTCTTCACCTTTCCCATATGGATATGATGATGCATATGATCAACCTTTTTTATAATAAAGAGTGGATGAGATGGAGATAAAAATACTAGTATTTGCAAGAAAAGTTTATTCAACATCTCAATATGAGGAAGTGAGTGGGTTGTTTTAAAATGTGTATAATGATCTATTGGAGAAGAATGAGTTGTGTAATATTGTATTGGAGAAGATGGAGGCTTGGTATAGGTAGAAACGTGATTAGATAAATTGTTTCAAGAACCCTCTTGTATTCCTTACCAGTCTTCTTATGTTCTTTATCCTCATGTTCTTAACCGTGCTCGATTTGAACTAAAGGAGATCCCTAGTTGGAATCAAGAGCAGACTCATATACCTATTCGAGATCCTATTCAAGATACTAAACCTTGTTGTAGCTCCAATTATTCATCACATATCCATCAAGATCAATATTTTTAAGAAGATAAGGATGTTTCATATTTTGATAAGGTGATGGCCAAGTGTAAAGAACAAAATGTATAGGTATTTAAGAATTTCTCTTTCCCTCCTTTTCAAGACTCCCTAGATGATTCCATTTCCATAAAGATCCTAAAATATGATCATGATAAACCTTACATGCTTCATTATCCCTCTTAAACAAATGAATTCCATCACCCTCCAACCATATCCCTTCTAGAAGAGAAGCCTTTTCTATAGAGGATAGAGAAGGAGATTACAGTTACAAGTTAGATTGTTTTGAAGAGTGTGAAGAAGATGCTTCAATTATGTATGAAGAAGAGTTTTTAATTGATACTTAAATTATGGTTTAAATTGAGAATCAAGTTGTATTTAATATTAAAGAAGAAATGTTAGTTAGATAAGACAAAATCTTAGATATAGGTAAAATATATCCAAATGAACAAGGTTTTGAGCTTGAGGAAATATTATAAGCTAAAGTGATAAATGGATGTGAGACATATCCTATTGATCAAGATGTTTACCTTGAGAAATTTGTTTCCCAATCATGATATCCCTATAGATCCACTTGAGAAAGATGAAGGTGTCATTCAAACTAATCTCATCCAAATTGATCAAAGTGAGTAATTAAAATATGATTGGAAATTGTACATTAAGTCTCTACAAGATATTAAAGGCCTTTACAAGGATATATCTACAGATACACTTCTTTTTTATCATAATTATGAGGATTTAGATTAAGAAATGCCTATTATAGATCATGATGCATCTTGGGTTGACTACTCAAATATCCTTGAAGAGATTTATCAACTTATTGTAGATGGTAAGAAGGATGAGGTCACTTAATATGCCATAGAGACTCAAAGACAATGCCTAGATGAGGTATCCCTTTATGAGATTGTAGATGATAAGTAGTATGAGAAAGATCCTAAAGTAAAAGATTAGTATGTCTTCATTGGTGATTGATTTAATATTTATGAGTAACTTAAGGAGATGCTAAGAGAGTCTGTAGGCAAGAATAATGGCCTATCAAGCACCACATTTAGGAGGAAACTTGATTCACAACCTTGTTCACCTCATGAATAAGATGATCTTATAAAATTCCCAATTGATTCATGAGGATTAATTCTTATAGGTTAAATTGTACATAATAGTTTGGTTATGTTTTTTTTGTGTTCCCTAAGTGCTTTGTAGCATAGGTGTATGTGTGTGTTGTTTTATTTTGTCATGTTATGTGTTTTTACATTTGTTGTTTGTCTTAGAGGTCAAATTAGTTTGTTGCATCAAAGGCTAAGTTATGATCATGTATTTTTTAGAGTATGTGAGTGAGTCTATTGGTCCAAAAGAGATGTTAATTTATTGGTTCATAAGCATAGTAGGCATGATTCCTTATTGACTCACCAAAATTCTAACAAGTTTGACCTTATAGGTCAAACTAACACCCATATAATTCAAAACTTCTCTTGTCATGCTTCTAAAACCTTGTTTACAGTCTTTCCATGCCTTTGATAGTCTTCAAATGATGATTTTTTAGAATTGTTTAAGGTAGTGTCTTGGGAAATATTTCCAATGCCTTTAGAGTCAATCTAATATCTCATAGGGGTATGAAATATTGTGTCAAAAGGGTACTTGGTCTATCAGGTGAATTTATTTCACTTGGTCACTTGATTTGAAGCCTATTAGTCTTGTTTGATGAAATTAAGGTATTTTGGCAAAGTTTAAGGTTTTTAGAGAAACCTAGGTTTGTATTGTGACCAATCTAAGCCTTCTCAAGGTGAATTTATTTTGTGAATCATTGAATTATATGAGGAAGAGGTCATATAAGGTCAAAATAAGTATGAAACTAAATTTTTTACTCTACATGAGATCATCTCCTTTACAATAGATTTCTTTATACTTAGAGATGCTTTCAAGGGGATTCTAAGATTGTCAAGATAGAATAAAAATAACATTGCACTTTTAAAATCTTGAAAAGGATTTTTCAATGTACTAATGTTAGAATTAAGTTAGAACAATGGTTTATTCATGAAAACAACTCAAGGTTTTGATCAAAAGGTAGTTTTATGGGTTATATGGACTTGAGGAGCTCAAATTAAGGTTAAAATGCCTCAAAAGTGTGTTTTTATCTTATACAGATCATATCCATGAGTTTCAATCTCTAACAAGTCTTAAAAGTGCAAAACTTTTTTTTTTCCTTCATCACCTTCTTCACAAGCTCACAAGGATAGGTTTCAAGTGCTTAGTATAGACATAGGAGAGAGAGAGACTTGAGTCCTAAAATTATTTTTTTGAGGAGGGGTTCATATTAAGATTAATATTTTTTTCATTGGTATTTATATTCATCCCCTCTCCTTTATTAACAATTGTTAAAACCCTGGGGTGGTCTAAAATTGACTAGAAACTGGACAAACTCATTTTTCTTCATTGAATTTGATGTTTGGAATAGTTTGAATGGTTAAGAGTAATTTAGTGAGAGTTTTAAGGTATATTAGATCATATAAAAAGTTTATAAAAACCTATTTGGCATGTGTGATCTCTATTTTGTCAAGAAACCTCCATTTTACATAGTTTACGAGGTCACTGCCATAGTTTCTTTATGTTCTAGGTTATTCAATAGTAAAAAGATATGGATAAGGGTTTTATATAATATATAAATTATATGGTATTTTATATGATTCTTAATTCTCACCTACATCCACAAGCTCTCATCATGAAGATAGAGGCATATTTTCTAGTATACCAATCATCATAAGCAAATAAGTTGTGTGATGTTTTTATCCTAAGATAATAATAGGTTATTTTTAAGATAGGTTTAATCCATTTTAAAGTGCATATAAAATCCCTTAAATAAATTTTTAGGACCTATGTATCCAATCTCAAAGAGTCATGTTTTTGGGATTCACTAAGGAACAATGTGGCATGCATAAAGTGAGTTTTAAATGGCTTGATATTGAATTGTCAAAGGTATATGAAGGATATAAACTCATGATTAAGGTAGGGAGGTAATGGAATGATTTTATTAGGGGTAAAGGGAAATAAATTATCATCATGTGAAGGCCTAAACATAGGAATATATACTTGTAAATAAAGTCCTTAAGGTTTGCATGGTATAAGAACATCAATAAATGCAAGAAGGCTTGACATGAAAGCAGTGAGTAGGAGACCATATGGAGGAGTAGTGAAGTTGAGATTTTTAGAATTTTCAAGTTCAATTGATCTATTCAGTTATATCTAACCTAGCACAATATCCTCATACAAATAATAGTGAAGAAGGCAAAGTGACTTCACTCTCCCCAGTTCATATAAAGATAGAAAGATAACCTTATGATCACCTATAGTATTCATAATTTTCAAGGATATTTCAAAAAAGAATCATATTGTATAATAAATTTAATTAGTTTTAATTAATACTATAATATCTCATATGAGTTCAATGATATTTTGGCATCTTAAGAGAATGGATAAGTAAAAGGGTTTTTTACACATATAGTTATGGGTTAGTTGAACTTATAACATTATGTTAAGTTAGTCAGGGTTCAATGCAAATTGAATTTATGATAGTCAAGATGATATAATAGGATCTTATGTGTTGGTTAAATTAATTATAACCATGACTTCATGGAGGGATCTTAAGGAAAATTTACTATTTTAGGTCTATAGTTTGAAAAAAATGAATGTGTAGCTACAGCTAGCTTAAGAAACCAAATTAAGTTCTAAGGATAAGATGATGGATGAAATGAAGAGATTACATGATACTTATATGAGAGATGAAAAAATTAATATGAATAGGAGGAAATAAAGATAGATTTCTATATCAATATGGAATTATTTCAAAGGATACTTACAGTCAGTTTTCAAACCTAGAGCTAATTAGGAATGACATAATCAGCTAAGAGTTACAAAACATAAGGTTTATGATAGTGGATAAGGGAGGTTTGAAATGTTTATGGATGATTTCAAAACATAATAAAGGATCTAAATCCATGTCAGCGACCTTATTAAGGTCTTGTATCATCTAATATCCACCTATAGCCATGGTCTACCTATAATAATTAGTCCACATAGATTAGTTAAGTGAGTTGAAAGAGATAAAATGATTATTATCACAAGATTAAAAAGTTTATAGGATTTAAAAGGAGGTATCATGGATTTTTTATTGTTAAAATGAGTTAAGGGTAGTCAATAAATGGTTTTGAGCCCTTAAAATAAGTAAATGATACCTAAAGGACTCAAACATATAGGTCCTTTTTTGGTACCAAGATCAACCTCAAACCAACTCAAGGGAGTATAAAACATGGAGACCTAACCTCATTTTGGATAGATAGTGTCACATACATTGAAGAGATACTAAGCTACTTGGATAGTGAAGGTTAAAGACTGAGTTGATAGTCCTAAGAGACCACCTATAGTACCTTGTATAGAAGAAACAAGAGAGAAGTGACTTGAAATGTTAAAAAGAGATAATGGAACGTTATTATACAATGTAATGATTTAACTTTTATTTGGATATATCCAAACATAATGGCAAGAGAGAGAACTCAGTTTCAATACTTTTATGTACAATGAAAATCCTAAAAAACCACCTATAAGCCTATTTGAGGTATCATTTACATCTTAAAGTAAAGATAAAGGAGTTTATTTATTTTTTTAAAATTATTGAAACCTAATTGGATATAAAACTAAAATAAAATCCCTTTTAATAGATAAATGATGTAAAATGAGTGATTTCAAAAAGTAAAAAGACAATCCACCATTCTAATAAGCACCTATAAGCCTACTTTAGGGCAATTTCATTCCTTAGGATAAATAACATCAGATAAGAGTGTGTTTGGAGATACTAAAAACATAACTAAAACTTAAAATAATTTCAAGGACCAAGGGAAGTCAGTGATGAGGTCATAAAATCACAAGATGTAGTCAAGATACCTTGATTACCACACATAGGTAACAAGATAGTGATAGTCTAGTCTCAAGCCTAAAGGGAAGAGAAGAATGGTGAAAATACTTTGAGGCCTACCTCAGATACACAAAATATAATAATGTGTGTTGAAACTAAAGGAAACATAAAAATGGATTGACCAAACTAAGTTTTACTTCTCTACACACAATCAACCAACACTACAAGTCTGCATACTTGGGGAGAGTTTTTCTTGGATTAAAGAATATTAATGGACTATGGATAGGTTTGAATGAACTAAATTTATAAATGGTTTAATAATTACAAAAATACTTCATATAAACATGTATACCTAACAAAATGTTTTAGGCGATCAAAACTCTATCTAAGATGTAATGAAGAAAGGATACACACAGTCAAGCCTATATCAAGTCTTGAGGGAAATTGAAATGTTAAGGCCTCTATGGGAATGATCATGTTTTTAAAATTGGTAAAAATTATTTTTATGAATATATTAATATGTTAATGGTCTCTTGAAGATAATATAAGAAGTGGATATACCCACTATTTTGTCTTAGACCTGGCCCACTCCTTTGATAAGGGGAAGTCATGAGACTAGGGGGTCTATTTGAGCTCAAAGCACAAAAAAGTAAGATAGACCTCAGTGAGGGTCATTTAAAAAATTAAAAATGATATAAAATGTTTACATACACTATTAGGAAGAACCAAAGCTCAAGTTTCAATCCAAGTGCCTTTGAGGGCTAGAAAGAAAGAGACAAGCCTAAACCCTAAGACCCCTAACCAATACACCAAATGCATACAATGGGGTAATGAGAAATAAAAAGGAATGTATAATGATAGATATGATATTTTTTTAGGTTTATTAACCTATACTATTATTTATTTGTATTTTTGAGACCCAAAACTCATATTAGAGCTCTCTTAGTTTCAATGAGAGCTAAGCATGCCACCTGAGGAACAACTTCACATGCTCGTACCATGTCCCATAATTTGACTGAGAAGATAAGGAGATTTATATAGTTGAGGAGGTTATTAAATAAGTTTTTACACGTGTAAGTAGGCTATTTTGATGGTTTTTTCTTTATGAATAATTGTTAAGACCCCAAATAGGTCATAAACACTTTCAAAACCCTGATTGTGACCAATCAAGGGAAATCAACCTCAAATGAGCATCTAATGCCATATTTTTATCCTAAAACCTATTTAATGTTGTTTATGTACTAAAATTAGGTTATAAAAATATATTATTATTCTGATTTCACTTGTACATACTATCATAAATGCACAATTTTTGCATGTTTTTGTGTTTTGCTAGTGTTCTAAGTAAAAGAAAGATTCCCAATAATTGGATAGTGTCATTTTAGATGTATATTAAATATTCAAATAAATATTGAAATTAATAATTAATTATTTTTATAATGTTTAAAATAAATACTTGATGCTTTCATGGATCAAGACCTATTTTCAAGGGAGACTCTTCTTCACCAAGAATGTAAGGTGTGTAAGCAAAGATTTAGGAGGTTGTGTTGGTCAAACATCATATATCAATGAAAAATACTCCTTAAACCTTAAATACATGTATAAAATCACCCTATACACTATTTTACAAATGTGGATGAGATATTTTCAAGGACATACTATGTTGGGTTTAGAGAAGGACTACGTAAATGAGTTTTTCCTAGTTTCTTGGCTTGGTCTTTCTCTCTCTCCTCTTTCTCAATTATCACTATATGTAAGCCTATGTTTGTAATTTGAAGAATAATTAACATGAAATGTGGTAATTTAATGCTAAATAAAACACTTTTAATTTCTTATTTTTAATGAATAAGATTAAAAGTATGCCTTCTCAAAGCTTGTGTTTAGTGCATGCTAATGATTAATTGATGAATGACAGTGATAACACATTATTCCTTTCATCTCATCCTTTCATATTTACCTATTTATAGGTGTTATTTCATTAATATAGGTTTCATATTTCTCTTGAAAAATCTTGTATGTCTTCCAAGTGTGATCTTTCCTTAGTATCTGTGAGAGACCTATTGATTTTCTACTTTAGATCATACATCAATCCTGAGCCCTTGTGTAAAACATTGATGTATGGAAAATTTATTTTGAGAAGTGTAACCAGGTTTATGTTCTTAATCAACCTTATTAGTGCATACTACTCAAGTGGAGGATACATTTTTGTGTATCACCTCAGTTAGATAGGTTTTCCTTTCAGTTTATCTTCTTCTCTTTTCCTTTGAAAACTATTAGTGAAGACTAGGTGTCATAATTGATACATCAAGGGGAGAAAGCCCTTAAAATATAGATATTAAATCCATCTAGTAGGCCACCCATAGCCTAGGATTGTCTCCATGTTACATCAGACTATGAAGTCCTAAAACTACCTGCACAAAGGTGCAAGTCTAGTAGTCAACATGTTCAACTAGGGTAATTGAATTGTTTTCCAAATAGTGACTAGTTTCTAAATTTTAAATTAAAATTATTGATATTCCATTTAATTTTTCAAAGTGTGATAAATGAAATTATAAAAAAAAATATAAATACACATCAAAGGTCATTAATTATGCTAATTACTATGACTTGGTTTTTAGATTACACACCATTACAAATGTTAGAACCAAATTGGATTACTTTTGTAACATATAATTTCACCCTCATGAGAGATTTATTTAGACTCTCTAACTCTTGGATACAAATAGGAAAAACCCCAACATATGTGTATCATGTGATGGGGTTAAAAATCTAGAAAAGGGATGGAAGGGTTGAAAGGGATGAATAAAAACATAAAAAGGTGATGTGCTAAAATTAAAGACACTCCAAATTTCACAAAAATAACACAAATGTAGTTCAAAGATATCCCTCACTCACACAATCTCTCTAATTGGTCATTTTGCATCAATATTTCTAAGACTAGGCCTACTAGGTAAGAAATGAAGCATGGAGGAGTATAAAAATCACACTATACCTTCACTAATGACTAAAAAACCAAAATTTCAAACCTATTAAAATGGTGGAATACCTATAAAAAGGAAGGAAAGATGGATAATTACCAATGAAAGACACCCTTACACAAATAAATCATACGCAAACTGACTATAACACTAGATGCAAGCAAGAGATAGGCAACAAATGATGTCTTATTACTTCAAAGGTTATTTTACAAAATTTTGATATGGTTTTGCCTTATCAAATGAGAGTATATTTTACAACTGGGGAAGAAAAGGGAGATATAGGAGAAAAGGTAAAGGAAAGGAGAATAAATCTCTCAAAATTCAATAAATGACACTCAACCACCTTTCATAGAGTCTCAAAAACATTATGATTAATTAAACATTGATCCTCTCTCATCAAATTAACCTCTAAAGGTCAAAAGGGTCTTCAAGCCTTCTCATTGGCTTAAGAAGGCACTAGAAGACAAAAAAATTGAGGAAGATGATGTCACACTCCACCATATTTGAGAAAAGTCTTAAAAGAATAGAAATATCATTTAATTCTCCAATTTGCTCTTCTAACCTCCAAACTCTCTGAATTGCACTTCTATGCCCCATTTCACTTGGATTTTAGAAGTCACTTGACATGATGGTTAGTGATTTTGGCACTTTATGCTTAACTAACCTTGAAGGCTAAGTTTGAGTGTTATCTCTTATTATCAACTCATCTTTGCTCTTCCAATGTACAAAAGACTCCATGAAACCTAAAAATCTCTTGGACTTCATTAACATAGGTCTTTAAGCTTGAGCCACCTCAAACACCTATAACAATGGTGAAAATGACTATTAAACCTGTAACCATTCACAAATTATCAAAAAACTTGGGTTTTTTACCCTTCAACTCGGCAAGGCACCCCAATTACCATTATAAAGGGATAAACATGTCATATAATGGTTATTACAATGCCATTAGGCCTTTTTCAAGAATTTATACCATTTCTCTCTTTGAAGACTTGCTAAAATAGACATTTTGACCATTTTGGGCCTCTTAGGCACCCACACATGCCAAATTCTTATAAAAAATAGGTTATATAGTATTTTTATAGAATAATATACATTTTATAGGTTTATACAAGTGATTATAGGCCATTTCATATATATATGCATCCAAAAACCCAAAACTGGTCAAAAAGGTTCCTTTGGTAGCTCAGATAGGCTCACCTTCTTGATGATTGTTCATAGAATGTAGACATCCATTATATAAATTATTTACATGATTATTTATAATATATAACCCTTAAATTTAATTTATAATATTTGGTTCCCATGTGGGAGGTATGCAAAGATATATACGTACAAAGCTTGCTTGTGGGGTTCTACATGCATTCTAGGCCTGCTTATAGTCTTAACGATTGTTCATAAACCTCATCCCCTTAAAAAACATAAATCCATAATTGATTTAAATAAAATATGTGTACTCAAAGAATACTAATATAATTTTTCCCAACTCTTTATGTAGTGAAATATATGAGCATCTAAAGAGGGGCTTGAACTTGGTGCCTTAAACATGAAAAGTTTAAGTTTCTCCTTGAGGACCAAAAAGAAATTTAATCCTATTATTATTTTCTTGAAAAAATATTTATGGTATGTTTACCATATCATTACACCTATTCATGAATTCATATTGCATTGATAGGGTGTAAATGTGCCTTAACATAATATAGGGCTTCTAGGCCTTAAGAATAACTTTTAGGCTTAAAACTATGTTTTAGGGATTGAATCACCTATAAGAGTATATTAATGTTAATAAAATGGTTTAAAAATTCATTTCAATCCATTTTTACCTCTTTTTTATTCCCATATTTTAGTTTTGTCTTCATGCTTTTTTAGGAGTGCCTATGAGAATGACTACCTATTTGCTTGCTGTAGTCCTCAATGGCATGGTTTACATTGAAATTGGATTGTGATCACCTATAAATATGTATATATGATCTAAAAATAAAAATATCTAGTTGAAATATAATTCAATAAATAAGAACAACACAATAACAATAATGATATTTATGAGAAGAGATGATTTATTCATTAAATTTGCAGACCTAAACATATGCCTATCTCTGAGAAGAGATGTCTGATTTCCATTTTGGGTTAAATATTTATTTATATATGTTTTGAAGGTACTATTATGATGTTAAATTTCACCAATATTGAGGGATATTAAGTGGTTTGACTTCCATGATTTACAACAATACAGAATTCGAGGAATTACTATTTTTAGAAACTTACTATGTTTAGACTGCACTACTAAAATTGAAATTTGGGGCACTTATATGGGGTTTTTGAGAGTAAAAATACATTTCTAAAATATATGTTCCATCTCAACACATTCTCCTCATTCTTATCTTTCCAACATTTCAAATGGAGAGTCAAACAGAGCTATGGTGCAAAAGTTATGGCTCCTAAAAGTTCTACCACCAATTAGGGTAGAACCATCACCCGAATTGTCACTTGAAATGTTTCTCAGATCATTCCTCCCTCCTTGATAATAAATGGTCCCCATTTCATTGATATTTTTCATCAAGTGTGGTAGTTTTTTTTTTATTTGATTCCTAATGCATACTTGGAATGGACTATGCTTTGTAGGGTTGTTTAGAGCCCGATTGTTCACCATTAATCTGTGGATGGAAGGCCATGAATTTATTTAGATTTTTATCTATTGGGTTTTTTTATTATGTTATTTATTTAGTTATGGATGCAACATCATCCCTTTTAGATTCATGTGGCTTGACCAGCATGAGGAAATATTTCTTGGCACTAATCAACGAGATAGATGTAGATGATGGTACCTTTGGTACCATGTAATTCCATGTTACAAGAGTAAAAGTGACCCTTCAAGTTATTGATTCATAGATGCCATGTCAATCATACATGAATGGCTCACTAAAGAGTACATCACAAACATCTAGATTGACCACATTATATAAGACCTCATCTTGGAAAGGTTTTATTGCATATGAGAGAAGACATTGGTGGGTGACACAAAGGTTTCTCCCTAGACTCAACCATCCAATACTATATGGATTTGGGTGAGGCTTCATGGATAAATTTAGGCTTTTCACAACATTAGTAGAGATTAAATTCTTTTGACTCCCACTATCAAGAATGAAATGCAAAGGCTTAACTTTCATCCATAACATAGAATGAAACAACCTTTCCTTATCATCTAGCCTCTCCTCATGGGTTTGTGATGAAGCAACAATGGCATCAGGATCATCATCTACAATCTCTTCTTCATCATCTTCAACTTCAGGTTGTGTATGAGTTAAAGTAGTAGATGTTGAGTATTGTGACTCAAAAATTAGGGACTTGTTGGCTTGACATTCTTCTTTAGAGTGAGTTCCAAATTTGTGATAATCACACCACTTCCCAGTCTTTCTTTCCTTTTGCTTCAAAATTTGACCTCGTGTTTAACCTTCTTTGTCAATTTTCCATTTTTAAGGCTAACTCTTTGTACTCACTCTTCCATGCTTCTATTCAATCTTCACTATGAACTTTTACGCCTCACTGAGAGTTTCTAAATTGAAGAGTTTGATTTCTCCCCATATGTACCATTATAGTCCACCATGATATTTGAAAACCTTATGTTTCTCACTTTCTTGGATGCCCAATATCATGGATAGAGAATGAAAAAGATTAGTGTAATCTTGAATAGATTGTTACTTACCTTGGTGATGTTATTACCACTCTATATACATATCATCATATGCTCTAATGGGGTAGTATTCTTCCTTTACAACTTCTATGAAATCATCCTAGGTAGGTTCTACCTCAAGGCTAATATCATCTTTACTGAATCTCTTTTCATACCCTTCCCACCAATTTTTGATAGGCAATGATGCTTTCAAAAGAGAAAAAGTGATCTTCTCTTTATCAGTGAATTTATTTATAGAAAAATAAGATGATAATTGATCCAACCAAATTTCTATAGCATCAACATTGATTTTTCCTTCAAATGTATGGATATCAAAATTCATCTAAACTTTGAAGGGTGTTGAGGCATTGAAAGGATGTGGGGTTGTAGATGAGGAGCCAAAATTTCCCATTGGAATTTGTTTGATAATTTGGGTGAATTTTTGTAGCATCTATGCTTATTGTTGTTGGAGGGCTTCATTCACCATTTCTTTGAAAGGATTGGATGTCTCAATGTTGTCTACCATTTGAAGTTGTTTGAAGTGAATAGGTGGATAGTTTGCTAGTTTTATTTTCCACCCAAACTTCCTATAATATGACCTCATCCTTGGGATCATACACTCTAAAGATAAACTGCTATGATACTAGTGATCCAAAACTTATAAGATTTGGTTGAAAGATAATTCAAGAAATAAGAACAACACAATAACAATAATTCTATCTCTAAGAAGAGATGTTTTATTCATTAAATTTGTAGACCCAAACATATGCCTATCTTTGAGAAGAGATGTCTAATTTCCATTTTGTGTTATAACTTCATTTATACATGTTTTGAAGGTATGAGGAGGATTTGGAAGGTCACCAATCTCGAGGGAGATTAAGTGGTTCAACTTCCATGATTTACAACAATACATAATTTGAGGAATTACTATTTTTAGAAACTTACTATTTTTAGACTACATTACTAAAATTGAAATTTGGGGCACTTTTATTGGGTTTTTAGAGGTCAAAATCCATTAAACAGAGCTTTTTCCCATCTCACTAAATTCTCCTCATTCTTATCTTTTTAACGGTTAAAATAAGGAGTCAAATGGAGCTATGGTGCAAAAGTTATGGCTCCTAGAAGTTATACCACTAATTAGGGTAGAACCATCACCTGAATTATCACCTAAAATGTTGCTCATGTCATTCCACCCTCCTTAAGAAGAAATGGTCCTCATTACATCAATATTTGTCATCAAGTTTGGTATTTGTGTTTTGATTTGATTCTTGATGCATACTTGGAATGGTCTATGCTTTGTAGAGCTGTGTAGGGCCTGATTGTTCACCATTTCTATCTAACCATTAATCTATAGATGGAAGGCTATGAACTTATTGAACTTGTTATCTATTGGCTTCTATTTTTGTGTTGTTTATGTAGTCAAGGCTACAAAATTGGCCCTTTTTGATTCTTATGGCTTGACCACCATGAGAACAAATTTCTTGACACTAATTAAGGAGATAGATGTAGAAGGTGGTACCTATGGTACCCAATAGCACCATGTTCCAAGATTGAGAGTGATCCTTAAAGTTCTTGATTCATAGATGCCATGTCAATCATACATGAATGGCTGACCAAAGAGTACATCGTAAACATCTAGATTGACCACATCACATAAGACCTCATCTTGGAAAGGTTTTATTGCATATGAGAGAAGAAATTGGTGGGTGACACAGAGGTTTCTCCCTGGACTAAACCATCCAATACTATATGGCTTTGGGTGAGGCTTCATGTAAAAATTTAGGATTTTCACAAAATTAGTAGAGATTAAATTCTTTTGAATCCCACTATCAAGAATGAAATGCAAAGGCTTACCTTTCACCCATAACTTAGAATGAAATAACCTTTCCTTGTAATTTGGCCTCTCATCATGGGTCTGTGATGAAGTAATGATGGCATCGAGATCAACATATACAATATTTTCTTCATCCTTTTCAACTATAGCTATGTATGAGGTAGAGTAGTAGATGTTGAGTATTGTGACTCAAGAATTAGGGACTTGATGGCTTGACATTCTTCTTTGGAGTGAGTTCTAGATTTGTGATAATCACACCACTTCCCAGTCTTTCCTTCTTTTTGCTTCCAATTTTGGCCTCATGTTTGACCTTCTTTATCACTTTTATAGTTTAAAGGCTAACTCTTCATATTCATTCTTCCATGCTTCTGCTCAATTTTCACTGTGAACTTGTATGCCTCACTGAGGGTTTCTAAATTGAAGAGTTCCATTTCTCCCCATATGTACCATTATAGTCCACCATGATATTGAGAACCTTATGTTTTTCACTTTTTTGGATGCCTAATCTCGCAAATAGAGAATGAAAAATATGAGTGTAATATTGAATAGATTGTTTCTTACCTTGGCAAAGTTGTTGCTACTCTATATACAGATCATCATATAATACAATGGGGTAGTATTCTTCCTTTACAGCTTCTATGAAATCATCCTAGGTAAGTTCTACCTCAATGACAATATCATCTATACTAAATCTCTTTTATACACTTCACACTAATTTTTGATAGGCAACGATGGTTTCAAAAGAGCAAAAGTGATATTATCTTTATCAATGAATTTATTTAAAGAAAAATAAGATGAAAATTGATCCAACCAATTTTCTATTATATTAGCATTGATTTTGCATTCAAATGTAGGGATGCCAAAATTCACCTAAACTTTGAAGGGTGTTGAGGCACTGAAAGGATGTGGGGTTACAAATGAGGAGCCAAAATTTTCCATCAAAATTTGTTGGATAATTTGGGTGAATTATTTTAGCATGTATGCTTGTTGTTTCCAAAGGGTTTCATTCACCATTTCCTTGAAAGGATTGGATGTCTCAGTGTTGTCTACCATTTGATGTCATTTGGAGCGAATAGGTGGATAGTCTACTAGTTCTATTTTCCACCCAAGCTTCTTGTAATCTATCCCCATCCTTAGGATCATACACTCTAAACACAAACCACTCTAATACCACTGATCCAAAGCTCAAAATATTTGGTTGAAAGATATTCAATAAATAAGAACAACACAATATCAATAATGATATCTCTAAGAAGGATGTTTTATTCATTAAATTTGCAGACCCAAACATATGCCTATCTCTGCAAAGAGATGTCTGATTTCCATTTTAGGTTAAATATTCATTTATACATGTTTTGGAGGTAGGAGGAGGATGTGAAAGGTCACCAATCTTGAGGGATATTAAGTGGTTTGACTTCCACGATTTACAACAATACAAGATTCAAGGAATTACTATTTTTAGAAACTTACTATTTTTAGATTGCACTACTAAAATTGAAATTTAGGGAACTTTCATTGGGTTTTTATGGGTGAAAATACATAAATAAAATCTTAATACCATCTCATTATGTTCTTCTTGTTCTTATCTTTCCAATGGTTCAAATAGGGAGTCAAACAAATCTATGGTGCAAAAGTTATGGCTCCCAAAAGTTTTGCCACCAATTAAGGTAGAACCATCACCTGAATTGTCACATGAAATGTTGCTTGGATCATTCCTCCCTTTATGAGAAGAAATGGTCCCCATTGCATCAATATTTTTCATCAAGTGTGGTAGTTGTGTTCTGATTTGATTCTTGATGCATACTTGGAATGGACTATGCTTTGTAGAGCTATGTAGGGCTTGATTTTTCACCATTTCTATCTAACCATTAATCTATGGATGGAAGGCCATGAACTTATTTAGCTTCTTATTTATTGGCTTCTATTTTTTTGTTTTTTATGTATTTAGGGTTGCAACATCAGCCCTTTTGGATTTCTATGGCTTGACCACCATGATAACAAATTTCTTGGCACTAATCAGGGAGATAGATGTAGAAGGTGGTACCTTTGATACCCTATAGCACCATGTTCCAAGAGTGAGAGTGATCCTTTGATTTCTTGATTCATAAATGCCATGTCGATCATAGATGAATGGTTAACTAAAGAGTAAATTGAAAACATCTAGATTGACCACATCACAGTAGACCTCTTCTTGTAAAGGTTTTATTGCATATGAGAGAAGACATTGGTGTGTGACACAGAGGTTTTTCCTTGGACTCAACATCCAATACTGTATGGCTTTAGGTGAGTATTCATGGAAAAATTTAGGCTTTTCAAAAAAATTAGTAGAGATTAATTTCTTTTGACTCCCACTATCAAGAATGAAATGCAAAGGGTTACTTTTCACCCATAACTTAGAATGAAAGAACCTTTCCTTGTCATCTAGCCTCTCCTCATGGGTCTATGATGAAGCAATGATGGCATCAAGATTATCTTCTATAATATCTTCTTAATCCTCTTCAACTATAGGTTGTGTATGAGGTATATAAGTACATGTTGAGGATTGTGACTAAAAAAGTAGGGGCTTGATGGCTCAATATTCTTGTTTAGAGTGAGTTCTAGATTTGTGATAATCACACCACTTCCCAGTCTTTCCTTCCTTTTTCTTCCAATTTTGGCCTCATGTTTGACCTTCTTTGTCACATTTCCATTTTGAAGGCTGACTCTTCATATTCATTCTTACATGTTTCTACTCAATCTTCATTGTGAACTTGCATGCCTCACCGAGGGTTTCCAAATTGAAGAGTTTTATTTCTCCCCATATGTACTATTTTAGTCCACCATGATATTTGAGAACCTTATGTTTCTCACTGTCTTGGATACCCAATCTCATAGATAGAGAATGAAAAATATCAATGTAATCTTGAACAGATCATTTCTTACCTTGGTGAAGTTGTTGCCACTCTATATAGAGATCATCATATGCTCCAATGGGATAGTATTCTTCCTTTACAACTTCTATGAAATCATCCTAGGTATGTTTTTCCTTAAGGAAAATATCATCTGTATTGAATCCCTTTTTATACACTTCCCACCAATTTTTGATAGGAAATGATGCTTTCAAAAGAACAAAAGTGATCTTCTCTTTATCGATGAATTTATTTATAGAAAAATAAGATAACAATTGATTCAACCAATTTTATACTACATCAGCATTTATTTTACCTTCAAATGTAGGGATATCAAAATTCACCTGAACTTTGAAGGGTGTTGAGGCACTGAAAGGATGTGGGGTTGTAGATGAGGAACTAGAATTTCCCATCAAATTTTTTTGGAGAATTTGGGAAAATTGTTGTAGCATCTATGCTTGTTGTTTCTAGAGGTCTTCATTGAGAATTTCCTTGAAGGGATAATATTTCCTAGTGTTGTCCACCATTTTAAGTCATTTGGAGTGAATATGTGGATAGTCTTCTGGTTCTATTTTCCACCCAAGCTTCCTATAATCTAACCTCATCTTCAGGATCATACACTCTAAAGACAAACTACTCTAATACCACTAATCCAAAACTCAAAATATTTAGTTTAATTAAAATTCAAGAAATAAGAACAACACAATAATAATAATTCTATCTCTAAGAAGAGATGTTTTATTCATTAAATTTGCAAACCTAAACATATGCCTATCTCTGAGAAGAGATGTCTAATTTAAATTTTGGGTTGCATCTTCATTTATAAATTTTTTTAAAGTAGGATGAGGATGTTGAAGGTCACAAATCTTGAGGAATATTAATTGGTTTGACTTCCATGATTTACAACAATACAGAATTTGAGGAATTACTATTTTTAGAAACTTACTTTTTTTAGACTACAATACTAAAATAGAAATTTAGGGAACTTCCATTAGATTTTAAAGGGTAAGAATATATATATAAAGTCTTAGTTACAACTCACCATGTTATCCTCACTCTTAGCTTTCCAATGGTTCAAACAGGGAGTCAAATAGAGCTATGGTGCAAAAGTTACGGCTCCTAGAAGTTCTGCCACCAATTAGGGTAGAACCATCACCCAAATTCTCACTTGAAATGTTGCTCAGATCATTCCTCCCTCCTTGAGAAGAAATGGTCCCCATTGCATCAATATTTTTCATCAAGTGTGGTAGTTGTGTTTTAATTTGATTCCTGATGTATACATGGAATGTACTGTGCTTTCTAGAGATGTGTAGGGCTTGATTGTTCACCATTTCTATTTGACCATTAATCTATGGATGGAAGGCCATGAACTTATTTAGCTTGTTATATATTGGTTATTGTTTTTGTGTTTTTTGTGTAGTTAGGGCTGCAACATCAACCCTTTTGGATTCTGGTGGCTTGACCACCAAGAGAATAAATCTCTTGGCACCAATCAGGGAGATAGATGTAGAAGGTGGTACCTATGGTACCCTATAGTACTATGTTCCAAGAGTGAGAGTGATCCTTCAAGTTCTTTATTCATATATTCCATGTCGATCATACATGAATGGATGGCCAAAGAGTACATCAAAAATATCTAGATTGACCACATCACATAAGACCTCATCTTGGAAAGGTTTTATTGCATATGAGAGAAGACATTGGTGGGTGACACAAAGGTTTCTCCATTGACTCAACCATCCAATATTATATGGATTTAGGTGAGGATTCATGGACCAATTTAGTCTTTTCACAACATTAGCATATTTTAAATTCTTTTGACTCCCACTATCAAGAATGAAATGTAAAGGCTTACCTTTCACCCATAACTTAGAATGAAACAACCTTTCTGGCCTCTCCTCATGGGTTTATGATGAATCAATGATGGCATCAGGATCAAAATCTACAATCTCTTCTTCATCCTCTTCAACTATAGGCTATGTATGAGGTAGAGTAGTAGATGTTGAGGATTTTGACTCAAAAAGTAGGGACTTGATAGCTCAACGTTCTTCTTTGGAGTGACTTCCAAATTTGTGATAATCACACCATTACCCAATCTTTCCTTCCTTTTGCTTTCAATTTTGGCCTCATGTTTGACCTTCTTTATCACTTTTCCATTTTGAATGTTGACTCTTCATATTCATTCTTCCATGTTACTCCTCAATCTTCACTAAAAACTTGTTTGCTTCATGAAGGGTTTCCAAATTGAAGAGGTCCATTTCTCCCTATATGTACCATTTTAGTCCACCATGATATTTGAGAACCTTGTGTTTCTCAATTTATTTAATTCCCACTATCTTAGATAGAGAATGAAAAATATCAGTGTAATCTTGAATAGATTATTTCTTACCTTGACGAAGTTGTTACAACTCTATATACAAATCATCATATGATCCAATGGGGTAGTATTCTTCCTTTACAGCTTTTATGAAATCATCCCACATAGGTTCTACCTCAAGGTCAATATCATCTATTTTCAATCTCTTTTTGTACACTTCTCAATAATTTTTGATAGGCAATTATGCTTTCAAAAGAGTAAAAGTGATCTTCTCTTTATCAGTGAGTTTATTTATATAAAAATAAGATGACAATTGATCCAACCAATTTTCTACTAAATCATCATTGATTTTTCCTTCAAATGTAGGGATATCAAAATTCACCTAAACTTTGAAGGGTGTTGAAGCATTGAAAGGATGTGGGGTTACATATCAGGAGCCAAAATTTCCCATCAAAATTTGTTGGATAATTTGGGAAAAATTTTGTAGCATCTACACTTATTTTTGTTGGAAGGATTCATTCACCATTTACTTTAAAGGATTGGATGTCTCGATGTTATCTTCCATTTGAAGTCTTTTGGAGTGAATAGGTGGATAGTCTGCTAATTCTATTTTCCATCCAAGCTTCCTATAATCTGACCTCATCCGCAAGATCATACACTCTAAAGACAAACTAATCTGATACCACTAATTCAAAACTCAAAATATTTGTTTGAAATATAATTCAAGAAATAATAACATAATATCAATTATGTTATCTCTGAGAAGAGATATTTTATTCATTAAATTTGAAGACCCAAACATATGCCTATCTCTGAGAAGAGATGTCTAATTTCCATTTCATGTTAAATATTCATTTATACATGTTGTTAAGGTAGTATGAGGATGTGTAAGTTCACCAACTTCAAGAGAGATTAAGTGTTTTGACTTCCATGATTTACAATAATACAAAATTTGAGGAATTACTATTTTTAGAAACTTACTATTTTTAGACTACACTACTAAAATTGAAATTTGGGGAACTTCCATTGTGTTTTTAGGGTCAAAATAAAAAAGAATAAATACATTCCTTCTCACCATGTTATCCTCATTCTTATTTTTCCAACGGTTCAAATGGGGAGTCAAACGGAGCTATGGTGTAAAAGTTATAGTTCCCAAAAGTTCTACCACTAATTGGGGTAGAATCATCACCTAAATTGTCACCTAAAATGTTTCTCAGATCAATATATATACTTATTATCATATTATTAATCTTCATAAATAGTTCCATGATATTTAAAACCCTCTACCAAACTTGTAGACTTCAAAATGCCTCCTAGCTCTAATGGTGGCTACCTATAGACATATGGGTGACTATCACAAAATAATGAATAATTAAAATATTATTTAGACCCAACCAATATGTTATATATTTATAATCACTAATGAAAAATATCTACAGCAATTTTCATACTAGAATATCATATATTAAGGTATGTAGATACTTTTTTCTCAAGATTCACTTAATCTGCCTACATGCCTTTTGACTGTCAATAGATAGAGGGTTGAGTGTGAAAAAATAGTGACTAGTATACCTATTATATTTGAATAAAAAATATTATGTATAGTTATATAAACTCATGATGATCATCTCCACCAAGTTTCATGTTTTGATCATGCATATTAAGGCCTATAGGTGATTTTACCAAAACTTACTAGTAGGCTGCCTAAATTTTCATGGAGAGTGCCTCAAGTATAAACACAAAAATGGATATGTACCTTATTATTAGTTCCAAATATAAATAATATGGGGATATAATAGGTCACAAGGACCCTCTATACCAAATTTTAAGTCTTCAATCCATGTGTAAGTGCCCCAAAACTTCAAAACCCTTAAAAAAATTCTTCAAAAGTTGATTGTGTTTGAACTTGATTGTATCCTTGTCTGCTTTTAGATTTGTCTTTAGGTTTGAACATGTTAGATAAGGATTTTTGAGTGAAAATGGAACTTGTATGGATATGTATTTACATTTATAAGGTGAAATTTATTTTATTATTATTTTGAATCCCTCTCTATCCTCTTGATCACATTTCATCATTATTGCTCTAAAAACCATTCATGATCATGCGAATCCACCATTGATCACTTTGCCCTCATACTTATTGAGATTGAAGATTTGATTGTGTACTCATGTCTATAGGTGGAGTTTTAAGAGGTTAATTATTGTGTTTTTTACCATTTTAACTCAAATAATTAATATAATTCATCATGCCATCTTATGAAACTCATCAATATGATAGAACTTAGAACCTTGTTGAACCTAAAGAACTTGATAAGACCTCATAATCCTAGTGTTTGACTATCAACATGCTTGAAAATTATCTTAACCATCTATAAGATATAATTATCTTAGAAATTTATCTTTGATCAAGTTTATTTCTTATTTATGGAATGCCCTTGATACAAAAACATGTATGCATCTCTTTATAAAACATCTCCTTCATTCTACCATTCCTCTTCAAGGTCATCTTCTCTTGAAAGTCTCCCTCATCATGTTGCCCACTCTTTGGGCTTATAATTATTTCCTTTAAAGTCTTGATTATATTTTAACATCCTTTTGTTAATATTGACCTTGAATCAACCCAATGATCCTACATGAGTTTGCTCTCGAATGAATCCAAATGCCAAATAGGAGCTCTTAAGATCCACTCACTTCAATATTTATGTTAAGGTCTCAATATTATATTTAGAATTGCCATAAAAATTTAGACATATCCTATAGATATAAAATCAATTAATTTATTGGTTTTCAATATAGTCTCTCATATATACTTTTATTACAACTCCATCAATTCTATACTCTATTCCATTCCTTTGACTTTCTTCATTCCCTAGCCACTCTACACAAGCACTTCTCTTTTAAACAAAACAAATATTATTATGGGATTCATGAGTATAATATTATAACTTGGATCATATTTCATGATAATATTATGTCTTTTAGAACTCCTTTAAGCCTTTTAATCTTGTTCTACCATGCATTTTTACTTGTCATTCTCCTTAGAGCCACCAAGCCCTTATAACCCTTTTTTGAGGTCTACTACATGTCTGAAGAGTATATCCACCTTAATAAGTACCTAAGACCATTTTAAACCACTCTATATCTCCTTACAATATTACACAAATTTTCAATGTCTAAATCCAAACTTAGAAGGTACTTCCTTTGTTAGCATGCCTCCAATTAGGCCTCTTAAGCCCTATCACACTTACCTAGACCTCAAATCCGTATTACACCATATGAAATCAATCCAAAAATATATTATTAACTTTAAAATTGATAAAATGGACGTGATTATAAATTTTTATGATTTTTCACTAGTTCAAACTTGAGATATAGGGTATTTTTGTTAGAAACCCTAGCTAGGCTAAATGTGCAAGACTATAGAATTTGAGAGCCTTCAAAAATCAATTTATTGAGTTTGAGGATGTTTCAAGGGAAAAAATAACAATATCCAGGTTTTTATTGACCTTATTAAAATTCTCCAATAGTTTATATCCCTTTTTCAATCTTAAATGTCCTTGAAATAATCAAATACAAAATTTTGTACCCTCTTTACAAGATTGCACATGAATGTGTAAGATTTAAACTCCACTTATTTGGTTCTAGATCCTTCCAAACCAACCAAGAACTATATAAGGTATTTATTAACCTCCTCCACCTTTCCAAATTCTTTAAAAAAAAATCATCAATCATTTTTATACTACTAATAATGCAAGTTAAAAAATACTATGTCCTTGGTTTGATTGAGTTTGGTCTTGTTCCTCAAACAAGGACTATAGGTTATCTTGAGGTAAATTTTATAGATGGAAAACAAATTCCCATATTGGTTTTACATATAATATTTTTTACTTACCTTAAACACAACCCCATAAACCATATTTGATATCCTAGACCTTGAAAATAATCTCAACACATACCACTGTCCAAACCAAAATGATGGTTGTAGGTGCATATTAGACTGAGTTTTTGCTTGTGATTAGACCTCAAATTATCACCTTTTTATATTTTATGATGCATTTATCCATTATTAACCACCTCTTACCATATTTAATACAAAATTTTGATCCAAAAACATACAATAAATAATAATAATCTCTTTCCCACCAAACATGACCTCATGATGATGAACTTGTAAGAGTTGGTTGTAGGTGCAAATTGGGGTATTTAATTGTGTTAATGACTACTAAAAACTTGAATAGGGAAAAATTCCTTGATATGTGTTCAATAAATTTATGTCCCTCTTCAATTACCTTTCCCTAAAACTTCTTGATAGACCTCTTCTACTAACCTAAAAGGGGCCTTCATCATTATGCTCAAAATACATGGAGATGGTTGTAGGTGCATAACTCAGGCTCTTGGGACTAAAATATTCTATAAAGGAACCTAATCAATGTTTCAATAAGGATTTTATTATTTATTTATGTTTCACCTAACCTTATAATAACATTAATCAATCCTCCACCCTGAAAAGCTACTTTAACTCCATCATGTTCCATTTTCCCAAAACATGATGGCTGTAGGTGATGTTTTTCAATGTTAGACCAAAATATTGTAATGGAGGACCTATAAAAATTACATTAAACATCTGATTTCTTCATTTAATTAATAAATTTTCAAGTATTCCATAGTATTATTCATATCTCTTCATGACTTATCTATTGTCATAACTTCTTATTTGCTTAGGAGGGCCTATAGGTGGTGATCTTGACTATGTACAAATTGAGTACAACATTATGGAGGTGGGAGATTATTCATAGAGACAAAAAAAACTAGATTATGAATATCTCAAAAGTCTTCAAATTCCTCCAAGGTTCATCCAACTCTATTTTTGAAGACTACTTATTGGAAACCTATAACCATCTTATTTAACACATAGACCATTGATTACAATGAAGAATATCCTGAAGATGGGTATAAGACTTAAATAATGGATTTAAACACTCAAAAATTTTATTTAGAGTGGATACATATTTTAGACCATATACAATTATGTATAAGAGCTTTTCAAAGTGTGTATACCCTACAATCAATACTTCAAAACTCTGAGACAACTTCAACCAAACAATAAACATGTCAAGACAAGACTTAGAGGCTTAACCTTTCTCTCTCATGGAGGGATTATAACATCATGATGAGTTAATGATAATAATTATCATTATGTTGAATTTAAATACTTGCTCAAGATATATATTTAGACCATTGTTTTCACTCCTCAAGACTCCATATAATATAATTCATTAAAGCAACATGTATACTAAGACCTTCATTTTTCAAGTGAAAATTAATTATGGATATAAATTATATAATGAAACCACCATGAAAGAGATATAAAATAATTTTTAAAAACATACTCAAAATTATTATTCTCCATGATATGCTAAATAAGAGAAATGGAAGAAAACCTAAAACTTGTCTAAATGAATAGGCTATCTAGGCACCCCTACATTGTTAGTGATTGTTCATAAATATATGGAGATGAAATAGACCAGAAATTAAATAAATCTTAATTAAAATAGGGTCCCTATCACTTACCAAAATATTATTTTCTAAGTTCCTCTCTCTCTTGACCATATCGAGTGAAAACCTAAGCTCTCCTAGAGCTATCCAAGACTACACAAAATGGTTTTTCCTTAGCATGAAGAACCAAAAGCTTAAATATGAAATAAAAAACATGGGAAATATATATTTTTTATTTAAATGACCTTTAATTCCTTATATACACTCTATGAAATGCTTGGGCCTCCATTAATAGTAGAAAACCTATTTCATGCCTAGTTTAGAGCTAATATGTTTTCCTTACCTCTGCTAGTTCTTGTGCTTGAATAATATTTTAGGGGAATAGGAGAGGATATTATGGAAACCATGGATGATTAAATATGATATATAAGCCCATGTGTTACTCAAAAACTTCAAAAAAATGTTCACCTCATGCTCCAAAATTCTATAAAATGCATATTTTTGCTCTCAAACTCCTCTCCTCCACTCCAAATGACTTGAAATGACCTTGAAAATGTATAAATAGGGAAAACACACCATAAGGAAATGGAAGGAAGTCAAAAAATTTTTTACTTCCTCAAAAGTCACTTTTTCACTTAGAATTTCTATTTAGAAGCTCTTTAAGTCATCTAATGCACTTTTAGGGGTCTTTTGGGCATATTAACTTCCCTAGACATCATTTTTGACCAATTAAATTTTTTTACACTTTGTGAAAACATAATTCATTTCATTTAATGATCAAACACCATGAAAACTAGCTAGATCCTTCACTTATAGTTCAAGACTCATTTCTAGGCCTTTTCCTTAAAATTTCTAAATTCACCTTAAAACTTGATTAAAGTGTTTCAAATACTTTCAAGGGAAATTAGGTAGGATCATGAGGTTTAATTTATATTTCCACCATTATATCATCCACTACACAAGGACTTTACACAACTTCTCACACCACACCAAGAACTTTCAAGATATTATACTACATCATCAAGTCAAGACTAGAAAGACACTAGTTATGGGGGTAAAAGATTGTTGAATGGTCTAGGAGAATGGCTTGATCTATATAAGAAAAAATTTCATATGTATTCCAATTTTGGCTAATAGTTACACAATATTTATACAAATTTTCCTTTTTTTAGGTTCAAGTGGTTTACTTATGAAATCATCTATAACTATCTGAATAACCACTATTTAACTACTAGATGTATCTAAATCAATAAATGTAGAACTATATTAACCCATTAGTTAGTAAAATGATCCATCTAGTTTCTAAATAGTATAGATCATATTACAAGATGAATATTTTTCAAAATATTAATAGTGGAAGAAATAAAGTATAACTTAACACTAATGATATCCATCATTTTTGCTATAAATAAGCATACAACCACTAATATCATAATAATTAAAATTAATTACAAATATCATTATCATTTTTTTGTTGAATATCCATCAATAATAATGTACAACATGGAAAATTTCAATATAAAGTCAAATATATAATATAGTATGGACAAAAATACAAATGAGCCTCACAAACATCTCAATTATCCATGAATGTAGCCATGAGCATGATACAAAATGGTTGAAACAATTGCATAGATGGAGATAATTATCAAATTGATTTACCTCCAACCAAAAATATTAGTCTCTCACA
Source organism: Torreya grandis (assembly GCA_037957365.1). Classification (NCBI taxonomy): domain Eukaryota; kingdom Viridiplantae; phylum Streptophyta; class Pinopsida; order Cupressales; family Taxaceae; genus Torreya; species Torreya grandis. The sequence continues at coordinate 136,279 of JARHVA010010213.1, forward strand.
CACCTCCCCATTATAAGTGGGCATACCATTCATAGAGGGGTATATGGAAATAATGTGGACATCAATAAATCAATGAAAATTCATGTGTATAATAATTATTATATGTAATAATCATATAGACCATAGAAACCAATCCTATATTTATTATGACATCATCATACACATGTAAACTAAAAAGTGGAGTATAATTACAATGTCTCAACTATAACATTATTTGGTAAAAATTTCATTATATAAATTATATCTAAGGATCCATCCACTCACACAAAACTCTCTACTACTGAATAATGACTATCAAATGATATTAGGGGGTAGATATATGAGTTTCAAGACATCACCCTCATATATATATATATATATATATTTATATATATATATATATATATATATACCATTTATCTAATAGAACATGGCCAATGATTTCTCATAACTAATATATTGGTATATAAAATATATACATTACATAAAATTTATACACAATATAGATACATTCATGTAGTACATATATAGGTATATTACAATATATACATAATTAGACCCAATACATACATAAGGGTATATAAAAATAAATCCAAGAAATTAATCATTTCAAACAATTCCTCATATATATTCCTTTCATAATATAATTATATATATACATATATCATTGGTGTGTATATAATGTATGTATATATGTGTATTATATGCCACAAATACTAAATAACTTATATGAATATAAGTATAATGTATAATATATATAATATATATCTTATCTATTATATACAATATGTATTATATAATTTAGATATATATTACAAGAAATATCATAAATATATACATATCTTATTAATAATGTATAATTAACTATGTATAGCATACATGGTTTATATATATAAGATATATACATACTACATGATACATATATAATGTACAAACTCAGGCTAGCCTAAGAACACAATATCAGTTCCCAAATGTCTTATATATACATAATTAATGTATGAATATTAAATTTTAATATTTGTATATATATACATATATATATTTTATACTATACAATATATCTACATATATGTATATTATACATATATGTACACTATGATCAACCCATTTTAATGTATATAATAGATTGAATAACTTAGTATTAGTATTTCCATCATAAACATATAACCACACACACCTCCCCATTATAAGTGGGCATACCCTTCATAGAAGGGTATATGGGAATAATGTGGATATCAATAAA